>JAOTRN010000030.1:8622523-8646766 GCA_028566695.1 Bagroides melapterus
TTTTGAGACCTTTAGGCTGCTGAGCTGCATCATAATAATAATAATAATAATAATAATAATAATAATAATAATAATAAATTACACCCTTTATTGTACCTTAGTCTGGAGGGGTTCACAGAGTCAAAATCAGGGCAAACAAAATAACTGTAATAATTCTTTTCATTCTTTGGTCACAGATAGAGTGACAGCACCTATTTTTTTCTTTTTCTTTTGCTCTGAAAAGCTGCGGAGACTTAAACCTGTGCCTGGAGCTACACACCAGGATCTTCATTCATTTCTTACTAGTAGAAATAAACGACTGTGTTATATAACTAAACCCCTAACATTGTGGAATCCTGCTCTCTGGTCTGTAATGTTTATTGTGTATTAGAACTGGCCTCTTGTCAGTCATTTTATAGACATGCCCCAATTCCCCTTCATATCTTCATAAAATGTTCAAGGAGAAGCTGCAATAGGTTCGGTTCACGTACTGGGTTGAACACAGACCTGAGACCTGTAACAGTGACTCACAACCGCCCCACGCCTGGTGAATACTACACTGTACTGCCTGAACAACCTGTTAGAACACTTAACATTAACTTGTGTGTTATGTGGCAAACTGAACATCTTGTATATCTCAAGATAGACAGCAACATCTTGCATTAGAAATGACTGCTTCAAGACTGCTTCAGCAGCTGAGGAACTTGGCATAAGTTCACAGTTTTCCTAACATCAACAAGGTTTTTTTTTCTTCCCTTTAAGCAAGTCACGCTGTCGCCAAGTCTTTCTTATCTCTGCCAAAGAAAAGAACACCGAGTAGCTAAAGTCTGTGATTTCTGCTGATATGTCTTCTGTTCCCCTTGCGGAAAAAATAGAGGGTGGCCAACACTTTTGGCCAACTTGGAGGGCGTTCATAATGGTGTAGACACCGAACATGTAATTGGTCTTCCACAGAAATGCCTTGTGAATGATGATGGTATGTCATGACATCCCGTATCCTGCGCTGAGAGATAATGGCCTTGATAAGCTGTTGTGATTGTGTGGATCAGCAGAAGATTTGCTGACACGACTAAACATGAACACTTCCTATAAACAGCCCTGTCGAGCAGAACCTGTCAGCACAATAACAAACTGCCTGTGCAGCATGCAAACTTACAATTTGAGCACAGCCGAGCGCTTCCCCAGCATCATCTTGACAAAGTCTCTGTAATTGATTGTGTCGCTGCTGCCGCCAGTCACCTCGGAGATCATCTTCTTCATCTCCAAGTGGGTCTTGGGCACACCGAGCTTCTCCATCATCCTCTTCAGACCCATCATGTCTGCATAACAAACAGAAAACAGGCTCGAAGTGAGCACGCTGGATGAATTCTTTTAGAGTGGAAACAAAAACAAACATGGTTTATCCCTCAGATACTACATTATTTATTTAAAAATGACATGTTGTATATTTTAATCCATTTCTAGCCATGTTTAGTGATGGGAAATGTCCAGGAAACAAGTTTGTTCTTGTTCTCCTTCCAAAAATGAGAAATAAAAAAAGTTACCATATTAAAAATCATTGTGTACTCTATGACTACAGAGACAATAACATAGTCAAAGAGTCAAAAGCCATGAATGTAAATAAAATAGAAAATTAATTAATATAAACCAAAAATCTGGAAATACTTTAGCAAATGAACAACTACCTTACTCTGAAAATCATAGTGAAAATATAAATAGACTTTAAACCATGAGGCTTTGTTTATTTAATCAATTTGGGGAGAGATTTTATTACTTAGTGAATTTCTTTAATTTTATGATAAACCTAAAAATAAATAAATAAATAAATAGAAAACTGTATGATTGTATGCACATCATTTTACATAGATTATGATTTAGAAATAAAAATAGGCCTTTGAATTCGTTTGTTTCACACAATTTAGTTCCAAATGTTCTGAGAATTGAAATGAATCATGAATTGAATCCAATTGTGATTGACATGTATTGTCCCGTTACTGATTTACTGCACATTTGTACTAGTCTAAATCCTGAGCAACACAAGTGCCACTTTATCTAGAACGTTCTACTACTACACCGTGTCCTCACAACGCTAAAAGAAAAGCAGTCATGACTAAATAATTAGTCATGACAATGTTTCTTCTGCCAAAAGCAAGTCCTAAAGCCATTAAGAGAATCAGACTTGATAAACAAGCTGGATGTGTGATGTGTCACTGGTGAGGTTTGAGCCCAAACCCTGCATGCAGCCATGACTCCTTCAACTCATTCTCAAGGATCATATAGTTGTAATTACAAATTTAACATTCAACAAACATGTCTATAGAGTCACTGTAAGGAAAGTTGAATACATCTGCAGTTTTATACAGTGCTACTGTTGCACACGTTTACTGCACTTATCAAATTACCCCAAAACTATATGGAAATATATGTAAATTGAGCTAATTATGGCATAGCACAAGTAGATAAATGCACACAATATCTCAGGAAATCACAGTCTATGTGTTTCAGCAGGTCAGGTGTATAGTGTGGTGTAGAAATACACAGCTGTGATTCACCCGAATGAACAGAGTGGAAAAGCAGGAAGAAAAAAACAAAACTACACAAAAAAGTCAACACTTCATCTCGGGGAGTTAACCGAGTCCTCTGCTAATTAGCGAGTTCTTCATGGGGCATGTTTCACAAGGGGGGGGGGGATTAATAAACCCTGCTTTAACTAGTGAGGACAGAATTAATTTGACAGCTCAGATTTTAATAAGCATAATCTTTAATAAGAAATATTCTATTTTCACTTGTACTTTACTTGTCAATGTTTTTTTTTAAAAGTACATTTGCTAGTTAAGCTATGAAAATGTCTTTCATTAAAAGAAGTCATTTTATTGCTACTGCATCTAAGTAAAAAATAAATTAAAAAAAAAAAAATCATGTCCCTCCTGAAAGATCCTATATTTATCCTATCCTATATTCCAAAATGAGAATGGTGATTTCTACACAGAATACAGACACGTTTGTGATCATCTAATTTGTGAGAGCCATTGAACATTAAAACAATAAAGGTCCATCACTCAGCTTTGGTGCTGTCAGTGTTTCACCTTCACTACAACAGCAGTGGTTTCTGAAGTGTCTAAAACCTTGCTGTTATGTTTCTGATTAGAGGGTTACAGATGATGGAGATGATGACTGTGTGTGTGTTTTGGACAGTTGTCATATGCAGCTGTTTTCTATGGCACAGGAGGAGTGGACGCATGTTTACTTGCGACATGTCTGACATCTGCCAGATGGCTTTATTTTTTTTTTGGTTGTTTGTTTTCTTTCATGGTTTGATGAAACAGATACACAATTAAAATGGAAATTCCTGGGAAGGTTTCTTCTTGTTAACAACAAACTAAAAGGAGCACAAACAATAAATACGGCTGATGTACTGAAGATATCCAAAACAAGCAAGCAGCATATAATCACTATCATTATTATTATGATTATTTTTATTATTATGCAAGTATGTATAATGTTCATTCAGAAAACCTATTAGCTAACCTATTAGGCAAATTAAATATTTGTTGCATAGAATGATCTGACCAATCAGAATCAAGAATTCACCAGCACTGTGGAGAATATTTATTTTCTAAGAATTTACCAGTGGTAGTCCTCTGAGATTACACACTTTGTTTACAGCTAACTCCTACACGGTCAACATGTACTCATGTTTCATGGCAGTGTCACTTTCACACACAACAGGAAAGCTAGACTCTCATTCAGCCTTAATCACACACACACACACACACACACACACACACACACACACTCCCTCCCTCTTACCGATCTCTCCCTCGTCATTCAGGTCGAATTCTGCATACTTGTCTGCAAAACAAATGTAAAGATTATTAAATTAACCTGAATAAAGACAAATAGACTATTTCAAACCACACACACACAGAGACACAGACAGACAGAGCTGCTGTAACAGGTGAGAGTAGAAGGCCAGGTCATTATTAGGACAGCTGGAGCTGGGTCAGAGAGAGGTTGTGGCAGGTGGAACTCGGTGCTGAGGCCTGAATAAAACGGTCAAACTTTTGCTTAACTTAATCAATTCAAGGATTTGGTTTCTGTGCCTCGTTGAACTACTCCACACTCACTGCGTCTGTCCATCTGTCTCCATCTCTGTTTGTGTCTGCGTCACAAAGACAGCTCTGTTGGAGTGGGGATTGTAACCGTGACTCTGGGAGAGGAGGAGAGACGACGGTTACAATGGCCCCCCTTGTTAATGCCTTCCCCTGAAACTCATGACTATTCACAACAACACTGTGTCGGGAGGAAGAGAAAAGTGGGGGGTTTGAGGGTCGGGTGGGGTGGGCTGTGGGGTAGAGACAGAGACTAGAATAGACAGACATGGCAGCTAGACTTGAGGCCCTAACCACAGAGCATGCTAACAAAAACATAAGTTCGGGGTAATCCATTAAAAACTGTCTGAAACTGACAAGGAGATAATGCCTGCAGTGTTAGCGCAGAAAGCAGACAAACACAGATTTCAATTGCTTCTATAATCGCCAATAATCGTGCTAAACTGTGGATGGGTTGGCATCTAACACCATCAGTCCTTAGCGCTGCAGCTGCTTTCTAATCCTCCACAAAGCAGCAGCAGTAATTGAGGTTTTATACAGTAACCACAGACAGTTCTGGAGTAGGATCGTGTCACGATGGGATTTCTCTATACACACACAATCTACCGTTTCAAAAAAATAGGAAAACAAACACTTCTGCTACTTTAGGTTTAAAGACAGAAATAACAAGAACAACAGTTGTGCAGTCCCTTGCTGGCAGTGGGAAGTACACACACTGCAAACAGTTTGTTGGTAAATTAACACATAGGAATCTAGCAAACAGGGAGGGTGAAGGCAAACGTGCTTCCTGTGAGAAACGCTACATAAAAGTGCTGTCCAGTCCTTTTCGCATGCATTAGCACAAACACCACAATTGGCTCTGTGAATCACAAGGGCAAAAATGTGCAACATCATTCCCACCTAGAGAGCGGGTCCATTTAGCTCTCCTGGACACCTGGCTACAGACTGCTGGGATACATGTCGCTGGACATTGTATGATGTAAATGATTGAATTGTTATAGCCTATTCTAAGGTTTTAACAGCATGACCATATCCGGTCATCATCGTGGTCGTCTGTCTTTTTTGTGTGGTGTGCTGGAAATAAGCAGCTCTCTATCTCACACTATCTTACACTATGCTTCCTCGTTCTCTCCCTGAGCTGCGGACGTGATGATAAACCACACAGCCATACAGAGGCACATTTGTGGTCTGACGCTGTGGTCGGCCCAAGGCCTTGAGAAAGAGCGAGCGAGCAGGCGAGTGAGCGCACTTCTGCAAACCGTAACTGAAACAAAACCAGGACTTTCATTTCAATCCTCCTGGATCCTGCACTGGTTTCTCGCTTCCAGTTTGATTTGAAATTAACATTCACGCTGAGTCATGGTAGTGACTGATAAGTGCACACAGGCATGCGTATAATAACGAAAACGCTCAGACAGATGGTAAACAACTTAAGGAATTCAAGGCCCTTGAGTATAGAGTTTAAGTGTCAGGCATGGAAAGTGGGGGATGAGAGAGAGAGAGAGAGAGAGAGAGAGAGAGAGAGAGAGAGAGAGAGAGAGAGAGAGAGAGACGGACTCTGGGCTGAAACACAGAAAAACTAGTTCAAGTATAAGCTCCCTTATCCACGGACATGGTCAGTTATGTTATTTTTCTCCCCCAAGAGAATTCTCTCTCTCTCTCTCTCAAAAAAAACAAACAAACAAAAAAAAAAAACACAAGTAAGCATTCCTACAGCACCCCAGCACACACACTAGAGCTACACTTCTACAAACCCAACGTCACATACACATGCAGATCACACGTGGGTGCCGACCTGGGGAGACTTTTACATGTTAAAGACATCGCTTATAAGATTTTAGACTTTGTAGTGCTTACTCTTGAAAGAATCCAGCTTCTCTGCCAAATCCTCCTCGTCTCTGTACTTCTGATCCTCCATGAATTCCTGCAGAGGAAGGGAAAGAAAGTAATGTGAAATTAGAAAGTTGTTTTTTTTTTTTTTTCCTCTTCTAGTTTAGTCTCTAAGGTTCTGTCTAAGCGTGGTGCTGAGTAAACAAACTAACAGCTTGTGTAGGTGAGAATGTATTTACTGACTGAGATCACGATGTTCAGATTTGAAGATGACTGTGATAAGGGACATATCCAATCAACTGGCTTATTGCTTCATTCCCACTATCCTGCTCACTAATGCACAAAAATGCAAGAATCTTATCCTGCTTCAAAAAGAGACCCCAGGAAGAAAAAGAATTCTTGGAAGGAAGTAGCATAGATCCTTTGGACCCTCAGGTGAGATTGTACATAGCTAGTACAGAAGTTTTGCCAAGGAGCTAATATAAATCGATTTAAACAAGATGTATAAATTGTATTGGAGCAGCTAGCTTTAGAAAGTTATTTTATTGACAATCTGAAGTCTGATTAGCAGCTTGAAAACAAACTGTACAAAAGTGTTCAACAATGAAAAAGTTTATAATCCTCATGAAATAGAAAGAATCTCAGCTGTAATTCGATTCTTTATGTGGATATTTGTTTTCCTCTTTTATTTATTCTTGTTTGATTGTCAAACAAAAATTGGAAGCATGTTCACATTCAGTCTGAAGCAGCAACAAGTGCAGGGATTTAAGAAACCCAGGCTGGTAAAACACTACAAACCGAACAATCATCTTCAAGAGAATAATATGCAAGAAGACGCACAACTAGAAAAGAGAAGAGGAAAAAAAAGAGAAAAAAGGAGCTGCCTGTGGGGTGGGACGTATCCAGCTATAGAGGTTATTTCATAGGACAATCCCCGTATTGAACTATAAATAAATAAATTTCATCTCCGCCAATCTGTTTGTTTGCTTTTTTTTAACAAAAGGTAAAAAAGACATTTGTTTGGATTTGGATCCAGCACTGTTAGTCAAAAGATGCATTAGATAAGAGTAGTCTTCTTTTTTTGCCTTATGCATAGTTGTTAATAACCTTTGCTTCATTTGGTTAAACTAGTGCCACTAGATATACCAGGAGAACAGGGTAGCGTTTCTGCTGCAGTCTGATGCAACTTGTTTACTGCAACTTTTAAGGCAAATTTACCCTAAAACAATCTTGTTGCCAAATTAATTGAGATGTTCAGATAAAAAAAAGTGTTGGTTTCTCAGTATGTAGGAATTTCTCAACTGTGTAGCCGTTTCCCTGCATCTTCATCTGACCAACAAAGAAAAAGACCATAGGGTCTCTGCTCGTTAGGGACAAGCTGAAATAGTCAGAGTGAGAGCTTTAATATTTGCTAGTTAGATTTCTTGTTCAATGAGCTGTTTAATGGTCACTCAAATCCTGTAGAGTTAACATGATTTAGAGGTCATAAACATGTTAGAAACTTAAACGATTTCTACTTCAAACCTTCTGAAATGATCACACGTCACAACTGAACCCTAATTTTCCTTACAGATTATAAATAGATTAGAAGTCCAGTTTGGTGATTAGTCGCTGCGGGAGTCTCTGTGAGCAGCAGAAACAAACTAAAATAATCCTGGCCAGAAAAGCAGCTTTAATTCTGACTGGTAAAGCTCTGATGCTGGAGACTCCTTCCCTCTATATGTCTATATATATGATGAATATACAGCATGCTTAATGCCCATCATGCCGTGATAAATTAACATTAAATTTTGTAATCTAGTGAAATAGTCAGGCACAATTGCAGACACACACACAGCCCCACCAACACACCCACACCCAGGCCATTCTGTATAGTACGGGAAAACAAGCACAGGACAAGGAAAGAACAGGATGTGTTAGAGTGATAAAGTGTATCTGAAGGAATGGAAACTAAAAATAATTCAGATTAAGGTCACAGGAAGTGGGCAGCAATGACCTGACTTGATAGCAAAACACTATGGGAATGTTCACGTATCTGAGGGCATGAAGTAGATTAAATGTTTTGCATCCAGACTTCATTCTAATTAATCATCAACACAGGAATACCAATCATACAGCAAAAACCCTAAAACATTTCATTCTGAAGGTAAAACAGAGCAATAGAAACAGAAGGCCATAAACTCAGTTAATCCCCAAAATGTGCAACTGAAAAATTCTAAAAACTTTTTATATGAGGGAGTGTTGGAGTGGCTAACCTCAGGGTTCAGACATTAATTACGATTAATCTTAATATTATCATTCAATCTTTTCTAGGACGTGTGATGTACATTTTGTCTATTTAAGCCAGAAAAAGGATTGGACTACTTTCTGGGACCGTGTTATCAGATGAACCAAAAATATGCCCTGGAAATTGGCACAAGACCGCAACAGAAACAGGTGTGCAGTGTCAGAAACAACTCAGCATTCAATTGTGTTAAAGGAATAGCTCATATGTTCCAGAATTTTATCTACTGAGATTTTGAGCAGACGTTAATGACGTCCTACACTTCATACAGCTATTCAGTTCACATTCCAGCTGCTGGTTATATGATTTTCCTGACTCACCTCTGCTCACTTTGTAAAGCCTGACTGAGTGTTTCAGTAACAAACCACTGGTGTTTGTCTAACACATGCATGTCATTGTTCATTTTAATGCTGTGTTTGAGTGACGTACCATACTTCCTCAGGAAAAAACACCAGTTCCTTCCCTATTTACTGTTACAAACGTAAAGTAGCGCTTCACTCCATGTTTCAATGAATAAGTTAATATACAGACACAGGGCACGGTTAAAGCTCTAACACTGCCCAGACTAATCACTGTTTTGGTGGAATGGCAAATTATTAACAGTAGTTATTACACATGTAGCTGGAGTTTGTTTGTAGTCACTATGCTGTGGGGCGATGGATCATGGCTGACCCTGTGCTCTGACTGCAACTTCCTTAGCTGCAAATTGTGAAGGAAAAAAAAATTAACACTGAAATGAGAATTTACTGAATTATCTTTACAACGCTCAATGACCGCAGCACAAATGTTCCTTAGCTACACTTATAATTTACATTGACCTTTTTAACAAATGCATTACATACTGAAAAATACAAGTAGTAGAAAGCAACCTATTCTGTACAAACAGGTCTCCTTTGTGTGTAGAGCCTGTTGTTGTTTTTTTTTGTACATTGTTAGTTTGTACTAAATAAACAAGTTTACTAAACTCTCATTAACTATGCCCTTTATAGTGAAGCTTTTTTTTATGAGGCTTCCTGGGAAAAAAAACATCACACGTTTTGATATGCAAATGACCACGATGACTCCATGAATATGCAAACGTGACAGTGACGTCGCGCGGCGGCATCTCGAGCGCGCAGTAAGCTACTTTCCCCTGAACATAGTTTCAACGCTGCAACAACGGTCTCATTCATTCAACCAGACTCACCTGATCCAAACACAGCTACAGCGAGGCTTTTAATAGTAAGGTATTTAAAATGACTCCGTGTATTTAAATAAAGAGCTTGTATTAGTCTTTTCTCGCCTGGGGAAAGTTTTTAATCGCCGTCTGGAATGAGACTCGTGCTTGTTATAAGACAATGTTATAGCTCACTAAAACAACACAATACAAAGGAGTTCTGACACGCATTCACGGCGGCAAATATTTATCATGGTGTCTGATTCATACAATTTTTCATACACGATTTTACTCCAAAAACAGTAAAGGTCAAAGCCAAGTCCAGCTAGCTGAGCTAGCTAACGTTTCTCACCGCCAAACACCACCCGGGAAAGAGATCCTAGAAAAAAAAACGGTATGAAAATTCATTTATTTACCCTGTTCACTTCTTCTAGCTTCTCCCTCTGTTGCTCTTTCAATAATCCAAATGCCTTTCCACCTGGAAAATAAACACAATCCTCAATACAAAAAAATCCGCTAGACACGTATTCATTGATGTGCACTTGCTGAGGTAATAAAGAGCAGCGGGCTAACAGAGGTATAATGCAGCATTCCAAAGGAACCAAACGCGCGCGTATAAAATAGAGAATTAGAGATTAAAAATTAAGAATTAAATAGATAAAAGATATAATCATATCAAGACTTACCCTGTACATTAGACGGCATGATGAGACAGTTACGTTGTGGATCGAAGCAGAGAATCGGCGTAACTCCTGCTCTCTCGTGATGAGGCGGAGGAGAATAAAACGCAAGTCGCAGGAGTTCAGCGAGGGGAGTCTGCCAATGACTCGTTCATTGTTTTTGAACGACTCAATGTGTTGACTCGGGAGAATCGATTCTCGAACACAAGCCAATCGAAGCCAAACAAGCCAACTCGAACACAAGCCAATGTTTTGGCAAGGTTCTGACGAGATTTTTCTCTTCCTTGTCGTTGTTGACTAAAAGCGGAAATGTTTCAATAGCCATATTACGTGAAAATTGGATGCTGCTTATTTGACGTATAAACAAAAAAAATGCATGTTACTAGAAAAGCCAATTAATTGTTTTAAAAATAAAAACAACACTGATTGTCGTTTTCCACATAGAGTCCATTTTAAGAACACACAATATTACTGGGGCGAATCGAACCAAAAGTCTCATTCTCACAAAGATTGGAACGAGAATCAAATCTGTAAAGTGACTAGAAATTCCTGTTTAGCGGGAATGGGGATGGATAAAGAAATCACACGAAAACTCACAAACTCGGTTAATTTAAATAAGAATCGGATCCGTAAAGTGACTCGTAGTAACCAGTAAAAAACTGTTAGACTTGAACGGAACTGAATGAATAAATCAAACCAACACTCTGAAGCTCGATTCTTTGAAACGGGAATCATATCCGTTAAGTGATTATTTATAACCTTCGTATTCATTGTTCAGGAGGAATTGGTCTCCCGGCGCCATCGTGCGATCAAAAGAGGCATCGCAATCGCACAGCCTAAAGAACAAAACAAATTCCTAATTTGGACAAAATTCTTCAACCATAGTGGGAAAGTATTTAGAATCGTACAAATAAGGTCTGATGCCGATCAGATGTCTATCCTGCATATGAATTTGTTTTGTAAGGATGCATCATATGTATTCTGCAATTCTTTTATTTCTGTTTATTTGTAATAATGTGTCATCTTGAAAGTGAACATTAGGACAAAACATTAATCACAGTATAAAGATTATCAGTCAGAAAAGTTGTAACTTTGTGCTTTGATCTATTTCAGGTAGCCCACAAACTACACCCATATTTTGCTCCCACAACATTACAGTGCCATCTGTTTTACCTTTCTTTATTCACCTTTTTTGGTGTATATTATTGTATTATGTTTACAAGTCGTTATGAGCTTTGCACTGTGTGACATCAGCATAGCTTTTTTCCCATTACATTTACATTTACATTTAAGGTCATTTGTCAGACCTAAATATATTCCCCCTATATATTTAGGTCTCAAGTCTAGAAAGACAGCAAAGAAAAACCAGATACTCATTCTATATAAATAAGAACAAATTTTCATTTATTCACTGCAGTTAGACAGTGTCTACTTTCCTAAATATTTGATTACTGAATGAAATAAGTAATTATGCATTAATTAATACAAGCATTCATTTCTTCTTATTATTATTTAATCAAATTACAAATTCTTTATTCTATTAGTGTTATAGACCCTTTTACTTTTAAAAATTTAAACCACATTTTTAAGAAAAACATGAAATAATAATTGTATTTAACATTTTGTATCCCTTAACAATTCTGTAGTTATTTAAGATAACGTATGATTACAGACGACCAAAACTGGATTTTTATGTATTTTGCACAGAACCCTGCCAGTAGAGCTCCAGCAGATATTTATGGATTTTGTCAAAATATTATGAATTGGGACCAAATGGTGCAAAATTGACACAAATAATTTAAAAACAACAGACATTTAAATGATTTATTGGACATCATCATGGTTTATAACACATAGGCAGTAATTCAAGCGTGTATGGTTGTAGTCTATGCGGTATGTAATCTCAGAAAACAAATTTATGTTATATTGTGGAACTGCATTAGGAATAAACCAAATTTGATAACGATAATGTACCTTTGGCGACATCACGTGGTTAAATGTAAAACTGCATGAAGAATTCTCATTGAGCACACATTCTTCGCACTCTGCCGAAATATATTTTTTATATTCCCTATCTTCTATTCCTTTTCTTTAGCTCCTCTCTAGGCATGTTGTAGGTAGATTCTGGGCAACATCAGTCAGACTGTCCCGCTCTTCTTGGATGTCTTGCAGATTCTTTTCAAGCTCCATCAGCTGATTTTTTTGAGCCTCAGCAGCTCCAAGGAGTATCTGGAACTTCCTGTTCAGTGCCTGGCTCTCCACACTTCCACGGAGAACTCTAAGACGGGTGGCCGTCTCGTTCAGCACGCGGTCATATTTCTCCACATCCGTATTACTTTCGGCTTGGTGCATGGAATTTTTTGTGTTATGAAAGACAAACCAAGTAGAATGTAAATATAATAAAAAAAAAATCATCACAGGAAGATATGGCAAAGGAAATGTTAAGAAAAGCAAGGTGTAGAAAGTTAAGAGATGTTGAATACTGAAGAGGAAATTCAGAAGAAAAGAAGACTAAAAACGTTCAGGAACGTACCTATTTGACCCAGCAACTTGTCTAGCATGTGTGTGAAACCCTCCAGCTGGGTCTTGGCTAACTCCATGCTGCTCATCACTCCCTTTAAAGAAACAACTGGCTGTGGAGCAGAAATTGAATTTATAAATGAGAAAAAAAAACAGAGAAAGGGCTAAAAAGTCACAAAGTAAACAAGTGGCTTTAACTTTTATTCCAATTTCTAATTAATGTCCTTTGTACAACAGAAATAGTTTACATTCCATGTAAGATTTCAGAGGTTATAGTGGTTTCACAGACAGACAAATCCCTTACTCACTTACTGTCTTGCCTAAATACCTAAATACCTGCTGTTTCATTTTTGACAGCTGAGCTGAACAGTCATCTTACATGCTTGCCTTGATGTGAAGTGCACTGATTAATCAGTATTACAATTACAGTAAAACAATCTTTGTAATGTTTGGAGCTTCCAGGACAAAAAAACCTAGTAAACCTGAAAGAAAATCTGAGATGTTAAGCAGAATAGAAACGTGCTTCATGGGTATTCTACAACATGAAAAGTTACAACAACAAAAGAATGACTGGGAAATTGCTGTGGAATAAAATCAATAAAACATGCTTTATGTATAAGGTTTTAATAGCAGTACTAAACTGTCAGAAATACAAAAAAAATCCCAGAACACAATTTGTTTTACCTCATCTTGCACATCTTCTCCTGCCTGAGCAGTTAAATTCTCCTGCTCTTTCAGCTGCTGCATGGCTGCATTCACGACTGTCTTCAGTTGAGCAGATGCCTTCTTTGTCTGCTTTCCCTGAGACAAAGACTCCTTAGCATCCTAAAAGAGATTAGCATACATACTTAGATTTATCCAGTATGGCAAATAAAACAGGACTGGAGTTAATCTCAAGACACAGACATTCAACGTCCACTTTATTAGAAACTACTGTAAATTCATGAAGACAGACAATCATGTGGTAGCAGCACAAGACATAAAATCCATGCAGATACAGGGCAAGAGTGTAATGAAGAAAAAAAGTCTGATTTCTGTGACTTTAACTATGGCATGGTTGTTGGCGCAATATAGGATAGTTTGAGAGTCACAGAAACTGACGATCTTCTTGGATTTTCAGACACAGCAGTTTCTAGAGTTTATACAGAAGCCACCCAGAAAAGTTTAAAGCATAACATTAAGTTACTATTGATCTCTAACATTTATCCCTAATTATCAAGCCTGAGGTGATGATTGCAAGAAAAAACTCTCTGAGATGATATGAGGAAGAAACCTTGTGAGGAACCAGATTCAGAAGGGAACCTCATCCTCATTTGAGTGACACATTGTAAATAATGTCTTTTCTTACAAATAATCACTCTTTACACTCATGGTGAGCAGAAAAGCCTCTCAGCATGCACAACCCATCAAACCTTCAGATGAACGAGCTACAACTAACTAGGCAAGAGACTACTTTGGGTTCAACTTCTGTCAGCCAAGAACATGGATATGAGGCAATCATAAGCACTGACTTGAGGCTTTCTCGATATTAGAAAAAAAATCCTTGGTCTTTTCCCAGCCTTCATATGTTTTAGTGAGTCTGTGCCCATGATAGCCCCTGATCCTTGTCCTCGGCTGACAGGAGTGGAACCTGAACTGCAGTTGTATCTCAACCACCTCAAGATTTTGTGCATTCTGAGATGCTTTTATGCTCACTCTGGATGTAAAGAGTGATTGAGTTACTGTAGACTTCCTGTCTGGTCATTCTCCTCTGATCTCTCTCAGAAACAAGGTGTATCATCCTGCAGATCCACTGCTCACATGATGTTTTCCACAGCATTAGATGTAAAGTCTACCATTGTGTGTGAAAATCTTAGATCTTAGACAGCTGTTTCTGAAATACTCAAATGATCGTATTATTGAAAACTTGCCGAGGCTTACTTCATGTTTTGCTCTTGTTATCTTTCCATGCATCAATTTCAAATGTACCTTAGCGATGAAATTAGCTGTCTTCTGAGCCTGCGTAGCCATGTCTCTTGCTTGTGTCACATTCTCCAGCGCAGGTTTGAGCGCTCTCTCAGCATGCCTCACCTTCTTCTTCACCTCCGTAAGGACCTTCTCCTCCACAGTACCCTCTCTCTTCAGAGCTGCCAGGGTCCGAGTGCACACAACAGGCCAGTCCTTTTCTAAGCCTGTTGTAGAGGACAACAGGCTTAGTTTATTCTATTTGAACCATTAATTCTATTCTCTATTATCGTCTTTGTGGCCTCTAGTCTGCATTTATGGAATAAATTGTCATGTTAAAGGAAAATACAAAGTAGTTTTTCTTTATTTGACACTGTATATGTCATCACTATAGACATTCTGTGAGCAGATTTTTATTCAACATTTTTGGAAGAAGTCTCCAGTTAGAGTTAATGGTGGAACTTTTCCAAAAGCTCGAAGGCATTTTTAAGCTTCTTTGCTGGTGATTGAGCGAGTGTTTATGCTGTAGCTTCTATAATGTAAGTGATAACTGAAATCTTTTCATTACTAGTCAAATTTATGGAAATATAGAGGAATAAAATGTATGATGTGTCATTCTTTAATGATGAGAAAAATGATGGCGGAGAGTTGGCTGTAATGTAAGATAAATAAAGCCAGCTGTTATTAGGGGAAAAATAGCTGCAGGGTAGCAACAGAAACGCCGCTACGTGCTGGGCGGCATCATGCTACTGTCACGGCTGAATTCAGGGATTGGACTGAATTCAGAATAAAGTGCCATGTGAGAATATGTAAACTAGGATGGAGAATTTGCACAGGAACATTACAACTGTAACAAAAGTCTCTGAGTGCTACAAAGACAGGTGCTAATCATATGCTAGTAGTCCTGTAGTCCTACTATTTCTATTTTATTTTTATTGTAATACATTTATCTTTTTTAAGATTAACCCACTTGTATAATTCTATTAGCAGTACAGTGTATTCTGCTCAATCAATTAATACTGATGTCTTAAAAAATGTGTTATTTATTCTATCTATATTTTTCTTTTGTTTTCCACTTGACACTTTCCCAGAGACTAGTGGGCATTATGCTAAGAACTAAGACATTAAGGTGTTGTGATGAATTCAAATAAATAAATAAATAAGGATTGGTTAAAAGCATTACCTTCTATTTGTCTATGGAGAGAGATTGCCTCTGATTCAATCTTCTTTCCTTCCACTACTGAAACAAGGGCTTTATCTCGGAGCCCCTGGGTAAGTGTTGTCAACTTTACAAAGACAGAGACAGATGAGATATCATATAATAACGAGAAATGAACAAGAAACACAATGTCAACAAAGTAGCACAGCAATCACAAGCTTTATGGTCTGTGTGTCTGTCTGTCTATCTGTCTGTCTGTCTGTCTGTCTGTCTGTCTATCTATCTATCTATAATATTAAAGGGATGTCAGATAAGTTTAGAAGTTAAAACAGTTTGTCTCCAGGATGGCGGAAACCGGAGTACACAGAGTGTGTAAACGGAAATCAAACCCCAAACCCTGGAGCTGTGCTACAAACAGTCTGACTACTAAGTCAAGTGAATTTTACTGTAATACACAGCGATTACATTACTGTTTCAATGAAATACAATTTGTCAATTTTCAAAAAGGACCTTTCAACTTCAAGATACCTCTTATAGGATTAAGTTAAAAAATAAAAGTATACAGTTATATTTACGAGTGTATATAAGCAATCAAGCGGTATTTAATATTACTACAAACTGTATTTCTTTTATAAACTCACCTGCTGGAACTCTTCGGTGGCGTTTAGATTGTTGTGAGCGTTTTCCATCTGCGATTCAAACTCCTCTCTGGTCTTATTTAGGACTTGCTGCTTGGACTGGATCAGCAAATCCAACTCAGCCGTCCTGTTGGCCAGGTCTAGACTCTAAAAATCAAATTGGTTGCATTTTCAGGCTTAATTAAGACACAGAGTGAAGAACAAAATCTTAGCCGATCCTTGTATTTATCTGGTTCTGATGATCGATGTACATAATGTCTCCAATTTTTCTCTCTGAGAAAATGGCTCTAGTTTGTGAAATTCATCGAATTTTCCATCGCTTGCTAGAATCACCATATTTCTCTAAGCATTTAATGATCTATTCCTCAATGCCGGCCTCAGTTAAAGGGCTCTTATTAATATTGCATACATGTACAGCTCATAATTCAGCACGCCTATTAGTGTGATTTATTAATCAATGTGTTGTGTATTTTGGCCTTCTAAAGTGAGCAGTGTGTAGACCTGAATCAGCTGCGTATCCCGTGTTATTGTATTATCTGCTTCACTGAGCTGCTCAATGGAGGTGGTGTTCAGGGGGTTGTTATTTATGTCCTTGTGCTGTTTGGGGAGAGTGGAGGTAACATTTTGTAGAATGGCCTGTGCTTCTTTGTTCTGCTCCTCCACTGACAGGTAGGCAGCACGGGTCTTTTTCGCCTGCCGTGTCATATTCTCCTTCAGCTGCTGCATGGCTGACAGTCTGACAAACACGTACACATACAATCATCATGACATCTTTATTCTCTACATAGTAAAAAATAAATAAATAAATAAATAAACAATGATACATGGAATACTTTATAATCAGACACACCTAAGAGCTTTTGTGTTGTAGCCTGGTGGGTAAAGTGTTGGATTATCAATTGGAAGGTTATAAGGAATCCCATGTCAGCCAAGCTGCCTCAGCTGGGCCCATTAACAAGGCCCTTAACCATCAACTACTCAATTGTATAAAATGTAAGTCACTCTAGATAAGGGTGTCTGCCAAATGCCTTAAATGTAAATGTTTTCACTTAAAATAGGTTAATTAATTCCCATAGGTCAGTGTATACAGAATCCTGGGTTTCACCGATTGAATTTTCACACTGCTCATATTTTACCCTGGGGTTAAGAATTATTCCCAGCTATTCATAAAATAATGTTTCACACTGTACAGTTGTACATTCCTATGTAGTTGATATCTAAGTTCTGCTAATTTTTAGTCAGCTTCTTAAATACTCTTATTTATTGTTATTTCTCCTCTTCACTCCAAGCAATGTATTTTCCAGCACTGTTTAGGTGGTGGGAAAAATAAACATCGTCTGTACTTGAGGGAAAGTAGAGATACCTTAGTTAAAGTGTTATTCCAGAAATCTTCAATTTACAATTCCACTTGAGTTAAAGTACAAAAGCAAAGTAACCAAAGGTACTCCATTTATCCTAGCACTATTGTTGTCATTTTTTAACCATACCTATTACTACAAAGTCTTAGAAATGAACACGATGCATTTATGGGGCTTAAACTGTTTCCTAAAAACCATATACTTCATGGCAGAAGAATATAGAAAGTACTGTAGCAGGACAGTCTTGTACAGGATAACTAATGTGTACCAGGCACTCCTGTGTCCTGGGGAATCAGTTTTAAACAAATAACAAGCAGGGATCTATGCAGATTCACAGAAAACTTGCTGCTATACTGATTCACAAGAAAAAGAAGTTCAAATTCACAATGAATATTTCAGTATTTAGTAACTAACACTTTGGTGTGTAATAAACAATTATGCTATTTGTGCAGTAATCTTATCTTATGTAATAGCTTTACAGAAAAAACTATGAAAAGGAAACTTGACTTGGTGACTGGTCAAATTTCATCAATAAAAGTTAAAATGTTAGTAACGGTCCCATTGGGTACTGCTTAATAGTTCAAAAATGGGAATCTGGAAACCGGGAACGATATTTTGCTCATTTGAAAGATACAATTTCCTGTAGATGCTGTTAAATGCAAACTTCAGTAAATCAAGACCTATGTGGTGACCTAGGAGCAATTTATTTAATTTATTCCAATCTAAGAAAGTGTTCAATATGTAAATATTATACCATAATCTTATTGTCAGTATTTATTGTCAGTGGAAATATTAGCTTATTATAACTGACTAACTTAAAACAGTCTGCTTGCTAGTGGACTCACTATTCTCACTCTAGGCACCAGCTAAATATTCCCATAATGTTTCAGCTTTTATACCACATACACGCATCATTACTCACCGCTCAGTAAGCTCTTGTAAATGGTGCTCTGTGGAGTTATCCTCCAGTAGATCCAGCAGTATGGAATACGTTTTGTTAGATGCTTTTAAAGCCTCTCCTGCTAGCCCTTCAATATGAGCAGCCAGTTCTTTGTGACTGGAAGAAAAAACAACAGAAATGTGTTTTTTACATCAGGTAGCTCAAGTCAAGTCAAGAAGCGTTTATTATTACGTCTGATATTCCCATTGCTTAGATCCCATGATTTTGATGTGAATGCTATCCTCTAAAACTATGCTATTTTTTTCATATTCTTGAAAGCTTGTTCTTTCCAGGACATATGATTAGATTTAGATTCATTCTAAATTATGTATTCATATAAACATTGCATTTTTTTCCTTTTGTCATTTCATTGTCTTTTGTGTCCTGTATTACATTTGTTTTCTTTCTTAATAAATTGTAATTATGAACTATAAAGGTGCTAAATAAATGCTTCAATCTTCAGTCAATGCTTTATCCTGATCAGGGTCCTGGATCTGGCGTCTATCCCAACAACACTGTGTGTGATGCATGTGATGGGTTTTACTAGGATGCAGTAAAAGTGTCTGCAGCAGCACACGCTCACACTGTTGGATGTTTCATATATCTGCATGTCTAATCAGCATGTTATTGGACAGATCCATGAGGTAACCCATAAGAATAAAGGAAGAACATGTGAAGATCGAACCCAGGACCCTGGAAGTTTGAAACGGCAATGAAATCCACTGCACCTCATCATTCTCATTACTGTCAATTAACCTTCAGGTGACTGTGCTGAACCTTTTATTAGACACTTCTAACACTGGTTTAACTTAATCAGCTAAGAACATGGCACCCCGTTCACTCTTGAGCGGTCTGATTCAAATTGCTGTCGAAAAACTACGCATGGTTAAGAATCTCCAATCTCCTATTTAGCACCAACCTCATTTTTCTACATTAGACTCTTGCATGACTAGCAAACACATACTGAGCTGACAGGACTGTAGTTTAATTTCCTAACCCACCTCTTCACCAAAGCTTCCGATTCATTCACAAAGGCGTTCCACTTTGTTGGTCCTTTGGGGATAATAAATGGGATTACCTAAGACGGGAGGGGAGAAGGCAACACAGTTATTACACTTCACATTCAAACCACATAGGATCATTAAGAGCTGTATTCAAAGTTGAGACTATGGAGTCTGGAATTTAAATGGAACATGTGCGTAGGAGTTTTCAGACTTCGGAATTAAATATTTGTGCACGTTATCCACATGGGCAGATATAGACACAGAGTGAGAATTTATGAATCTGTTGTTCCATGATCTCAAGTCAATGGACAAGCAATGTTAAATCCTGTGCCACACACACGGAGTCCTGTAGGGTTATTTACTGTGTAACTACAGTAATTCATACACAACAATGCCATTTGAGAAAATGATTCAGACTGCTATGAAGGCTGCACAGACTGCACAGTGGAGCTTGGCAAAGACATCCTAATCAGAGCTAATGCTTCTATCGAAAACTCGCTTTTATGACACATTAATTACTCCCATAACATTCTGAACCTAGTTAGAGTGAGTTAAAGTGGCCAGATTAACCTTTAAAAACGTTGGCGTATCTTCTTTTGAGATACTAATTTGATGACACAAAATGGGTGCATCAGGTCCTAACAAATGTACTTCAGGACCACATTAAAATAGTCTGCTAGAGACATAAGACATGCACACACACACACACACACACACACACACACACACACACACACAGACTAATTGGATTAAATAGTACTATTTGTAGCATTAATTTTAAGTAATCCTTAGTCAAGTCACCATATAGTCAACAGACACAAAAGGGGAATATCCATCCATGCAAAAATCCATCCATTTTCCACAAGGAATATGGTTGCTATGAAGTTAGGTATTTGTGTGTTTAGGTATGATAAGGTTTCAAAGTAACATCCATGTGAATGCCAAGAATGCTGAGTTTCCCAGAGCATCACGTTGCCTCTTGCTTTCTTACCATAGTTCATCCTGGTGTCGTGTCTTCTTAAGGTAAGTCATGCACACACACCCAGACGGCTGCATGATTTAAAAATAAACTTCAGACCAGACCACCTTCTTCCACTGTAGGTGCTTTTGGCAGTGGTCAGAGGTTCAGCATATGCAGTCTGACCAGTCTGTACATAAACAACACCATATACAGCAAGCTTTGATGCACTGTTTGTTCTGATACCCGTATTTTTTTTCAGCACTTTATGAACAACCTGTGCTACAGTATGTCTTCTGTGGGATCAGACCCTTCACTGCCCGGACACTTCCTTGGACCACTCTTGGTATTAACCACTGCATACTAGGAACACTGCATACCAAGAACACCCCACAAGGCCCTCTGTCGACCCAGTTGTCTAGCCATCACAGTTTGTCATTGTCGCTCAGATCTGAACACCATTTTTCCTGCTTCGGAAACATCAACATTGAGAACTAACCGTTCACATGTTGCTTAATATATCCCACCCTTTGACATGTGTCTTTCCATGTTTAGCCCTTTCTCACTGTTAACCAAGAAAAATCTGTGATATCTGGAGATGATCATGATTTTTCAAAATTACTGCAGATTTTCCATAGATGTACCCCAAGACATGTCGTGACATCATCACAACATGCATTCAGCCAAAGCACTCATCGATTCACGTTGCAAAGCAGTTATGTGGGTGCCTTCACTGGTGGGAGTGTAAAAGAAGAATCCTGTGCCTGCAGTTTCACCAATTTAAGTGGTTTCCATGTAAAAAAAAAAAAAAACCCACAAAAATCTATACAAGCTGCATCACAAACCTTGAAAAAACAACAACAACAAAACAAAACAAAAACCTGCCAAATTCTGGACTGACATTAATTAGTGTGTAAGTGTCCTTCTGAGGAAACAAAATGGCTATTGGATTTTAGCTATAACACAATATGCTGTCCCCTTTAGGTGAAAGACAAGATTGCAATGTGTTGGCCGGCAGTCCACAGAACATACGCTCTATTAAAGAAGCAACATATTGGCCTGAGGCTAGATTTGTGATGGCCCTGGCCTACAGTCAGAATTCCTACAGCTCTAAATGCCTGATAAACCATGCTCAGGATTTTTACATGAACATTAGATGAGATTTAGATTTAGATCCTGCATGTATGCACATTTTTTTGACTTCTTAATAAATGTATTCTGTTCTAAGAAAACACACACAAAATGGACACACTGTGCACTTACAAGACTGTTAAGCTCAGAGGTCATCTTCTGAAGCTGTGCCCATGTTTCTGTGACAGCAGCGAGCGTGTCCGTGAGAGCACGGCACTCGTTTGTTGCCTTCGGCGTTGTGTTCGCTTCCTTGCTGCCTGGGCTTCCTTCTTCCTTCACATGGGTGCAGTTCATTATGCTGGCAAAGTCATGCAGCTGCAGCTGAAGGGCTTGAGCAGATGTTTCCAGCTGTGTGAACTGACTGATGAAAGCTTCTCGTGCCTCTGTACAAAAAAAATACAAATAATAATAATTACATAATTAATATTGTTACACTGAAGCTGTTAAAGCTTAGGAACTTTCACTAGACCTTTTTTATTTGTAAGAAAATCAAAAAAATTTAATTCTGAATATTTCTTTAATTAATTAATCCACCTTTCATCTATACAGCTCACAAATCCTGTGAAATAAATGGTGACGTATCTCTAATATATTAACTTGAATCTAGATCTAGCAGATTTCCTCCTTGGATGACTTAAAAACCTTCTAGGCACACATTTTTTCTGTTACCGTCTTTTACCTTGGATGGCCAGAAAATCCTCCAGGGCGTTAGGTAAGTAATCCTCGCCTTGATGCTGATGTAAGTGATTCTCAAGCCTGTGATGCTGATGCACGTGATTAGGACGCACATAGACTCTGTGTCTGAAGCTGCTGCAGTCATAGTTATAAAGCAATCTCTCTAAACTGTGCAGCTGGCTTTTGAGTTTAGTCGCCTGTGGAGTGAAAAAAGTAAAATAAATACAGTTGTGCGAGAGTCTTTCTTGTATTCCTTTGGCTGGTGCTCATTTATAAAAATGCAAGATTTATAATCTTATTATATCTAATATACTGTAATATACTGTTAATAAAAGTGAAAACTACAGCATTTTATAGCAGTTTATTTATGAATAAAGTTTTACAGTATGTAACAGAATAACAGAGGTCACTGACGGGTTGCCAGATTTTTGTAAAATATGCTATGCACAATAAGACTTGAAACCAAAATAGCCATGAAAACAACTGAACAATATGAAACTGTGTATCCCTGTGGACTTCTTCACAAAAATCGAAATGAAAACGCATCCCATTTGGACTAGTTTTCTGAAAGAGTATTCAGAGATTTTCCTGATATTTTTTGAATGTAATAAGCCCCAAAACTAAAGTAAATTCCAGATTATATCAAATATTATTACATGGCTGTTATTGCCAACTGTAGCTTATATTCTGTATAACAGTCTCTTGACTAAGGTTGATTTGAACCATAGCATTCTCAGTCACATTAGACCAATCTAATCCGCAAAGGTCCAGTATGGGTGCAGGTTTTCATTCTAACCATCTAAGTAGATGCCACCCTTGGAATAAGATGTAGCTCCTGCTGGAATGAAATGAAAACCTGCACTCACACAGACCCTTTGCGGTTTTCCAAAAAGTTCCACGAGGCATTATGTTGAGGATTTGAACAGTGAAAGTGCTGAATAGGGGAGACACAGAAAAGCTAGTGAGACGTGTTACCGGGTCATGTGACACAAAGCCTCTGATGGGTAACGTAGTTCAGTGCAGATTCTGCATAACCGTGGCATGTAAAACCTCCATAAAACAAATTTTACTTTCTTACAAAAGAGCTGCTTCATAGAGCCAAACATCTGTCAGGTTACTGAAAAATTATGATATCCTCTATTATGAACATTTAACCTAAATCTTCTGCTGTATTTTTCCCTTCCTGATATAAAATGCTCGGAGTGTAAACTCCTTCCAAATCTCCATATAGAAAACGTAATCATATCCATAATTAAATAATTTTGTGATGATTATGTGAAGCATCAGCTGTGGTATAATAACTGCTGCCTCAGACATTGCTCATTAGAAATAAACGGCAAAACCTCCAGAGGTTCACATACTGTATGCAAAATGTGTGAAGGGTTAATAAATGATAACTGACCATAAGAATATCCGTCTACCTGAGACCAGAGTTGTTCTCCTTCCACTGACATTTCTCTCTGGTTTCTCAGGGAACTATCTATCTCTTATAGTATATGATACTTGTTTTTGTCTGATTTTAATAGCTAGGTGTGTTTCCTCTTATAGGAGATAATTAAATCCAAGGGCAAAGTTACTGGGGTGTTGTTATTCAGATATGTGTTGACAGATTTATTTTAGTTCACCTCACCACTATCTCAGATGGCAGTGAAACACAATATTGCATTATAAATGGAAATTGAGATGTCAGAGGGTTGATTAATATGTGATTTAGCATATAGCTGAACAAAAAGGGATTTATATTTTAGTCCTAAGAGAAAAAAAACGCATCACGGTGGAATAATAATTAATGTATGGTACAAAATTATATTTGTGCTGCGTGTAATTTGACTTATATCATCTATATCATCTATATCCAACTATAAATTATATATA
>JAOTRN010000030.1:8678003-8688942 GCA_028566695.1 Bagroides melapterus
GTGGTTTTAGAGTGCTTTTAGCGGTCAACAAAAATTACGGCTACCCAACTCACTTCTCTCCTCCTAACACCTGTGTGAGTGAACATGCCTATAAAGCCTCTAGCTAACGCCAGGTATTCCCACGTGACCAAACGTATTACGTCACCGTGATTACGCCACAGACAAATAATAAGTAAATAATAATATGGCTCCTATACAAGGCATTAAAATAAGATAACAGCAGTCATGCTAGCATTTACTTATGCCAAGTAAATAAATTAGATTAGTGACTATCTTTGATAACTCTTTCAAAGTGTCAGCTTACAGGGGGATTGGTAGCATCTTTTATATGTAAATTTTTTTAAGCTGATAAAATGAAAAACAATATATTTGCTCACCACCTCTGCTGCCCTTATTTGGTTTCTAATATGGTAATTAAGAAAATCTAATCTGATCATATTTTGCTAATATTTCTAAAACATCTGATCACTGATTTCATTTTTAAATACCGTATAGCAGCTGCTCAAGCATGTTAGCATTCAGTAGCACATGGTATGAAGAATTACAATCATCTTCTAGATGGGTTTATTGATTTGATTTTCACACATCAGTACAATGGACACAGATGGTACATTTATTCATACCGGCTTCCCTAGCTCCTCTATTCCTTACCTATGAATCAAATGGGAATAAGTTTTGGTGCTTTATTAAAGGAAGATAAATTTACATTTATTAAAGAAGTTCAAAGTCCATCCTCTTGTACATGCATGAGTACTAACACGCTACTCACCACGATTGGTGAGTGGAGGTTTGAGCGACAATTTTAAATAATAATTATTTTTTAAATAAATAATAATCTAATAATAATCTGTCCATTCTATTGATTCGAAATGAAACGAAAACAAATCCTGCAAGCTTTCATTTGGCTGGTAACTTGTCTTTTGTAAGGAAAGACAGGAAAATCAAATCGAAAAAATGACAGTTTCAAAGGTAATTTGTTTCATTACAGTTTAAAATTTCTAGCAGTTGGGGAGAAAAAAGTCATATTTATATACGTTTTGCGAAGAGTTGATTTATGAAGGCAAACTGTATCTTGTAAAGACTTATTTTCTCAGATTATTTCTCTGAACTATCTGTTATGTCAGGACTAAGTTCAGTTTACAGAGGAGTTTTTGTGGTTAGTCATGAGCTATAACAGAACTTGCCACCTTTGTACTACTGTATATGTATTTCTCTAAGAAATAAGTAAAAGATCAAGCAAACACTTGCTGGTGGATTTGAAGCATGAATGTTTGTGAATAAATGTGTGGTGGTGGTGTAGAGGGCTGTATGGAGGAAAGCGATGGGCGGACCTGTACATCAACATTACAATCATTTAACATTAGGTCATTTTCCACTAGTCACCATGAACGAAAGTTCTGTGATACGACCCTGAAGAGAAATGCTTGGGTCTAACTCTTAATCTGCTGATGTGGTCAGCAACAAAAGTGACACTTCGGCAGATTTGATTTATGTGAAAGACCAACAGACCTGAGCTGTGTTACTATAATTAGATAAGCATGTAAGTCATAGCAGGGTATAATGATTCTAATAATGATAACACAGTAGAGTCGCAACACTGCCGCGTTTACGTGTAATTGTCCCTTAAGGCAACATGTTTATTTTGTTAATTGAAAAGCGGTCATGTTTTGCTGCCAAAAAAGAATAAAAAAAAAAGAATGCAGATACTGAAAACTTTCTGTGTATCAGGGTGGAGTTTAATTTTAAGCACTCTGTATGGTCTAATGTTTGTGGACAGTTGAGCATCACACACGTGATATGTGCTTCATTGAACATAACATTTCAGATGTAAATCAAATTTCAAATGCGATGGCAAATTTGACTTGTCACATACAGTACACGTGTGGCTTGCAGAGAAATGCTTTTAGATTGTCTTGCAAAAATAGAATCTAAACTAAGCATAAAATGACAAAGAAAAGATTTTAACTATGTGGGTAAATATATACAAAAAATATAAAAATATAAACTAAGAAAAACACATTTATTGCAGAATCAAATGAGTGTTATGGATAGTCCATGGATACATGGCCACATACTAAGTTTTATGTGTTGTCTTCATTCACTGTTACAATAACCTCCGATATTACAGGAAGACTTTCTACTAGATCTTGGAGCACGACTACTGGGATTTGATCAATCTGTTACAAGAGCATTTGTGAATTCAGGCATTGAAGTCATTCCACTTTATCGCAGAGGTGCTCAGTGGGGTTGAGGTCAGGGCTGTAAGGACACTGGAGAATGTCCACATCAACTTGTTAAGCCATGGAGCTTGCTTTGTGCACAGGGGTATTGTCATGCTGGAACAAGTTTGGGCCTCTGTAATGCCAGCATGCAGAGACATTCTAGGCAATATTGTGTCAACAGTTTGGAGAAGATATCCAAATGTGAGTGTGATGATTATGTGTCTACAAACATTTGTCCTTTTAGTACTGCACTAAAAATTCCAGAACTCAGTACAGCTAGACGATACAGGCTCAACTCAACTAGTTAGCAATCTATAAGATGGCGAATGTGATAGTGTTCACTGTCGTACTGTGTTAGCACACAAGATTAATCTGATCTGTTTGGGCAAAGTGGAGTAGATGCTATAAAAGCTTGTAACAGATAACAACACAACAACTTGTCTATACCAAGAGTACAAGTGTTACCACTAGGGTTCATACAGTGCAAATATAACATTGATTAAATGTACAACATATACTAGATTTCTCAGTACTGATGGTATGTAGCACTAAACATCTCTTAAACCCCAGAACACCAAGCATAGCACATGATTAAAAATGAACCGAGAAATAAATTCACCAAAAGCAATAGAACTTTGTATGTTCAATAACACAACAACAACAAAAAAAAAAACAGAATTTCATAGACCAGTCAAAAGCCAAACCATAAGCCATCCGTATTTCAATGGACAAAGGCACAGTCTCGCCAACAGTCATCTTACTTGGAAAAATTGGCTTCAATAATCTACAAAGGTTTAGTCCAACAGGCAAAATGTAAGAAAAAAACAAAGGTCTGGCTTCAGACCCCCTGTCAGGTAGCACTCCAGACTTTTTTTCATTGTCAGATGCAAGGAAAAAACTCCAACTCCCATTCGAGCAACTATGATAGCTGCCCCTATGGCTCAAACCAGAACATTCCAGCAGATACCTGACTACTCTCTCTTTACTGTTGGAAATGAAATTATTTACAATACCTTTTCTGTTATAAGAGAATAAGTGATTGAAGGTTGTAAATTGAAATATTTGAACTCTGCCTTTTTAACATTACTGGTACAGTCAAGGAGTCAGAGGAGATCATAATGAGGCAGGGTCTTTATTTTAAACGGAGCTTACATCCATTTAATTGCTGTGATTGATACATGAAAGGTCGCGGCCCACTTCTACATAACAAAGGATAAAATCTACGCTATTGTTCACTGTCATTGTTTACTGCGAATTTTCACAATACAAATCTGAACATTAAAAAAGTAATATCTGTAATTTGTGTTAAGAAATTCCCTGATATTAACATTTCTGATTCTGTCACACTTTTGACTTTGACTTCAAAGATAATAGAGACGTGAAAAAGAGTGAGGAAGCCAGACAGCCTAAATGTTTTTGGACTAGGGAGAAAACCAGAGATTTTTTTTTTGGTTCACTTGGTTATGTTACATATGTTAATTCATTTCATTTAACCTTATATTTATATATGACAGCAAAATCGTAGCAATTAATTTAAATATTTCCTTTTGTATTTCATCATCCATGCATCAACAGTTTGTAATTTTTCTCTGTATACTGAATCTTGGCTTTAAGCAGCAGGTATCAACAGGTAAGCCTTTTCAGCACTGCTATTTGCTTGGTTTCTTAATAAGTTTCTGTAATGTAATTCTGTAATTCTGCTCTATCTCTAATTTCCAGTCTTTGCAAATCTCTGCCCTTTATTGAATAATCACCATGCACCGCACACTGAAAAGAGCCAACTCTCATTTCTCGCTCTCTTCTCCTTCTTGTTTTTTTTAACCCTCTTGTTCTCTTCACCTCTCTCTCTCGTTCAGGCTACTGATGCTGGCAGAGTGAATTTTCGACATGTATATAAATAAAAGAAGTGGAGATCAATTAATCAGTATAGGCTGAAGGGAGCAGAGGTGAAACATAGGGGAGGAGAGACATTTTTTTTCCTTCAAGTACCCACTGCTCTTATGAATAATGTGATATGTATACACACACACACACACACACATCATGATGCCTTAGTTGTGGCTACATACTAGCATAGATGTACACACTCATGAGCCATTTTACAATGCTATAGCCAATCTTAGGGCAATGTTCTTAGCCATTGCGACACATAGGAACACACACAAACACACACACACACACAGAAAGAGACACACACAGAGAGACACACAGACTTGCAGTGTTCATGCAGAGGTACCTCAAGCTGTCTGTGTGTGTGTGTGTGTGTGTTGCAGCACAAAGCAGCCAGGGTTGTAATGGGACATTTGACAAATGAATAATAATGGCCTAATAATCCATTTCCAGTGGGAGAGACAGTTCAATGGCAGTGAAATAGAAGCTTATTCTTTTCTAATGTTATTTCTCTTCCAAAGCCTTTGGATGGTATGTGCCCTCACAAGGTTGTTCAAGGATTCATTTGGGATATGTGGCATTAGTATTTTTCTCCTTCTATCAACTATCTGTTTCTGTGCATGTACACATGGAGCAGGTACTGTATTTGTGTTATTCCTTGACAAGGAGTTCCCATTGTTTTTAGTGTAGCTTAGAATGGGCAAGGACGCAAATGTTGGTCATGAGTCAAAACGTTCTCAGAAATGTGCTGTATTTAATTTTACACTTAGGTGTAATATTAGACTAAAATTAAAAAAAAAAAAATCTTTAGCCTTGAATACCTCCAGAAACTGTATCCCAACGATTTTCAGAGTGAGGTCTGGGAAGCACAGCCTGGGGTCGGGGTGGGGGTGTGATTTATTATTTTTTAATGTAGTTGCTGCAATGGAAGTCATAACTCAGAATTCTCAATCAGTTATGGTCTCTGGCTTTAACAAGTTTGAGAGCCTCTACACTACATTCGAAACAAAAACTGCTGATTGAGGCACAAACGTTGTGGCAAACTGGCTGTATATTAAGGCTGGATCAAAATGCTAGCTCTGGGTTAGCTCACAGGTGCTAGTAGTCATTGTTGGGCCACTGATCAAGAGCTTGACTCTCCATTGATCACCTAAAGGATGGAATTCTACCTTAAAGCCATTTTTACCTCAGACCTAGAAACAACGCTACTTATAGCATGTTTCTATATCAGTCCTTTAAGACTAGCTCTGTGCATGCTCATGTGTATTTTTATCCTTTGAGTCTATTCTGCTGCTTGTTGCAATCGGCCTGTTGGTGGTTTCTCACTCAAAGTCACTACAAAATGCAATATCCCTGCTATGCTGTGCAGACCGACCACAAAACAGCCCATGGGCTTTTTTCAGCTTGTAGTCCTACTGCAGAATCTGGTCATGTTTCCAAACTTAGTCCAGGAGTTCTAGTTCTATGTTTTACTCCAGTTCCATGTACAACATTTGGCAGATACCCTTATCCAGAGTGACTTACATTTTCTCATTTTTACAACCGGTCAATTGAGGTTTAAGGGCCTTGTTCAGGGGCCCCAGCAGTGGTGGCTTGGCAAACCTGGGATTTAAACTTGAACCTTCTGATTGGTTGACCAACACCTTAACCACTAGGCTACCACATCCAGATTCAAAACAGAATTTGCCTTAAGGCTTGAAGTAAAATGTGTTTAGATTTCAATAGACTTAAAGGATCCTAATAATTGATTAATACTAAAAATGTGTAAAAACCACATGTAGGCATTGCTTTTATTTTATTAAGCTTGGAAACACTTTTTCAACACAACAGAACAATAGAACAACGCAACAGAATTCAACACTCACAGTTTTGTCCTCCAACATTGCTGATGTGTAGTGCAGTCATGTTGTTGAGCAAACGTCGAAACTCAAATGGAGTGAGCGATGGAGTCACCTCTGTTTCGGTCAACCTATCAGTTAAAAAAAGGCTATTAAAAGCTGGAAAATTCATATAGGCGTGCTGATTTTGTTGCAAAGTGTCAGGTCTTCCACACAGAGACTACACACCAAGAGATTTGTGATGGTGAATGTTGGGTGTTTTTGTGCAGAATGCAAGGCAGTCATGGCAATCAGTCCAGAGGGGCCTCATGACAGTAACAGTGTGAATGCTATGAATGAGTTCCTGTATGCTTTTTATTTTTATTTCTTTATTTGTTTCTGTCACTAGGTTTCCTATATACTGTATTTAAGATTAAAGGATTGCTCTGGTTTTAATAATGTATTAATTAGAATTTTATTACATGCATACTATAATACAGATATCTCACTTTATCTGTATTGGAATCTTTATATTGCTTTCAATGTAAGCATTGGTATAGAAGCAAAAATGTATGTCCTTGCATTGACTTGAGAGGTTTATTAATCAGAAGCCTACTTTTACTCTCCATATAAACTTTTTATCTCCTCATTATCTAGCCACTCTGATAAGTGCTGATTCTTTTTTTTTTTAAGCGTTGCTTTTCATTGATGCCTCACGGATGGGTTTCCTCTGGGTTTCCTCCACCCAAAAGCTATACAAGCCAGTCTAAATGTCCCTAGGTGTGAATGTATTTGTGAATGTGTGTGTGTGTTGTATTAGGTGTGGACTGGTGTTTCTTCTAGTGTGTATTTCTGTCTTATGCTCAGCATTCCTGGGATAGCCTTGAAATCCACGTCAGTTCAGACCGGGATAAGAAGGTGGACTTACTAATAATGCACTAAAAATGGTTTTGGTCATGGTCAGATGTAAAGAGTGTCAGTAAATGGGAAAGAAGTCACTTCTGGTACTATGGATGGGGTAAAGGGGGTAAACCTGTAACCTACTTTAAATAAAGCTCTACCCTTCAGAATTCTATCAAAAACCAATCAACACCATGATTCTTATTGAAGAGCAAACAAAGTGCACAGAAGCTATATGTAAATGTAGGAAACTATCAGTGTAACTTCTTTTTCTTCTGTTGGTTTGTTTACATGTTTTTACAAACCAAAACGAAACCAAAACAAACAAACTAACAAACAAACAAAAAAAACAAAAACAGAAGGTTTCAGAAACACTAGCTCTAACTGCATCTCAAATGACACACTAGCACTGCGTACCATTTAGTCTATGAAAGGGTAGTATTTTTTTCTCAGTCAGTGTTAGCTCCCTATAGCCCCGCCCCTTTTCTGAGTGCATAAAGTGTTTAAAAGTCCATGCTTTGGTTTTTTGTTTTTTTTTTTGGTTGAATAAATACTACTAGCACAACTAGCTTGAGAAGGTACCAGCTTGGTCATATAATTATTTATTATTTATGCTAACAGCATTTCAGGATATATTTATTCATATCCTGTCTATTTAATGAAGGCCAAAGTACAGATACATTATATAAACTCATAGACACATACCTGAGTGTGAAGGTGTTATGAGGGGTGTGGCTAATCTCACTGTCCTCATACAGTGTCGAAAATACACTAGCGCTGACTGACAGTCCAGATCCTTCAAGAATCACGGTCACAATCTTGGGCAACAGCTCACTTGATTCAGCCGTAAATGACAAAGTAAGGTGCTGGCCATAACTGAGAAGATGGTTCCCCAGAAACTTCGCTGTTAGACAAAACAAAGCAAAAATGCTCTTCATTAGCTCCTTTAAGAGGCTGTTATTTTTAGCAGGGAATGTTATGAGCACAATGTAGCTGTAAGTAGGGACCTGATGTAAGCTATAAGATGTGTTGAAGTGTGAGAAACACTTTAATCAGGATATCTAAATTCCACAACTGACAGAAAAGACTAGATTTAAAGGCTACATCCTTGCTGTGCAGACGAGTAGGAGGGTTCTCTGATGTCCCGTCTCACTCTCTGTGTGCTGAAACAGCAGTGTATGTGGACCGTCTTGTAATTGGCTTTCATCTCATCTCCCCTCATTAAAGACTTCAAAAAGCCCCCATAGAATGCTCTTCCACACACACACACACACACACACACGTAAACATTCATCTTACTGTCCGTGCTGAGAACACCCAAATGTTCCCACAAAATTAAAACCATCAGATATTTCTATTCTTCTAAGGACATTTGAGGTCTAAGGCTTAAAATCACGAGCATACAGTACACAAACACATACTGATATAACGTATTTTATGAAATATTGTTCCTTCATTAGCATGCAAATCCGTTTGGGTAACAATACATCGTCAGACTTTATTTAGCCGTTTGATGAGATTGAATCTTTTCATTACCTCTAATGCTCTGTCTTTATGGTGGCATTAAAAGTAATGACTAGAATTGAAAATGCAGTTGTCTGTGTTATTGTGTTTGACTTTCAGACTCTTGTTAACGTTCACTTTTGTCAGCAAATGGCAACATTTACAGCTTGGTGGTCCTAAACAACACACAGGGAGCACTTAAAATGTCTCGTCGCTTTAATCTGCTGTTTACATAGCAGACAGATTATTTGTAAGAAAGAATTGCGGGAATCCATTTTGGAACGTTCTACAGGATAATGAATGAAAAGATACTAGGGTATATATGACAATGTGATGACTTCAATAGAGCAACTATAGCATTTATAGCTGCTTTAATATAAGTTTAATGAACAGAAACTTTGTCTAGAAGTACCATTAAATCCAGAAAACACAATTATAAAGAGTTAAAGTACATCATGCCATTATCTAATCTAGAAAAATTGTTGTACACAAATGTGATATAAGAGAAAAAACACTTCCTGCTGGTTATGGAACATAATCAAAATCAATAAAATCTCATTATAAAGTCCATCAATCAGATCCATGCTGACAAATCAGTAAAGAATCCACAAGATCAAACTGTCCCGGAGATTAGCAGAAATATCAGCTCAGCTCACCATCATATTACATCTGAGAGTTTCTTTTAGTGAAGTTTGTAAAATGGGTCTTGCCTGAGACAAAACACTGTAAAACATTCTCATCCCAGACAAAACAAAGTCTTGTTAAACACACAGTGTGTGTTTCTCTCTCTTCTGTCCCCAGCTGCTCTACCAGAGGAACTGAGGCTCATGACTCATCTGCAAAATGAAAAAGGATGGGACTGAGCACCTCGTAGCTTCAGAGCTCTCAGACTGGAACATGGTATCTGACCTAAACACACTCCTATATAGAGACCTTTTTTTATTCTGCTTGAAAAGCAAACATCTCACATGGGAAATTCTCCTTTGAGTGTTTGAGACAGATTGAATTAGTTCTTAGAGATGAATAGGAATGCCAGAAATGCTGTAAGCAGCCAAAAATACTTTTATACAAGATTTAAGTAGAAACAGGAGTGTAAACAAGTTGACAAGTCATTTTCTTTTACATTTTCTCAAGTGCATTATTAGTACAGTAGCAGTAACGTTACTTGAGTCAGAGTTAGAGTAAATAAACTGTTGTACATGTGTACAACTGACACAGCTAATATGAAATATTCAAATCTAATCTGAAATATTTCTACTAACACAGCCAAATGCTGTTGTGGTTTCAGTAGATTTCTGCATTATTTTTTTAGTCAGTTACCTAGCTCATGAATGTTTCTTATTACAGTTACCTATCTAGTAAAGATTTTACACAATGCTGTAAATATTTGTATCATTGCTACAACCATTGCACTCTTGATGAGGTAAAATTATACAGTACCATCATATCTATGTCTGCACGGTTGTGTTGCTAAGCCATTAGCATAGAGGGCAGTCATTTGGTTTTTCATGGCACGTAGGGTTTGACAGGGAATAGGTAGAGCAGAAGAAAGAAATTACAGCCATTGGGCTTGAAGGAAATAAAAAAACTTTGTCTGAAAGATAAGAGTGTGAAACCGAAGCGAAGAGGCCCTTGACTTCTAGCACGTTCTGTTCTCTCTACTGTTCAAGATCAAACATGATGAAACACAGGTGCTGACCTTCTCCTCATCAGACAAATTAACCACCAAAGTGATGAAACCTGATGACATTTACTGAACTTTGTCTGAGCTCAGCCTGCAATCTCACTAGCAGCCGAAAAGTCATCGCTATAGCTCTTACACTGTCGCTTGGTGGTGTACGTTTTTAAAATTAGAAACCTCCTGATAAATGATTATAGTTAATATCTATGTCTTATAGATAGGCTGATTTACATGGTTTTCTCTGGTTCCAACCAATTCTTTAATACATTTTCCAATCACATTAAAAGGACCATTTTTCCATAAGCTGGACTCTTTGTGTGTACACTCAAAAAATATTGTGGCCTAACAATTAAGATTTATGTATTTTGATTGCATATAAAATTTCCATCCATTTAGATTACATATTTTTAGCATAACCAAACTAATAAACTTTATGTGATTCTTATTTTCAAGTTATATGAAAATGAAATTAGCAAGAATGAGATTTATGTAATCGGACCAATAAATCCAATTTGTTTTAAATTCATAAGAAAGAGGATTATATAATATTACATAATAAACCCAATTTACTTTAAATGCATTTAGATAATTGTTATTAATAAACACAATTTATTAATATTGATATTTTTTATTCCTCCCAAATCCCCTCCCTAATCATAATATGCTACAACAAAATCTAACCACACAAGAAAAACAACAGACCACCTTGTTTCACATTTTTTTAATACTTCAAGGCATAGTTTGAGAACAACATCAGCAAAAAAATATACATAAATAAAAGTGGTAGCAAAACATACTAGCCAGTGCTAAAGATAAGTTTAATCAAGAACTGTAATTAAAAGCTGCATTACATCCATATGTGACACTTTGCAGGTTTTGCAGAACTTTCACAACCTTAGGTATCACACCAACATCTGTAGGTACAT
>JAOTRN010000030.1:8689042-8718815 GCA_028566695.1 Bagroides melapterus
AAGTAATTGAAAAGTTACACTACTTATTACATTTTGAATAGGGTAATTTGTAATCTGTAACCTATTACATTTCCAAAATAACCTTCCCAACAATGTTTATGATTCCTGATCAGAAGGTGAGTCCCAGCATTTCCTCTGCCATTGGGCACTTGAACAAGGCCCTTAACCTTCTCTGCTACAACAACGCTGTTTAATGCTGACCCTGACATCTGATTCTGACCTTCCTAACAAACTGAGAGATATGAAGAAAGAATTTCCCTGTACTGTGGTGTGACGTATTTGTGAAAATAAAGTCTGCTTCTTCTTTACAGAAAGCACAGGTGCAAAACATCTGTGCAAGCACCATAATGTCAGACCAAAACAATATTAATGTGAAATGGGGAAGGAGGACGGGCCAGAGAAGGCATCAGTTAAATCTGAGAGTTTAAATGACGCCTCACTAGCTGAATTTCATGAAAAAAAAATGGAGAAAGTTCCTTCGTTGTTTTTCCTTGTTTTCAGAACAATAATAAATTATGATCAAGTGTATTTTACAATCTTCTCATTACACGTTTGATTTGACATCATAATTACACAATTTATTGGATATACTCATGGCATGGTTTCTGTTTCTATTTGCTGATTTCTAAGCACTGATGATTACTTACTAACACACTGATTAGCAGAGTCTGCAGTAGCGCGAGCCCATGGTCGGTCCTGGTAGAACAGGGCACAGTGTTGGCAATCTGTCCCAGCAGTGTAATGCTCGCACACACACACCGAGCGGCCTTGTTCATCTGGCACACACTCACTGGCATGCCCATTACACTTGCACCTGGAGTTTGAGGAAGAGACCATGATCTTGAAAAATAGTTTTGTGTAGAAAACAATACATTTCATGCTAAAATACTCTTTATAAAGGTAGAAAAGAACCTAGGCATAAACGTTTGTTGGGAATTCTAATGGAAAAGATAATTGGTAAATGTTTTCTGTTCTTTTGTAATGCCACAAGGTCATCAACAACTAATTCGAGATAATTATACACATATGTTTAGCTGTCTAAACTAAACGACCACCCAGACACACAAACACACCCACACATACAGACACATCCTCCTTCTCAACACACGCAGCATTCCCCCTTTACAATATCCTGTTTACACTGTAAAAACATGAACTGAAACAAGCTTTGTTCCTGCTGCAGAGCAGATTGTAGGCTTTTGAAAGTGTCACCGTCTGTCGCTCAGCACGTTCATCTCCATATTCCACAGATGTATGATTATTTGTGTTGTTTCAGTGTGTATGTTAGTGTCTGTGCTAGTGTGTCTCTATGACAGTGTGTATGTCTATGGCTGTGGCAGCATGTGTCTGTGTCAATGTCTGTCTGTGTCACTGTGTATGTTAGTGTCAGTGTGTGTCTGTGTGTCAGTGTTTCTCTATGTCAGAGTCTGTCTGTGGCAGTGTGTGTCTGTGTCAGTGTTTCTCTATGTCAGTGTCTGTCTGTCATTGTCTGTATGTCTCACTGTTATTGTTAGTGTCTGTCAGTGTGTATGTTAGTGCCTGTCAGTCTATATGTTAGTGTCTGTGTCTGTCAGTTTCTGTCTGTGACAGTGTGTGTCTGTGTCAGTGTCTGTGACAGTGTGTCTGTGTCAGTGTGTGTCAGTGTGTATGTTAGTGTGTGTCTGTGTCAGTTTGTATGTTAGTGTCTATGTCATTGTGTATGTTAGTGTCTGAGACAATGTGTGTCTATGTCAGTGTGTGTGCTATTGTCTGTGTCAGTGTGTCTCTATGTCAATGTGTGTCTATATCAGTGTGTGTGCTATTGTCTGTGTCAGTATGTCTCTATGTCAATGTGTGTCAGTCAGTGTGTGCTATTGTCTGTCAGTGTGTCTCTATGTCAATGTGTGTCTATGTCAGTGTGTGTGCTATTGTCTGTGTCAGTTTCTCTCTATGTCAATGTGTGTCTGTGTCAGTGTATTAGTGTCTGTGTGTCTCTGTCAATGTGTGTCTGTGTCAGTGTGTGTCAGTGTGTGTCTGTGCTAGTGTCTGTCTGTGTAAGTGTATCTGTATGTCAGTGTATGTCTGTGTCAGTAAACATCACCTGCCCCCCACAGAAAAGTCAGAGATGGCATAAAAGTAGGAGCGTAGCACTTTGGCATCCTTGAAGAACTCATCTCCAAAGGTGTTCAGTCTGTTCAATGAGATCAGCAGGTCTGTAGCCGTCACCCATTCCTAAGGATAGACAGAAAAGAGAGAACTTGATGCAAATGTATTCATTTAATTTTTAGACACAGTTTATGAGGGTCCTAGTGGGTCTACAACTCAGGGAACGAGGCATGAATACACCCTGGATGAGTTGAATGAGTTGAGTTATGATAAACATGTTTACAGCTGCATACATTCAAATTTGTTGTGCTATTTTGTTCATGGTTTTACTCTCACCTCATCCTGGAATAAGATTTTAAATTGCATTTTTTTGTGTATAGCAAGTAAAATGTGGAACATCACCATTGTTTAATAAATAGAAACAATAACATAGCCAGACTCCAATTTGGACTGCATTCTAGAACCTTGAGCCAATGTTAGAGGGAATAGCTAATGCATTTACTACTGATCGTGAGCAGGATAAAGCAGTTAATGAAGATGAACAAATGAACTTTTATTGCTTACAGTATAATAACATTCTGACATCAACTCTTTGTTTTGTTTTTCCACCTTGCTTAATTCATAAACACTTCATTTTTATTGTTTTGTAGGTTTTTGTTTTTGTAGGTTCCCGACAATGTATAATTAATTCAGAGTATTGTCACAAGATTATACCTGTTTTAGTCTATGTTTGTTTTAGGTATGTTAAGCTTTTGTGATTTGATGCTGTAACTGAGGAAGAAGCATGTCATGCTGATGCTGGAATCGGTGTATGATTACACTTCCCAGAACTTGGCACAGCCTATTGTACTATGCAGTAGGTGGGTATTCTCAGTATTCATAAAACAGTAGGTGAGAAATACTCATAGGACCTGCTGATATTCTGCAGCATGGAGCCAACTGATGCAGCGCTATCCCATAATATAAATGGACTGGCACTGAAGAGCTGTCATAATAAAAAATAGCAGAAGGCAGTGTGCTGATGCTCTTTAAAAGATATTAGTACTAAACTATGTTTCCTGTGGTTAAACCGTAATTATTTAACAACACCATAGTAAATTGTTAACATGATGGTGCAAACAAGAAAAAAAAGGTCTGCAGACATGGACTCCATCAAGTCACTACAGTATAATACAGAGTACAGACTCTACATTGTCTTATTTCCTTTGTGTGTCTCATTGTACCAGTCTATCCCAAGCAACTTCATCCTTAGGGAGAATTGTGATAGCTGGTGCTGGTGCAGAGAATTAGCATAACCGGAGTAATGCCTGAGCAAAAAGGAATCGAGGCAAAAAGATGGAGGTTAACTGTTCCAGGCTTTGTAGAGGAAATCCTGTACACAGCCCACTCTTAGAACCTACCTCTCCCAATCGAGATTAGTAAGCACACAGAAATATTTCCCCCATCAGTCATAATGTTTTTATGTATGCTCTGGTAATAAGATGAGCATTAAATGGACATTAGCTGCCTAGCAACATACAGTATTGCTTAGGAGGTTTAGGCATCTGAATCAGAATACAAATGTTCCTGGTGCCCTAGTTGCATTTCGTCTAGGTTTATATCTATATCTATATATTAGTATATAATCATTTACAGCACTTGGCAGATGCTCTTATCCAGTGCAACCTCCAGGTTACCTCATATTTTTAATTTTTAATTTTTAAGCATTAAGGGCTTTGATTGAAGGCCCAGCAGTGGACACATGGTTGACCTGAGATCTGTACTCACAACTTTCCAATCAAGTGGGCCAACATCTTAACCACTAAGCAACCATGTCCCACATGTGCCTCACCTATTCTGTGTCCCAACCTTTCCCCTGACACTCATGCTAAATGTTTTTTGTGGAAACTAATAACGTCGTCATCGGATAAAACACATGCACTTCCTGAACAACTGCAGACCAATGTACGAATTGTGTTCATGTTCAAGGAAATCACAACACGATTCAAGTGCAACCACCTCCTCCAGGTTGCCTTAGGTTCTGACCACAGAGCTCATCCCAGTCCACATGACAGCTTCCATATTAACAATCTTTCATGCAAACTGTGGTCTGCCAGATTTAAAGTCATGCCGGTAATTATCATCTAAGTAATTAGCTTGTTCACACAACTGTTGTCAATTCTCTTTACGAAACACAGTGCACCAGTTCAGGAGAAGAGAGTTCAATATGAATTTCAGGGCTCACCGTTGTTCGAATGCAATATTGACATTTTGAATTAGAATTTTTTTTTCTTCTTCTGTATTTGACAGCTTTCTGAATAAATATCGAACAGACTTCAGAACGGTCTCGTGTCCTTCGGCAAGATCTCCTCAGATCTGAAATGCCAAATGAACAGTCATTAACATTTATGTCTTGTCAGTTCAAATATGAATCTTCAGAGAAGAGGCCTCATAGTGAGAAGGTCTGCAAGTACGCAGAGACTGAAACTGCAAGTACGCAGCGACGTCAAAGTACGAGATGCTTGTTTCTCAGGAGGGTCATTAAAAAAGAAAGTTAGGAAGGAATCAAAGTGACTTAAAAGGGCTAGGGCTAGGCAAGGGTTAGGAGCTATTTAGAGCTCTACTGGCCATTTGGAGCTGACACAGATACCTTTGTGCACAGGTTCCTTTCTCCATGGGATGTCTTTTATTGGAAAGTAGGCAGTTCATCTATGGGTTATTTTAAAATATATCATCATTTTATACAATGCACCAAAAACTAGAACAGAAAATAAAACTGATAGGATTTAGAAAGTCCCTGAGTAGCAAGGTGCGTTTATTGACAGCTTCATCCAAGTGCCATTCAATTTCTTTGTTAAAGTAAAATACTTTCACTTGCACAACATTTTTTATTTATTTGCTCCTTCAGGAATCCAGTCCTGATGCACACATCTAGTTTCAGCGTGATGCTTTCTGGAAGAAAAAAAAAAAAAAAAGAAGAAGCCATTTCTATATTTGTATATTTTGTATTATCTCTTGAATTTATTCTTGTGTAGGATGTATCTGAGAAACATTTATAAATGGAGATGCTCGTTTCCAGAATTGCACTCTCTAGCAGAAGCCTCTGTTTATTTTGGACAAGTGATAGCACCAATTTAAAGACACCCGAATGCTCAGGTATATACAGTATTTATTTTTTAATCCATCCATGTAATGACCACTATATTTCCTAAATAAAGTGATTTACCTCACTGGAATGACATACTCTGAATCTCAAGCATTTAGCATAGTAAAGAGTGCAGAGAAAGAACAATTGTACTCCCATATCTTCATTCTAGAAAACATTCTGTCCCTGGGAAATATGTTCCAGCATATCTACTGCTGAATGGCCACATTTCAAGTAATATTGCTGATTCGAGGTCTAGCCTTCAAAAGGCAGAACACAGTGACCTAACCATTCTTAACCGAGTATGAGCGTGTAGGCTGTGGATGAAGAATGGAGAAAAAGAAAGGCTTCCTTATTGCTGTCTGACCTTTTAGCTGCTGTATTGTTCTCATTAATGGAGTTTACACTCAGTTGGACAAGCAGAAATATTGAGTACATTTATATTTCACACTAGAAAACAAGGAACCTAGGGAGAACACTACTGCAAACTGATAATGAAACTTTTTTCCTGAAGAATAAAAACATTTCTATTCAAAACGTGTAATGTGTAAACACAGAAAAAAAATCTCACTTGTTTGACATATAGTCTTCTATCTCTGCGTCACTCCTTTAATCGACACACAATTTTTTTTCTTCTGTAGCGTCTCCACTTTGTTCCCATGTTCCCCCTCATTCTCTACTCGTTCTTTTCTAAATGTCCTGCTTCATCCTCTCTCTACTTTTACTTTATTGTCATCTTTTCCTTGCTCTGTGCATCAGGTAGAAACCTTCCTTTGGCTTGGTGGATGACGACGTGCCACGAATCGCAAAGATAAATAACCTCAGGTGGACAGCGGACGAAGAGGAACGCAAGTGAAAGAAAGAGAGAGAAAGAAGCATGAGGGCTGACTCTACAATTTAGATTTCGAGATGAAAAATAAAAACAAATTGCCCAGATAATGTAGACCGTTTGTGCAAGATGCGTTAAGATGGAACATTTCACACCAATTACCTAGCGGCATAAGAGTCCATTCATTCTCCGTTGAAAATTAATTGTGTAATAGTTTGAGACATGTGGGGTGTTTATTTATTTCTTTTTTTAGATGATATATATTTATTTGATTTTTGTACTAGTTATGGTAGAACTAGACTTTATGGCATTTATGACTAAATGCCTGATGTAAATCCCCTGGGCTGAATGCTCAGCTATGACTACATACAGATTTAGACCCTTCATTGAATTCTAAGCATAATATGAGGTATAGAAAACATTCCTAGTTACTTCTAAAATGTAAAATGTTGGAAAGACCCAAATAATTCATTGTCCTTGACATTCCTTATCAACAGCATGCTAAGATTCTATTTCCAGAGTCACATCATAAAGATTCTTCCATGAAATTCTTCCAGTCTCTTGCCATTGACTGAGAATTGGTTTGGATCTGTCCCTGCTTGCTTATAGTCACTAGTCTGAAAAATTCTGGCAGCTTGAGAAGGATTGGATTTGGCACAGCGTAGCAGCAAATGTGTCAGTTTTTTTGCAAAACACCTATCACAGCAGAATTCAGAATTGTCAATGAGGTCACTAAGTACGCTATTGTCTCGGAAAATTCCAAGAGATCTACTTTGTTGTTGGTATTGAATGTGCCTGGAATAACCTTGTAGTTACACCCAACACAGAATATTAGGAATCAGCCAACGAATCTTACACCAGTTCATGAAGATGAATATGTAGAGCATCAGAACATTTCTTCCACTGCTGAGTTGGTGGTACTTGGTACTACTCAGATTAATTAGTCCAATTCTCAGACCAACTGTTGATCTACCAGAGAGGAAATGCTGGCTCACTGGGTGATGTAGTTTAGATGTGGTTCAGGCTATGCCAACGGAGCTGCTTCACACTGATGGGCAGATACTCACATTTACTCAAAGCAACAAATGACAAATGAGGTAAAAATAGAAAACCAAGCGATGTATCAAAGGACAATAAAAGTCATTCTGCACTCTGCACTTTTAATTGAGTGCTAAAGGAGGAAAGTACAGATTGATTGATTGATTGATTGATTGGAGTAAGGACAAATTATGGGTTAGTTTTTGAAGATAGTGACAGCTTCTGGTGTCCAGATTGAGGTTGTGAGGTCATTCAACCAGTGATGTACCAGTGATCAGCTTAAAGGTTCTTGAAGGTTCTTGTGCCTTGCTGAATAGGCACCTCCAGGCAACGCTCGTTAACTGAGCCCAGGTTCCGGGACGTAGCATAAGCATTAAGAAAATTTCAAGGCATTGGGATGCCTTGACTTTGATGCGGGTGGCTACAGGAAGCCAGTGGTGGGAGGTGAAGAAGGGTGTGAAGTGTGTCATTCAGGGCTTTTTTGAAAGCATAAAGAGTGCTTGCTTGTACTTATCATTTTCCTGCACTTATCACGCCAGAACACAAATGGAACACAAAGGTTCGACTTCTAAGGGATGGAAATGAAGTTCAATATTTCTCTCAGTCAACCTCTCTATAGAAGCATTACATATGCATATATATTACCTCTCCAAAAACATGTTCCAGCTAGTCCTCCATGCCATACATGGCTGTTAACAATGTAGTTACACAGGTTGGTATGTAATGCTGATTTTATACGCTGCCACCATTTGTTATTTTGGGAAAAAGCATCAAGTTTTTTTTTAATAATCAAACTCAAACTCACTATGTGACTGTGTTAAAAGGTTGTGAAGTACATACACAAAATGTTTCCAGGTGATTCTCATTACTCCTAGAAGCTATTTGAGATGCATTGTTACAGAAAACTGCAGTTAGTTTTGAAAAAAAAGTGCTCTCCTGATGCAATGGTATCAAGGAAGGTGAGATATATTTGCAGCGCTGTTGCTAAACAAATTTTCTTGTCTGGAAAAACACGATACAGGAGTTTATGGGATATGACATGGTTTGCGATGTTTCATCCTTCCAGCAATGAAAATCGATAAACTTGCTGCTTATGAATTATGGATAATACTTTTAAGAAATCATTGCAACTCGTTTCTGACAACTGGATGATAAAAATAGAATCAGAAATCTTGGTGATTCACTTCACCCTCCAGACTTTTGCCTGGCAAGTCTTGATGCACTAATTCTGCTTGGAGTTTTCTGCATTTGTGAATCACTTCCTGCTGCTGGGAATGGCCCTATCTTGTACATTAAAACTTGCTCTGGATGCTAGCACTTGGACCGCAAAAAGAACACAGTTACTAAAAAAAGTTTTTACCCAAAACTCCTCAGTTCCTCTGTGGATTCAGTTCGACTTCTACGTAAAAACCTCTGCTATAGTTATAAAAGTCTCTGGTGCTTACCTTGCACTGTAAATACCATCATAGCAGCTGACAATTTCTTGAAATTTATCTACTATTTCCTATTATTTCTATGATTAAACTAACCCACAAAATCTGTGTCTTTGGGTTTTAGAAAGGCACGATTTATTTTTATTTACTTCAAATTTATTGAATTTAATGTGCTTAATGACTTGACACACTGAACAATCACAATTTCTTCAAATGCTCACCAAAAAAAACCCTGAAGGAAATGATTTTATTGGTTTTCTCTGCTTAAAGCATTTGGTCAAGCAGCTGGATATAGTTTGGCGCTCTGCAGTTTCTACAAAACTTTTCAAAAAACATTTTTGAATCCCTTCCAATGCAATTTTATTTGGCTCCACTTCAAGTTTTTCAAAGTGTCTGTTATTGATGACCTGATTTCTGAAGCAAAAAAAAAAAAAAATAATAATAAAAACTCTTCCTTAACCTTGCCTTCAGTTTGAAAGTCTTGATCGTTGGGAAAAAAGAAAAAAAAAAAGAAAAACAAATTAGCCCACATTTTATATGAAGAGGAGTTCCACACATTTATGCCCTGGAAACAATATAGCTACACAGCTTTTAGTGAAGCGTTCCAAAGTTACAGGTGCCTTAATATTTTTATGTTCGTTAGAACATGTTAAAGTTTTTCTTTATCTGCCTCTAAGAAAATACTATAATACTTCAAAAATCCATGGATTATCCTGTTTTAACTACCTTGATAAATAAATAATCCTAAATTTTTTTCACAAAACATTGAGTTTTTCTGATTATTTAAATACGTTCTGGATGCAAATGTCCATGATTTTTGATGCAGATTTTGTCTTGCACTGCAAAAAAAAAAAAAAAAATCTAAATTAACTAAAGTAATCCAATCCGAATAAAGCTACATGCTGGTTAGGTTTTGCAATAAAAAAGTGGGGAAAAAACAACCGCCACTTTGTGTTTTGTAAGCAACAATCTATTCAGCTAACATTGTTGACAACAGAGGAGTGTGTGGTCAATGTTATAGATTTAGTCCATACTATAAAAGTCTTAAAAGTAGTGCAGTGACATTTTCTGTTAACCGTGCTAAAATGTCATATGTTGAACTTGGGGTTGAGACACTTATTAAGACTTTCCGAACAGGAATTCCGAGTTGTTTAAGCTAGTCGGAGGTTCTCTGCTTTAAGATAAACATGCTAAACATGACATTCTATCTTAAGCTGCCGTCACAGGGCACTTTTCCTTCCATTGACTTCCGTTCATATGCATGCGATATCATCAGACTTGTGAGAAAAGTTCCGCATTTCTCTGCGTTTCAAAGTTCAAGTTTGGTGAACTTTGACCTGCGAATTCGCATCACGTGAATACATGCGACCAGTAGACCAGCTGTGTGACCTTTCGCTACAGAAAAGCAGAAGATGCAGGAAGAGCTAATTTTAGCTGTGTCAAAGTTTCCTATTTTATATAATATGTCTTTATATGTGTATAAAATTCAAATAAAGAGAGAAGCACATCGGAATCCATGTTGTGTATAATCGGAAAACTTTGGCATCATATCCTTTTTGTGTTTTGTGTGTAATATTTAATTCTGTCACAAACAATTCCTACATTCTCAAAGTGTTTGTCAGAGATTTTTTTGAGTGTGGAAATGATAAAAGATGTAATACTGAAATATGACGCAGTTGATCAACCTCATCACTACACCTTAATGCTATTGACAAAATCAGGTCACAGGTCGTTGTGGTCATAATAAACGACCCACCTTTCATTCGTATTTGATTATATCGAATTGTCTGGCCCAATTGCTCTTTAAATGATAATTTACTATGCAGAATGAAAGCAATCGTTTGAAAGGTTAATCATTACTAGCCTTATTGGCTTATTGTGCAAATGACAGCAAAAAGCTTAATTAATGTTTGTTCTCGCTTGCTCATTTTCCTAATAGGTTCATTAAAGTCACTGACTTGAGGTTTGATCGCGAACACTTCAGAGTTCCTTTTGAGCACACAGGCTTGGGAGGAAGAGTGAAAAAAATCTAAATAGTGCACACAGAAATATTAAATGGTAGAATTTTATTTGAAACTAAACAAAACAAAACAAAAAAACAATTAATTATCAAGAAAATATCATTAAATACGCATTTAGCTAATCAACATTTTCTAGTATGATTGTTCTTTAAGATCTATTTTAGAGTCATTTAGCCTGTGCATTTTTTTTGTTTTTTGTGAGCTATTTACGTTCTTTGAATTTATTCAGGTGTATATACAGTTTACATGCAAATCGATGTACTTAATATATTTAATATTTTAGAATCAGGATTCTGAATACACACCATTTATACACGTGGAGAAATTGTTGGTCATTTTATCCAGGCCAGTTTCATTAGTTTTTTTTTTTTTTTTAACGCTTCTGCTGAACCACATTTCAAAAGCAGTGTCTGATTTTCATTAGTCACTTTTCAGTAAATTCTTGATTTATTATAACTTTAGTTATTTCAGTGACAATTGTGTATTTTTTTTTATTCTTTATTAGAAGTGTTCCAACAATTTGGACCAGGTGTGTATTTAAATGTTTGTACACAAATCCGTGCATCTTATTATTGTTTACAACATATGTATACATTTCTGTTTATCCTTAAAGAGCAAGCCTGAGGTAACGATGGCAAAGAAAAATTTTGAAAGGAAACCTTGAGAGGAACCAGCTTTTGAAATATAAATATTTATACACCTGTCTCTCTTACTTTCCCTTTAAATGTAAGCTGTGTACATTTTCTCCCTCCGCCTCCATTCTAATCAATTTCATTTGCTTTCTGTATCTCCTACGAGTCTAACAGGACGAGCAGAACATTACGACTGGGTTTGTGCTTCTTTAAGCTATCACATGGGAGAATGGGAAATGTTTGAAACGTTGTCCAAGTGAATACTGCATGTCTAATGGTTTTGGCCACTTTTTTACTAAAATTGTACTATTTATGTCCGAAATCTTGTTATTTCAGTTCTCATTACACTAATACAGACCCAGACCAGTGGATGCTGACATAAAGGGTTACTGGAGTTAATTATCCACTGTCTTTCAGGTATAAATGAAGATTATTCTTATTATCCTGATGTTTGTAAAACAAAAAAAAAAAGAACAACAAAAAAAATAACACATAAATAAATTGCCTGTATTGGCACTAGTATTATTATTATTATTATTTTTTTTTTGGATATTTATGTTATTTATGTTTATATACTTAACATTTCATCAGGAGTGATTGTGAAGGTAAATAAACTGTAATGAAATCATTATACTGGGTAATGAATGCAAAACAAAGTAAGAATTAAATCAAATTTAATCAAAAATACACAGTAGTAAGGGTTTGAGGAAATATGACAGATAAACAGTGGAATACTGGACTGGAAATAAAATATGAGCCTGTTTGTCCTATATAATGTTTTATGATAAATTATGAGCCTTGTTTAATTGTTGAGTGATCAACAATTGTTGAGCTGGAAAAAATACATAAATTCTAACAATATATTGGTGGCAGGTATTTTTCTTTATGATATAAGGTCATTGGATTAAAAAAAAGTCAAAAAAAAAAAAAAGAAGAAAAAGTCACCAGTGTCAACAGTTCATAAGCGATGCTGGATTTTCTGCTTCATGTCCAACAATAATAGTTACTCTTCTACGTACCAGGATGGATACAACCAAAAATTCCTATCACTTGCTTGAGCAGTATGATGGAACACCGTGACACATTGACTGGCCTACAACATCACCAGACCTCAATCTGTGGGATTATTTTGAACATTCGGAGAAACCTCGAAATAAGCACTCTTTATCTGGATTGTACATGCGTATAGTGCAAGAGTGGGCTAAAATGTACAGAAACACTAAACTCTGCTATAATTCTTCCCTGACAGGATTGGAGCTTTTATTAAGGTGAGTGGAACTGTAATGTAGTATTAGAAAAAAATGCCACATCAGAATTTTTTTTTTTTTCTTCTTGGAGCTTTCTATTATACTATTTTTTTGTCACAGGGACTAATTTATCCGATCAGCCGATCATGTGGCAGCAATGCAGTACATAAAATCTCACAGATAACGTAGATAAGAGCGTCGGTCAATCTGTACATCAAATATCAGAATGGGAAAAAAATGTGATCTTAACGGCAGCCTTGATTGCGGTATGGTTAGAATATCAGAAAGTGCTGATCTGCTGTTTTTTTGGGGTTTTTTTTACATTTAACAGTCTATTATGTTTACACAGAATCCAACAGTACATCACTCTGGCAGAAAGGCTACACCAGCTGATCAGTGGGCTCAGGTTCAATTAAACTTTAAAGTTAATGATTAGAAAAAACATCACATGGTCCTGTCACAATATGTCTGTTTATGCAGAAACAACTCTGTTTAGATTCTATGGGGATTTCAGGGATTATGATCCAATCAAAATCATTCTGTAATTTTTATAGGATATGCATTCCAGTGTCAGCAAAGATTGAATTAAGATCAATAAAAGATTAAGTTTAGTTTATAGGAATGCGCTAGCTCACTGGTTAAGGTTGTGAGTTTGAACCTTGGTGCACCAAGATGCTGCTACTGGGTCCCTGAGCAAGGCCTTAAAAACTTATATTGTATGTAAGTAAGATTACAAAAAGATTGTCAGAGATCAGACATTTCTGGGTTTTTATTTATTTCTTTTTTTTTGGTATGTTACTGTAGTTGAATTAAAACACACACTCTTCATCATTCCAGCTGAGATTTTTGGTGTGTTGTTCAGTGCAGAGTAGAGGCTCATCCCACAGTCAAAACTTAATAACTTTTTTTTTTAATTTGATTGCTTCAGTTCACATTGCCTTGGCATCTTTTGTACACTCTCATTTTCATTCCCCTTCGATGCTGGCCTTCCAATTCAACACCCAGCTATTCGTGCTCACTCAGGAAGAGAGTGAGAACAAGGCAGAGGGGGAGAACGTACCCAGCATTTTAATAGATGACTGAACAAATTAAATTTGAATTCATGGAGCAGCTTTTATCTTTGGTGCAGATTTTTTTCATGGAGGAGGGAAAAAAAACACCCTTATAATAATGTCATACAAACTGGAAAATAGGTCCCCTTTGAGGTAATCCATTACTTCTTCGGAAATATATAAGCACCGGGTTACAAGGTGACCATTTGTTATTTCAGCCAATTTATTTAGCTATGATGAAGTGAGGGGAAAAAAAAAATCAGTACACACATTAGCCCACATACTCCCAGCTACTCTGTTATCAAGATAAACAATAGTGGCTGAAGAAAGACTCCAGTGAGTCAAATAATGAAAAAATAAACTGATATTAAGAATATTAAGAGACAAAATTAGATCTAGGCACAAATAGAGAGTTCATAAAGGGGGATCGGTGTAGAATAATAAAACAGAAAGCAAATTTTCTATAGGTTACTTTTTTTTATTTATTTCTGGGTTCCTCTTGTTATTGAAGTTAAACCCAGTGGGGGTTTGGTATATTATGTCGTTCCAAATTCAAATCTCCTCTCTTATCATCTTTCTACTCTCCAGTCTTTTGGTGAGAGTTTAGTAAAAGAGAAAATGTATAAGCTAAAAAAATGAAGTCTTATAACTCATGCAGCTGTATGATATTATTGCTTTTTTTCAATGTAGTATGAATTACACACTCAAGAGTCTCTGATACCCAGTACCAATTTCACTACCAGTACCAGTTTGCTAAGAATGTTCTAGAGTCTAGGTTGATTTGCACATTGCTCATAAGCAGTAGCTAACATTTTCACATACTGAAGTCCACACATGTATCAATAAGTCTCGGGCACCCATGACCCTATCATCAGTTTCTGTCTTCCAGATGTGGTAGGTACAAACCACTGCATACAGCAGGAACAGCTAACAAGACTTGATGTGTTGGAGATGCTCTAACCAGGTCATCTAGCCAACACAATTTGTTCCTCTTCAATCACTCGGATCCTTACGTACTTCAAGAACGAATACATCCAATGTCTAATACATCCAACCCTGTGACAGCTGCCATTAAAATGAGATAATCACAGTGATTCACTTCATCACTTAATGGGGTTAAATGTTACAGTTGATCGGTGCAATTTTCTATATAGCTTAAGAGGAATGAAGTGGGGCAAAAAAAAAAAAGAGTTTTTACTCAGATGTCTGATCTTAAACCTCCCGTCTTGTTTGTTAAATGATCTGGCAATTAGAACAAAAAATTGTTGTGAATGTGGGAAAAAAATAAATAAAATAAATATATATACGACACCCTTGCATGTAAATTGGCTGGCTCACTGATCGTAGGATGCACTGTAATCGGTGTGTCAATGAGAAGCTTGCTTTTGAGAACTCGACAAGATGGCAGGCTAGATAAAAAGCCTGGAATGGATTTTAGAGGAAGATAAAAGTGTAAAGTATTCGATCAAGGAATTTTCTTAAACTTCAATGCTTATTAAAATGGTCTATTTATTAAAAAAAAATAGTGTAAATTGTGGAATTGTTGGTTGAAGAGAATACATTACAAGTTCTTCCTTTTGAATTGCAAACACCAGAGACTTGCTTGTCAATCGTCTTGTTTATAAAGTATTTAACCTTTGTGTTTGCCTTGGTTTTTTTTTTTGTTTGTTTGTTTTTTTTCAAAATCTTGTTGCTTATTGCACAGTCTGAACTGTTAATCTTGCTCTGCTATGCTTACGAACGCAACTGGAATTGACCATTGTACTGGGAAAAAAATATATGTATAAAAATGCTTCTTGTTTATTTCTCCTGGTTTGTAATGGATGCAGAAAACTGATCTTGAATGTACTTTATGTCTCGACGGTCTCTCTGTAAAATAATACACGATACACGCTGATTGGCATGGCTTGTGTTTATGTGTGGTTGCGTCTCGAGTCAGACACAAATAAACTATCTTTGTTTGCAGTCATACCATGCACCGATTTTACAGATCACACTGACATTATATACAGCCATGGAAATGAGTCCGTATTCATTAGTACCATAGTGGAACAGTGGTGCAACAGGTACCGATGCAGTCGACTGGTCCTAATTCCAATCATGAACTTGGGTGACTGACTGCATGTGTTGGTTTAAGCTGGAGTCATGGGTTTCTGCCTCTATAAAACATGCCATTAAAAGAATTGTTTCTGGTAAATTTAGTTTATGATGTTCTTCATGATGGACTGGTGTCTCATCCAGGGCGTATTCCCACATCATAGCCATGACATGGCTTGGTGGTTGTCGGTTCAATTCCTGACTCTGCCACACGTGTAGAGTTTGTTTGTTATACTTGACTTAGCTCGCTGTAGATTTGAATTAAAATCTTTATAAAGTATTACCATACTTTGTATTGTTGCAAACCTGAACGCACTTGCGCAATAAAGGTATCTTTCATAGACGGCTTAGAAAAGCAAGTGCACATAGAGAGGAAAGAAAGAACTTCATTATCACTATGTTTTCAGTAGAAGAAGAATTCATATTGTAATGCATTTAAATAAGTCTATAATGTAGTTTGTATATAATCTCTTACAAGAAACAGAGCGGAAGGTTTAAAATCTGACATTCAGGAAATGAAACGTATTACAACAAAAAAATATTCATCCCTATGAGCCTGAAGCAATTTCCTCTAAAGAAAAGCAAGAAAATATTATTGGACCATTGTATGTGATGGTATCATATGAAACAAACACATCGTTCTGGATGGAATGATATCTATTTAATAAAGCATTTTTATAGGTACATTTATTTTATTTGGAAACGAAAAAGCAAGTGATTCGATCTATCTGTTTGCTTTTACGGAATTTTCCGGCTTTTTATCTGCCCTTACGTTTCCGGATGGCTGACTGAAACGTAACGTGATGACTAAAGTCTCGTGTGAAAAGACTAAACTTAAACTTAAAAGCTAGAAGGATCCTTTTAGACTCGCTGCCTTCTTTGAGAGTGGTTTCTTCCATAGTTAAGGCAAAGGCATAGGCAAAGGCATAGGCAAAGGTTAGCAGTAACTCCGTATAATTTGAAATTGTATAGCACACACATTTTTTAATTGTATAATACACACACACACACACACACACACACACAGGAGATCCACTGAAAGGGTACAGTATGACAGACAACAGATAGGGATTTCAGAATCAGGAGAATGATTAATGGCAGAAGAAAGAGCCGGAGATACAGAGAAAGATTGGGAACGGAAAAGCGATCGAATACGCTAACGAAAACGAAGGATAGATGACGGAGACCGCAAAGTTCTTTGTATGTACCACCATTTGCTGCATGGGGTTTTCTGTATGCATGAAAAAAAAGCATCTAGAGATCTTTCTAGCTTTGTAATTTTTTGGTAAACATGAGAGCATATCTGACTCGAATCCATGCACACAAGTGAGATAAGGAAGTGATATAAGGAATAATGCATGACAGACCATGGTGCTGTTCTAAGAAAATAATACACCCTGGGGTGGTGTGATGGCCCGATTGAAAAAAATATATTTGGTATCAGCGCAGTCTGGAATGAGATATTCCACTTTTGGCAGCATGGTTCATTGTATAAATTTAGGAACGAATGATACATGGGCATAGTTTTGTTATACAGCATTATTGATTTTGTCAAAATAAATACTAATAAAACCCCACTCAGTTGCACCCAAATATTGCCTTGCTAGACATCGCTCGTTTACTAATGACACTCCAGAGCTAGCTAGCTAATTCATGGCTAGTCATTCAGCCGTAACTACAGTATCAAGATCAATATCAACTTAATGAAAAACAGCCCAGTATATATATATTTTTTTAGCTAGATTTTATTTTAAAAGTCAACAAGGTTGTCAGATGTTCCCTCAACATGTTAGATTTAGAATAAATGATGCATGTAGGTTTTAATCGATTACAGTGTGTATTTATTATGCCGTCTGTAATTTGTTTTCATGAAAGAATCGTTCGATCACAAATGCTTGTGGACGATAATTAGATAGATACAGAATAGATGGAAGGACGGATGAGATTGGTAGATAAGAAGAGGGAAATAATGCAGATATTAAAAATTGTATTTCTTGTATTTTCAAAAATTTGAACGGTTTTTAGTTAGATGAGTATTTAATCAAATATTCATGCAAATGCAAGTCTGTCAATTATTCATACAAATGATTCATGAGTGTCAAACTTACCGTGGCATGGTAGCAGTAAAGTCTACCTGTTCTTTGCTTTCTCCTGATTAAAATTTAAATGAGAAATAATTGCTCAGCTTTCATTTATTGAGAAAATAGAAAGTGTAAATTCGTCTGTACTGGGAACCTTGGACAAAGTACCAACATCTGAGATTCCTTCCTTAAATAATGTTAAATAAACCTCTCCAACAAAAGGCTTCATCATATCACCAGCTGCTAGTAAAAAACAATGACGTATCGGATTGTATTAAAATACATTGTTCAAGCCACAAGGCTAAACACAAGTAATTGTCTGACCAAATAGATTGTGTTCTGTGTTCTTCTATTAAAAATATCCCAGATACAGTGTGGAAGTGAGTGAACTTCAATGAACATACAGGTTTATGTCTGTTTCTCTTACAGTACTGCTCATGTATACTAAATGTGGGGTGTGTTTAGACGATTGTAGAACTACTTCTAATTTCTACCTCTACTTCTAACCTGTCAGGATTTTCTCTGAATGTTCAAAGTGAAAATTTTCTCAAACGTGAGTGACAAGCTACATAACTCAATACCTTTCATATCACAACTTGCTGTGTTTGTGTGTGAGAAATGATGTGGGGTAAAAATCTACCTATCGTTTGTTCAGAGATTAGAGAAAGATTTGCACAGGGGGTGGAGAAAAATGACATACACCTGACAACAATTACTACAGCACACTCACACACACACACACACACACACTGTATAAATAGTAGGAATTTTTCAACAGAATGAATGTAGATCTGAGTTTACAAGTGAGTTTGTTTTTGCAGACATACAACACATCAAAAAACAATATTTGCTCATAAATTGAGATCACAGAACTAACCAGCAGTCATTTTTTTTTTACTATTTATGACTAAAGACAGGCAATAACAAAGTTCAAAGTACTGTCAGAAATTTGAAATTATAATCTTAGTGTGTGATCGCTGCTACGGCGCTGGTACATGACAGCTACAAATACGATGGTGGCAGTGAGATAAACAAATGAAACACGCTAATGTATAGAAAACGATATGGTTACTCACGTAACCCTGGTTCCCTGAGATGATGGGAACGAGCATTGCGTCAGCGTCTAACGCTATGGGAATCCCTTCCCCACTTCACGAAATCTCTGAAACCTTATTGGTAACGTCCGCGGATGAACGCGGACAAATGGCGTTTCAGCCCACCATGTTGGGGAGGGGCTATCTGCCTATTTAAGCCCTGTTGAAACGCTGTACTTCACCAACACTTCTACTGAAGTGCGAACATCGGTCGTCAGGGGCGCTGAAGCATGGCCAACGCTCGTTCCCATCATCTCAGAGAACCAGGGTTACGTGAGTAACCATAACGTTCCCTTTCGAGATGTGTTCTCGCATTGCATCAGCGTCTGACGCTGTGGGAATGGATATGTACAACGCCATGCTGCACATGCTGGGGCAGGCAGAAATGTACTCTGGATGCATGATGACCAACACACTGTGCCAAGAGGCAAGCTGGCCCAAATGAGTAGTTTCCCGAGGGTCCCAGAGTAACTCTAGAATAACATAAGAGCGTGGGCCAAACGCACAGCCTCCACAAGTCTGGCCGAGGGTGGAGTATCATACCACCTGCCTGGGATAACAGATCTGGCCTATATGGGATACGCCACGGAATCCCATACAGCATATGCACCAGCCCAGGAAAGCAGGGTTTGGTCGGCCAGTCCGGAGCGACCAGTAGCACCCTGCAACGCTCCACTCTGACTTTATCGAGTACTTGAGGCAAAAAGGACAGAGGAGGAAAAACATAAGAGAGCGAGCTAGGCCAGGTCCGGGCCAGAGCATCCGTCTCCCTCGAGAAAAAGCATTCGCAGTGGGAATTCAATTCCGAAGTGAACAGATCCGTCTCTGCTCTACCGAACATCTCCCATATGCGAGCGACATGGAGAGTCCATTCGCCCGTTGGGGGGCCCCAGCAAGATAGCATGTCCGCACCAGAATTACACACACCCGGAATATGAGAGGCTCTCAGGGAAAGGATATTCTCCTGAGACCATCACAAAAGGCGACTCGTCAATTCAAAAAGCCGGCAGGACCTCGTGCTCCTTGGCAATTAATAAGGGCCACCACCGTCATACTGTCCGAGCGGATCAGCACATGACGTCCTGGCACGAGTGGGAGAAAATGCTGAAGGGCCAGCACCACTGCCCGGATGTGTGCCCAACGTTCAGTGTCGGACCAAGCGCCGAAGGCTGGTTTGCCGTCGCACATAGCGCACCATCAATAGCTAGATGCATACGTGGACACAAACAGTCTCCTAGTGACAGCCCCGAGACCCGCGCCCCAGCGGAAAACTTCGGGATGTCTAAAAGGTTCAACCTCTCTAACACAGGACTGCGACACAGAGAGCCGGAGGACGCATGAGAAGCAGGCCGAGGGGCATAACTGACAAAGCGACCACCATCAGGCCTAAGAGTCTCTGAAATTTCCTCAAAGGCACTCTATCGCCCTCCCTAAAATAGGCGGCACCAAACCGTTGAATCGTTGAATCAAACGCCACACCCAGGAACGAAATTTGTTGGCTGGGTAACAACCTACTCTTTTCAAGATTGATCTGAAAACCCAGGCATCCCAAGTGGCTGAGTAACAAATCTCTGTGAACACATAGCTCCTCTGCTGACTGGACTAAAATCAACCAGAATCAAAGTATTCATCAGTAGAGACTTTAGACTTCTGGAAGTGGCTCTGCGGAATGCCGTTAATGTACAGTAAGTGTAAAACTGAATCATTTTTATGTTGAACATTCACAAAAGGATGCTTGTAGTTTAATAAAATATCATCAACTCCCATGTTGTTAGCTAGGTTAAAATAACAATAAAAGCTAATTGACTTGACTTGAATTCTCACTGACAAAGGTTAGCTTAGCTTAGCTGTTCACTGCTTTTAGTGGTCCAGAGTAACTGCACCAACACCAACCATTAACTGATCATAATGGACCTTCTGCTTTAGACATAGAATGATAACATACTGTAGTAATGTAATTCTACAGACCTGTAGCACTGGGCTCTGGTCAAAGTTGTAGGCACTGGGTCTTCCTTCAAGGGTAGAAAAAGCTACATTTCCTCCGGTTAGTGGAGAGATGTCACTAAACTCATCTGTACAGAGTGCTGTTCTCTCCTCCTCTCCAGGTCGGATGAAACCCTTAGCATCTCTACTATAGGTCTTCTGGCAGGATGCACTGTAGTACTGATATGGCTGCCAAGGTGCTGTCTCATTTGTACGTTTGTAAATGGCAAAACTCTCTGGACGGCTGGTGTAGAACTTCAACCGGACGTATGTTATCTCATAGGCTTTTCCTGTTGAAGAAAGAACAAAATGTTCAAAATGACCCATGAGTCAAAAGATATACTATCCAAGTAGTCTCTGTTTTTCTTTCTGCTCTGTCTTTTGTGTAGGGTGCTCTTAATGTGGTTGGCTGTGCTGACTGATTCTTATTAACTGTAAACCATTTTCAATTCTAGCAAAATCAGTGAAGCAAAACACGTATTTAGAGTCAACAATCCAACAAAGCTTCGTAATTACAGAATTAGCCCAGAGCACTATTTAAATAATGTTGGTAAGTTCTGTTCTCTACTTAGGATAGAAATACAACAAACTTCATTGTCAGAATTGCATGAAAGCCCGCTTAGAATCGAACAATAATGCTGTTTGTTAACATCTTGGGGGCAGTTATAAACTACAGTTTATTTATGGTCTGAAAGACCAGAGTACAAGTTTACTATATGAATCTGTCTAGAAAGACATTTGAGAAAAGATCTGAGCTGACAGGTTTTCTTATGGTGCAAACACACATATCAAGGCCAACTTTATTAGCATTTGGTCAAGGAGGAAGCAAAACAGCCACGAGCCATGTGCAGTAGAATGAATAATGAAGAGCTCTCTGACTTTAAACTTTTAAGTCAGTTTTGAAATTCCAACACTTCTAAAATCTGCCCTGGTCTATAGGTTAAGTGCTATTACTGTAAAATGGAAATGTTTCAGAGCAACAACATTTCAGACGCAACCCAGTAGACTGCCCAATCTTACATAGCTTACTGAAGCATGTCTTACTGTACCTAAAAATCGCCTTTCCGCTCTTGCGTCATGCACTCCAGTTCCAAACTGTCTCTGGAAGCAACATCAGTACAAGAACTGTATGTCAGAAGTTTCACAAATGGGTTTCCACAGCCCAAGCTGCTGCACACAATCCTAAGATCACTATTCAGGTTTCTAAAGCAGACAGCCACTGGATTTTGGAGCAGTGGAAACTGGAGTGATGAATCATGCAATCTGATGGATAAACCAGTGTTGGTGGATGCCAAGAGAATGCTACCAACTGGGATGACTAGTGCCAGCAGTAAAGTGTGGTGATGGAATGATGAAGGAGGCATGGGTTGTTATATCTTATATCTGGAAAGGGATATTTTACCAGCTCACATACAGTAGGTGTGATAGTCAGGTGTCAATATACTTTTTTTTATTCTTTTTTTATTCAATTTTCAATGTATTATCTCAGTTACCAAACGAGAGAGGACATCTGATAAGAGAAGAAACATGAAACAAACCGATCATCACAGTAACAAAACTCTGACCCACATTCTCCAGAGGCTACAAGAATAGAAATGAAATAGAAATAGAAAATGGTGAAAAAAAAATAAAAAAACAACCCACAAATACATACATAATAACAAAAAATAAGTACATAAAAAATGGTCTCAAAAGTAGTCTCCTAATCAGAATCTAGTGAGAAGGTCCAGATGGTGCTGTTGGGTTCTCAATAAAATCCAGTATAAAGCTCCAGATTTTATGAAGGGATCTTACTGATCCTTTGAAAGAGTGCCTGTTTTTTTTTGAGGTGGATGCATTGCAATAGCTCTGGTATCCAATCCTTGTGTGATGGGGGTGAGGCATGTTTCCATTTGAGGAGAAAGGCACGCCTAGCCAACAAAGGCAATGACGCTATTCGCTGTGGATGATACAACTGAAGCAGGATGAAGGCCAAACTGAGCTAAGAATAGTGGTGTTAAGGGACTGTGAAAGTGTCTGACCAGTAACCCAATAACATGGGGCACTACCAGAACATATGAAGGTGATCAGCCAGAGATCTGTTGCAGGCATCACTTCTGTTGGGAAATTTTAGCCAGGTTAGCATTAGTGAAGTAAACTCTGTAAAGCACATTTCACTGTATTAAGTCTAGCACAGATAGATGAGGAATGGATTAAACTAAGAATGTTCTTCCATTGAAGACCAATACGTCAATCCCCAAGTTTGTTTGAGACTTGAGTCGACTGAAGATGAGATTAGAGAGATTATTTTATCGAATATGGTGGATATCAGCCTTCTCCAAAGAGGGTTATGGGTGATGATTAAATCGAGTTCAGATTCAGGCGGCCGATTAGGAAAATGGTGAAATAACTTTTGAATAAAGTTTCTCAGTTGAAAGAAACCAAACAGATGGCTATTAGGAAGATTAAGAGTAGAAAGACCCTTACTTGCCCAAATATCAAAGATGCAATCTGAAACGGAAGGGGGAAATTGTGATTGTTTGAAATAGGCATGTGAATCAAGGCTTTGTGCAAAACAAATTAGGAGTCAATATACAGTACTATAAGCTAAACAGTGTAGTAGGTCTCCACTTATCACTTTATGATATGGCAGACAATGTTAATTGTAATAAAAATGTAAAATTCACCAGCCAATCAGAAATCTAATTAACGAGTTTGCTATAATTTCTCTTGTATGTGGCCTTATACTAGAAAAGCCTGAGAGCCCCTGTCTAACTCCACTATATGTTGTGAAAACCTTGAAAAGTTCACAGTGAAAAACATGAAATAAAATATAAATATGTTGGTTGTGAAATATTTATGGAATGTTGAGAGTTTCTGGTGCAAATTTCGATGACATATTCTCATGAAAAATTTGTGGCTGTCTGTCAGGCTGACATTGCTAGCACAGTTATAATGGTGCATAAGCCCTTTTTACCAGTATGCTGCTGCTCCATGAAATCGAGTTATCGGATCGTTTCTAGCGGTATAAACAAATGATTTTCTGCCCGCAATATAAAATGAGTCAGGACTCTGTTGGCATTCAATGTGAGAGCTTTCAGTGTTTTTCCCCTCTGTTGGATAACCTTACACAGAATTTTAGTGGATGAAGATAACACCTTCAAATTTCAGAGGCTTTAGAACAAGCACTTGGGGCATCTCAAAGAGATAAATATATATATATCTCAAACAGCCTCCTGGTGGTCCAGCAGTAGGATCCTTCACTCTCATTGCTGTAGCCTGGGTTCCATTCCCAGGCAAAGTGCTCTATGACTAGTATTTGATTCAAACTTATTTCAAAGATCATCTGGCCATCCTTTGAAAAGAAAGAATATCTGTGTGTTTTTTTTGTTGTTGTTGTTGTTTTATCCAAGGCTCCTGGTTCAATAAAATAATATATGACTTCTCGGTGTGGTTCATTGCCACGCCACATTCGGTGAGGTTGTAACTCCCATAACATCATCATGTAAGAGGGTCATGTAGGTCAAATCAGTGGTATTATAAAATTGACAGGATTATGACTCTCTCTTTTCTAAACCTTTAAAAAAAAGTCACGAGTTAATTTTTTATATGTTCACAGAAGATGCCTGAAGCAACAAGAGTTCTCTGAAAGATTGGATTTTACAAGGATGTGAAAGGAATGGGCAAAAGTTGAAGAAAAAGAAGTAACACCAGGTAGGATAGAAAAAAAAAATCAATAGAATAATATAGATGAAAAAAGATCAAATAAAATGTAATGTTTTAGATTCCAGTCATCAAACTCACAATTAAGTTCATTATTCGTTTAGCCTCATAACTAGAACCCTGTAAGAAAGGATCTGTCTCCCTGTAAATAAATCTCTTCCAAGATTTACAGAACATCTGCTCTTCTTCATTTTTTTTTACAAGTTTCACTGCAAACACATTTTGGTTGTTATTCTTATCCATGCAAGAACTGTAAATAAAACATATCTGTTTCCATTTCCTAAATCTGGGTGGGCAGAACAGATCTTTTTGGGAGGTGCTACGAATGCGAGAGGAATGTAGATCGTGGTATGTGTTAAGCAGGCTCAAGTTCGATGTATTCTTCGGTAAATTTCTGTTGTCTGGACCATAGTTTAATTCACATGAGACACATTTTCAAGTAAGCAATTAAGTAATTGTTTTAAATTTATTTAACTCACTGAGAATTTTTTTTTTTTTTTTATAAGAGTGGCCTTTCCAAGATGGAGACAACAGTTAACACAACACAGATTTACAATAAATAAAATATCCATATAGTACTGTACTCCAAAATGACTGTACTCAAAGTTATATATACGAAAGTGCCATAATTTAACTTGCAAAGGAAGCACAACAAGTTCTTGTGTTGTTGCTGCATTAAATTTAAATACCTTTGTCCCATCTCAGACCTAAGATGGAGAACAGGAAGTTAAAAAAAAAGAAATCATCTGAGTAAAGATTGCAATGTCCAGTTTTTAAAAAATGATCGATGACTAACAAATAGGTAGAAACAAACATAGAACAGATACAATACAAAGATTTTGTAATGAAGAAATAAGTTAAACAACATACATTTTCAGAAATTAAATGAAATGATGAAGTAAACGTGTAATTTGAAAGTTACTAATTGAGACACAACTGAGTAAAAGGAATCATATTTCTTGTTCACTTAACTCCCATCTGTGTAAACTATATGACTGCTTTGGCAGCTTTTTCCTGACCGCGAGCTTTCAATGCTCACGTTGGACATGTTGAGCCGATACGTGTCTTACTGAATGAGACTTGATACTGGTACTGGTTGAACTGGCACTTCGGTAGTGAATAAAATAAATGAGCAAGAAGATATGTCATTTGACATATTCATTTTGGATGTGTCTTAGTGGTTCAACAGGAGGAGAAGAAGGCAGGAGACATGCCAGAAAGAGAATGTAGGATAATCCAAATGAAAAAAGGGAAGTATGGGAAGAAGGAGGTTGGATTGTTAATATCACTGGTTGGAATGTGAATGAATGAGAAACTGCTAACTCACTGGTGTTCTTTCAGTTTCAGAATTCCTTTCACCAAGTGAGTAACGCTGAGAAGAGACATGTGTGGTGTTGTATTGCTCGTAGCTTAAAATATATAAGATTGTGTACAAATTACTTAAAGTTATTGTGAAAATTCTCCCGATTCCTCAGGAATTTACTCTGGGTACTCTGGATTCCTCCTCCAGTCCAAAGACTTACATTGTAGGCTGACTGGCATCTGTGTGTTTGACATTGTGCCCTATGAAAGACCAGCATTCTGTCCAGGATGTGCCCTGTCTAGTGCCCTGAGTCTTCTGGGATAGACTCCAAGTGCCCAATAACCCAGTAGGGTAAGGGGTATAGAGAATGGATGGATGGATGGATGGATGGGTGGATGAAAACTACTATACACATGTATCATTTGAATCACTGAATTAGGCTGAATTGAAATGATCAAATGAAATGATCTTTAAGGTGGATCACTTTCTGCTTAAACCAAGTACAAAAGAAAGGGGAGATTAGTAATTGTTTCATGCCTATCAGTGACATTCGTGGCAGGTAATTCCACAAAGCGAATCTCTGTCAAGATTCGATCTTCATTGTACGCATATTTATCACCTACACATCCGGAACATATCATCTGCAGCGGTGTATGTGCTATAGAGCTGTAGGTGTGATGACTGTGAAGAATATTAACTGAAAAAGAGCACACATTGGCCAATCAAATAAGACATTTTCCAAAAGAAAAGATTTTTTTCTTTCTGAGTAAACACATCACAAAGCCAGTTAAGAGGAAAAAAATGAATAAATAACGAACACAGCTGCCTTTTAGTGTGTACAGTGTGTGTGTATCTATGTATGTGTCAGACGTCAGTGCTTGGAACACAACATAACACAACAGAACAGAAAAGAAATTAATAATAATAATAATAATAATAATAATAATAATAATAATAATAATAATAATAATAATTGCAAGGTTCCTTAACTTCAAGTCTTAAAAAGCAGTGAATAAAGATTACAGTTATATCTCTGGCTACGTAAGAGACATCTGAAGCATCTGTGCTGGCCTGAAGGTCATTTGTGACTGTAATTCTATGACCTTTTTTGGTGATGCAGAAAGAGGAAGTCATGATAGAAAAAAGTCTCCAAAATGCTCTTTTTTTTTTTTTTTTTTTTTTTTTTTTAAAGGCATTTCTTTCATTGTAGTGATTTTAAAAAAAAAACTGCTGTTGCAGTGTCAGATTTCAGTCCTGTTCTCAGGAGGGACATTAGTTAGAGGTAGAAATGCTTTAACGAGGGTTTCAGTAATGCTGATTTATTTCATATTCATATCTTTAAGATGATAAATGCCAAGGTCATTCGCACAGCTCATTTGCATTTAGTGACACCCATAAAATTCCATATAAGTTAAAGCTGAAAATGCTAAATGGAGGTCAAAATGGAAAGAAAATTGCTGAGAAATAGAAGTAAAAGTTATTCTTCAATACTGGTTTCGTAGTTGTTGTAAATCATCTTTTTTTTGAGAGCTGTGTATCATAGTGATTGCAATAAACTTCTATCGTTGTTCATCACTAATTTGATGAATCAGTTCAGAAATCAGAATCAGAATCAGAAATAATAAACATTCATTGAAACATTATTCCATTTCAACTGTTTTATTTTTTCTAGATTTATTCCACCATGGTCTTAATTTTGTTGCACAAATTAGAACTTTATCTCAATTTCATTGTTCATTTAAATATATCTAATCTAGTAAATGCAAACAATCCAAAAATTTCATCTATATTGATTGGGATCGATTGGGATTTTTATTTTTTTATTTTTTCTCCTCTCCTGTAGCACTATTAAAATCCCCAATAATGTCCTGGGGGTTAATTTGACCTTAACAGGACTAAAAAAACATACACACAAGGGTAACTTGACTTGAGTGACCACATTTCTTGTGTAAATGCTCTTATAAATAATTTACAAATAAATATCCAGCCTGATAAATGAACCTTACTGTCGGGAGCTGTGTGTACTCGTGTGTTATGATTACAACATCTAGCACTTGAAGTCTCCCCCTGTTACTGCATCAGACCGTCTAATACTTTTTTTATGATTCAGAAGACTAAACCATCCTGTCTGTGAAACGAACTTGAGGAACTCAGCTAGTATATACGAGTGTGTGTTAATTGCTTTCCACCAGACTAAGTATTTCTGAGTGGCACATTCTGGAACATAATATTGTTTATTTTATATCTAAAGCAGAAGGGAATACATAAACATCTACAACTTGTTCCCATCTGCTTGTTATGGGCATCTTCGGTTGCCAAATAATTTAATCACCATTGCATTGAATGTGTCTGAGCTTCATCTGAAGCTGGAATTTCACATCTGCCACTCCGGAGATAGAAATGATTTAAACAAGTACATTTCGTGAAGTCGTATAAAATGGTGACAAATTCAGAGGCACATTCTACCCTGTGTTTATTGAAACAACCTTAAAATAAATAATAACAAAGGAACATTTGACCTTCTTGCATAGAATTATTTTAATTTCTGTCACTAAGGACAAGAAATAACCTTTTGCTAGCACTTAGATTAGATTAACTGATCATATGATCGCATCAAGCCATACACACACCTATCTGTCTAGGTCTAATCTAAAGGCCAATGTCACACCAGATCAGATTTCTGATTTCTCATGCTGTATGCTAGATAACGTGATTACAGCCTGTCATTGTGGCATATTGAAGATAAGGTATCTTTAGTATCTTTAGCTAGCTAGCTTAATCGTCCATAATAATTAGTAGCGCTTCCATCTTTTCCCCCCAAGTATTATTTTTATTATTGGCTTACAAGACTGAAGTTTCTAAATTTACAGGTCAAAGGTTGATAGGAAACACCACCAGAAAAGCAAAGTCATCCTTCACAGTCCATGACCTTCAAAGTTCTATTTGGTGAATTGAGATAAGAATTTGTAAATGCATCGATGACACATTGTATACTGGCACCTTTCTATAAAAACCACTAGCCTGAAGTTCTAATGCTGGAGATTTTTCTAGTATCCACTGAACAAATGTTCCTGGGACAATGTCTTATAGATGATACTTTGTCGGGATTGCATAACCCACTGCTTCTTTGTCCGAAATTTTCAAAAGCACCACATGGTGTCTGTGTCTCATATTGGTTTCTAGAAGGTCGTTGAGGGAAAACTACAATGAAAACCAGATGGGTGAGGTATTCTTTGAAAGTTTGTGTGTGTGTGTGTTTGTGTATGGGTCTGTGTGTGGGAAAGACCTGACCTGAAATCTATGCAACGGGACCTCTGCTGCTTTTTGTGTTTGTCTTCTTCCTCGTAGTGTTTTGTTTACCGTCTCTCACACACACGTGTGTGTTGATGCATGTCTGAGCCTAGGAAGTCATTTGTTTGGTTTGGAGGCTTGAGAGAGCTGAACACAGACCCCTGACTAGAAGCCATCCGGTGATCAAAAGGAAAAAAAGTAGAACCTAAGATGAAAGAGACAGACGTGGTAGACTTTCTCTCGTGATTTCCTGTTCGGAGATTCATGTCTTAGCACCAGGGCTGTCAGATCATTGAGGAAATTCCAATTCTATAGTGGCTTATTACTACTTATAAAGACAATATTGTGTTAGTCAGGTATATATCATAACTCTGGATGGTTTCCTGTGTTCTGGGTAGCCTTCTTTCATCTCAGATATATTAATAAGAAGTATAATGTCACTACACAATGCAGGGGAAAATGCTTTAGTTTATGCTTTTGTTACCTCTAGGTTGCTTAAATGTAATGTATTACTCTCTGCATGTTCCATGTTCCAAGTTCCTGTCCTGAATGCAACAGCTTAGAATCCTAACTCTAGGACATGAACAAATCAATGATCTATAAAGTCTTTTTATATATATATACAGTACTGTGCAAAAGTCTTAGGCACCATATTATCTGTAGTACAAATTTTATTATATAAGTTTATGATGTCTGCATTATGTACAAGACCATTCCCTACAAAGATACACTAAAATGAATGAATAAATAACTTTACAGAA
>JAOTRN010000030.1:8725151-8742390 GCA_028566695.1 Bagroides melapterus
TTTATTCATTCATTTTAGTGTATCTTTGTAGGGAATGGTCTTGTACATAATAATGCAGACATCATAAACTTATAGAATAAAATTTGTACTACAGATAATATGGTGCCTAAGACTTTTGCACAGTACTGTATATATTTTTTAAAAAAAGCTGCAGTTTAGGTCATGCACACAGTGGATTTAAATCTGAATACATACAATAAATCCTTTAGCTTTTGTTTCTTAAGACGGATTTACGATTGAGGAAAGAGATATATCAAGCAGAAGAGGATACGAGTACTGCTACCATACAGTATTAGATTTTTAAATTGAGTGCTAGAGGAGCAAAGTGGACAGAGTATAGGTGTAAGGGCTAGTACAAGAGCATTGTTTTTTGGAGTTGGGACAAGCTAGAGGTTAGGGATACACTCCAAACAGACTTTCACCACAATCGATAAACACTATCTATTTTAAGGCTGTAACATCACGGTCCAGTGAACCGGCTAGCTAACTTTATCCTGGGTCCTTTATCCTGACAAAGTTTCTGGTATGGTCATAGACCTCTCTGTGCTGTATACACTATATCCCACTATGTTTCCACAAGCTGGACTTCTTCTAGAGATGTTTTAATTCAGCAACTAAAAATCATTCAGTATCATAATTGTATCAAAAGTATTAAACATATATTTTTTTAACTAACATAAACGGAAAATTAAATGAAACTGAAACAAAGATCGTTTGTTTAGACTATTTTTTCCTCTTCGGGTGTCTGATGAGGAACTGCCTTCAATTCATTTACCTTCAATTTTTTTATGCTTTTATATCTTCAGATGTTTATGCTGCTGCAGTTTTCAGATAGGATTTCTTCTCACTTATCTCTCCTCTCAGCTTGTTTGCTTTTGTTGTCTTTAAATATCTCAGGTAAGAACTCATTGGAAGCAAGTTAAAGGGCAAAGAAATCATGAAAAACATCATCCTTTTTGAAAACAGAAAACTCTTTGCTATATTTTTATTGATTTTTTTTGCTAATACTTGAGTCTATAGTACTCAGAAGTACGACATGAATTTATAATCAGATTCATCTGTAGCATTCCAACCTTGTCATTTCATCATTTGACGTAAAATGTGCTTAAGTACATATAGTAAATGAATTATGAATAAATGGCACTGTCTAATTATTTACAGATTCAACTTTAAGTGGAAACTTAGACATATATCTGGAGCCGTGAATCAAACGGCAAGCATTTTCAGCAAGGAATGTTTACACTGACTAGGTTGTAACTTTCTAAAATAGGACAAATGTATTAAATGCACTGTCATTTCTACATGCGAGTTCTAAAGATATGGTTAAACAAATTATAAGCTTAAACTTCATATCTATAGAAAACTGCAATGTTTCTTAAGTGACTTTTTTTTTGTTGTTTCCCAGCATGTGTTTCCCAGCAGCTTTGACAAGTTGATATATGGGGCAGCGGCAGTTGTCTTTAGCTGCTTCCATCCAGTTTTTTAATAGAATCCTTTTCCGCACCTTTTTTTTAAATATATCTAATTCATTCCCTTTATATCTTCCAATTGTTTGACAAATGGTATTTTAGAAAGGGGATAACAGTCCTCTTTATTTCTACTATTACCCACTTTTGTCTTTGTGCTTTGCCATGCATGAATCTCACAACATGGCAGCTTAACAGACACACATTTTCTGTAAAACTCAGGAAGTAGCACATACTTCCAAAGTAGAACAAACTGCAAGGAGAGATATTGTTTCCTTTCTAAAGGATAGCCTCTTTCTTGCTCCATCTCTCTATCTCTCTCTCTTGTTTGTAGATCATGCTAAAATACTGTGGTTGCAACACAAAACTGCTCTGAAACAGCTTTGAACCAACAGATAAGCACAATCAATAATTCTTGCCAAAGCACTGTTCATTTCTAACTAGATTTGAACAGTATTTGATTTGATCAAGTAACATTTATAACTCTCACCTCCAATAATGATAAAAGGATTGGGGATTTATTTTTATCCTTCAAACGCCTACAATATATATTTGTTGCATTCTAAATCAAGAGTGTGTGTTTCTCTTTCATTTTTTTTTACAATTTTGACTTGAATGAGCCGCATGAACACCAGTAATTATAACATTTGCTCATTCCGTACTAATTATGATGGCAAGCTGCAACTGTAAGTGGAAGCAAAACTGTTTTGTTCCTGAGGGTTGTCAGGTAGTGGACCTGACAATTAAAGGAGCTTGCTCGTAGTACACTAATATTGTCAGAACAAATCAGGAAAACACTATGTTTAATCTCTTTCAATATTGTACCCAGACAAATTATTGTTACAGGATCATTACTCATGTTCCAATGCAGCAAGGAGTTAAAATTAAAGGTTTCTTTTATCCTTGAATGGTATTAATGGGAAGTTTGATTCAAGTTGCCAATATAGCAGACAAACCCCTGTATGGGAATGTTTATGGAAGATGGAGGAAATCAAAATACTGTGGACGCAAGGAAAACATGAGCTCATGATCAATCCAGGGACCCCTTTTGGTGTCAAGTGTGTCAAATAGAAAGGGTCAACCCAAACCCTGAGCAGCGACTCCCATCCTCCTGTTTTCTGGTTTATGGGGGACTTCTCTACAACCACACAAAGTGACAGGGGCCAGAACTGTGACGTCCTTGTAGTCCCCTTGTAGACTCCTCAAAAATAAAGATGCACCTGGCCAACTCTAACCCACTAGGTAGGTGGTCTGCAACACACTAGAGAAGCTAAGAGACTAATTCCGATGGTATATAGTGTAGATGCAGAAATCCAGTCCAGGGAGAATTGTGCCGTATCCCTCATCCAGCTCCCCATCATTGATGTATTTTTGAAACGATCATCAAGCCAGGAGTCATGAGTATGTTTGGTTGATAGTTGATTATATCACCAAGTATCTATTCATAAAGCCACTTCCCACAACCTATCAAGAGAGTTCATGCTCATTCTTAGCTAGATCACCATCCCCAATTACAGACTGACAGACCAAGGACCATTTTATATTTATGTTTAATGGTTGATTTGTGTCAAAAGTTGCAGCTCAAGCACCTAAGAATGTCCATCTCCACGACCAGAATGACAGACTTGTACACTTAAACTGTACAGGCAAACAAATACTTCAATGAGTGGTCGACAAAGAAGACAGGAACAGTGAATTCTCTTTCCCAATGTCTTCTTCACCTTGGAAAAAACCCTACAGGAGTCTAAAGGCTGACAGTGACCTTTGGAACTGTTTGATGTGGTGGAGCGGTTCTTTCTGTTCTGCTCGCTCAATGAGTATGCACAAGATTTGCATGGGCATATCACCGAGTGACTCCAATCATGGGAGTCCATGGAAGTCACACATAGGGACCAGCAGCAGGATTACAATAGACCAGCCCAGCTTCTGAAGTTCTACTCCTACCCCTATCCCTGGGTGGATGACCTGGTGCATTGACAGGTCCAGCAGCAGAACTACCAGCAAACACTGGAAGAAACAGTTTTCTCCCTCTGGGCTACATGGAGCTCCAGCGAGTTTCCAGCACCTGATACTCAAGACCCCATCACTAGTTTGTAGCTCTCTACATGGATGATGTCAACATACACTCCCCCATGTGGTTGAACTGTTTATATATGAACTTGCAGAGGTCCTCAAAAAACATCTGGTCCTGTGAATCAGCATTTAATTTTAAAGGTAATTCTCACTGAGAGAAGGTATTCTGCTGTAGAGAGAGGAACTCACAATGAAGTGGTATATCAAAAAAACTCAATTACTACCTTGCAGGTTTTCACCCCACAATGGTGACCCACCACATTCCTCTACAACAGATGTAGAGTTCCTCTGTTGTAGAGGAACCTGCCTCTAATGGCAGGTTAACAAGAGGGCTCCTTACATTTCAGGACTTATATTTCCGGTTTGTAGCCCAGAGCAGATGTCCACCATTAAAAAAGCCAATGGCCTCTCCTGAAGGTATGCCCTATGGGCCAAGATTTCATCTTAGGCTCAGAAATGAGGGACAAAAAGCAAACAAAGTAGTAAATCAGACATGATTCTGATAGTTTAAAGTGGAGGTCTTACAACTCATATTGGCAAAAACATATGGATTGCTCTAAATTTAGGAAGGAAAACCAGAAATCACAGATGAAGCCAACACAGACCTTTATATATATTTTAAATTATGCTAACTATACATATATAAATTTTGAAAAGCAGTATTAAAAAATCATTGCTTTTGAAGCATCAGTTTAGCTAAGTGGTCGTGTCCTTTAGTATTATACAGCCCTGTTTTCTCATTGGTTGCACATAGGCACAGAGCCCCCTTAGAATTTCCCTAGCAGTGGATTTTATTCGTCTAGACCTCGGGTGAGGAAGAGTAAACTCAGAACCGACTGTGTCATAAAAAAAAGGTAAAAGAATTAAATAAATAAATAGCCGCGGCTCAGAACAATCCGAGCGCCGGTGCGGTGGGAGCGGCATTGGGGCGGAGTTGGTGTGCGCACTCGTTCCGCGCGCTGCGTTTCTAATCTAAAGCGCGGTTTTTATTATTATTGATATATTTTTTTTACATGAAAGGCTGTCTCTCTTGCGCCGGTAACCTAGGACACACAGAGAAACGGAGCCCATTGGCCAGCACGGTCCCACACGAGATGCCGCGAGCGCTGCGTTCCACTCCGGACAGATACAGTCAGGGGGAAAAGGGATTATGGTGTGGATTTTATTATAGATAACTTCTTGTAACTAACCTTTCGAGTTCAAATCTGTGTTGCACGCGCTTGCTTTTAATCGCTCTAGCGCAGTGGATTTGGTGGATTACTCACAGCGGGCGACATTTTTTTTCTTTTTCATTCTTTTTTTTTTTTTTTTTTGCTAATTAACAAAATCTCATCTCGAGAGGACGCTATTGCATTTTGAGAATAAGGGGGAAAAAGAGCTCAGACTTAAGAAGGACAAAATATTGGAGTTTGGGTTTCTCTCTCTCTCTCTCTCTCTCTCTCTCTCTCTCTCTCTTGTTGTCTAAGTACAGGATGTTATTGTGGTGTGTGTGGCGCTGAAATCCTCGCAGTAGCAGCCCAAACAGTCCCGGCGCATCTTGGCGTCTTCTTGTTCTTTTTTTCTGCTGTCTCTCTTGCCTAAATTTTTTGTCTTTTTGTGGAATTACTGAGTTGGAAAATCTCTCATTACTGCGGGTGATAGACTGAGGGATCGGTGTAGGTACTGTTTTTTTTTTTTGGAGAATGGTGAGTGATCAATGGGGAGTGAACATGAATAGCTCATCGGAAGTCGAAGATGGACATGGACAGCGGGCTAAATCGCAGGTGCGTGTGTGTGTGTGTGTGCGAGCGCGCGTGTGTGTGCCCACGTTCTAATACTATAGGATAAGTTTCAATGCAAAAGGTTTATTGTTGAGAAACATATGGCTCAAGTCCATACATGTCAGAATGATACACCACTATGTACATCCTAAAACCCCAAAAGTAGGGTATGCGTTTTCTTTCTTTTTTTTTCTTTCTTGTTGGGGGTGGTGGGGGTGGGGGTTATGGGGGGAATCGGACCATTTCTTGAAATAGGTTCCGGCATGTATTACCATGAAGATGGTGTGTGTCTGTGTGTATCTTTCTTCTTTTGAGCTATTGACTGTGGGCTGGCTTTTATTCAGCTTGTCAGTTAGATCCCCTTACCCCAAAATGCACTAACGCGCGCACACACACAGACACACACACACACACATCACTTTATATCTATATGACACTGTGTGTGTGTGTGTGTGTGTTGGCGCGCATGTCTATACGTGTGTGACAGAGAGAGAACTATCCACCCAAAAATAGCACAGGTACAAGTTAGTATTTGTTTCTGTGCATATATGTTCATTGTGTATACTGATTGACTGATTGAGAGAGAGAGAGAGAGAGAGAGAGAGAATGAGCATGTACTTTGTGTCATTTATCAATTAAAAAAAAAACACCAACTATCTCATCTATTAAACACTTGTGTAGTATGTTCCCTGTTTGTATGTATTTGTTCTCTCAGTCTCGCTTAGCAGTGAATCACACTTTAGGGTTGAATGCACACTGTTTCTGTCACTATGTATAAGCTTAGCTGTATATCAGTAGGAGCCTAAATTGGCCCCTTTGTTCCCTGTTGACGCAAGTTCCACTAGACGCAGTCAGGTTTATATGAAACATGACCGCTGGGTTTATATGAAGCAGACTCAGTAGGCCTACAGAGTGGTTCGCTGTGGTGCGTGTTTTGTTCTTTGATGCGCTTTGATTCGATTCAGTGTGGCAAGATATATTTATTTATAAATATTTGGACTTATGTGTTGGGGAATCAGGGTTCGATTCCGGAGAGGGAGCCTGAGAAACGGCTACCACATCCAAGGAAGGCAGCAGGCGCGCATTACCCATTCCCGACACAGGGAGGTAGTGACAAAAAATAACGATACAGGTCTCTTTCGAGGCCCTGTAATCGGAATGAGCGTATCCTAAACCCATGGACGCTAAAGAAGAAACACTAATTAATGTATAGCCATAATGAAAAATACAAGAACATTATTTGCAGCCTCTTTAGACCCAGATAGCTTTTGTTTTCTCTCTCCTGCAACACCACTTAACATGCACTTTGTTGTGTCACTTGCATAATGTATTGTTTACTAGATAGCAACCCAGTAATAATTAAATCTGCCACACACCTTAGGTACATGGTAACCACTCCAGTCATGAGCGCACACCCACATAATAACACAAACAAACACTCTATATGACAGTCTTTCCTTGCTTTTTTTTCCCTTTTCCTTAATACCATCTGTGCGGATCGTACAACGGTGCGTTGTTGCACACAGTAGGCTTGTGTGATATTGATTTTTTACTGCTTGTGATTTACCATAAAAAAAAATCACAATAAGCAGTTTAATCACCCGGAACCAATAGCCTAGTAAAAGACAGGAAAACAAACATTTCCACCATTTCAGAAGGTAATCAAGAACCATGTGCAGGCAGGAGAAACTCATGAAAACTCATCTAGATGCTGGATATTTAGGTAATTCAGCAGCAGCAATGACCACACGACCACCGTTTTCTCTGTTCGTTATTAGTTTGAGCTTATTTTGTGTTTGACTGGTGCAGAAAAAAAATGATTATTTAATTACTTTCTAATTATCATCATAAGTTGCACTGTTTGTAAATTGTTTGTAAGCATATTTAATTTCAGTGATACTTGGCTGCTAGCTAAGTCAAACACGATCTCATTTCTCAGATGTTTACACGAACGAAACTCCAAATATGGTCATTTCCTGTGATAAACGGAGACGGCATATGAATTGGGTGTAGGGGAAAAACACTGGCATTGTCAAAGTCAAAACAAATGCTACTGTAAAATCATTCCATATTAATATACGGAGCAGGGATGTTAAATCATGATATCACAAACACCTAAAATTGGTGTTTTGGCTGCTTGGTGCTGTAATTTCTCAATGTCTACAATACAGAATGCACAACAGTTGCTGTCTAGCAGTTCAGGGATTTGTATTCACAACCTTCCAGTTTTTTTTATAGTCCTAACAAATTTGAATGTGATATGCATCTGCTATGGTGACCGCCAGAGCTGTTACAGTGTCACTGTCTGTAATCTGTTGAGTTACCTCAATGCTGACTGACTGTTTGTCTGTTTTCTTTAGTAAGTTCTTCACTGGAGTGGTTTTCTGTCTGTCAAACAATTCCCACTGTTCTTCTTGCGCTCACCCTAAATCATACTACATAAACTTTCTGCTGGGTTCAGAGTGATACAGCACGACCTTGAGCAGTGATGGTTAAGGGCCTTGCTCAAGGACCCAACAGTGGCAGTTTGGCAGTGCTGGGGCTTGAACCCTGATCCTCTGATCAACAACCCAGAGGCTTCCCTGCTGCACTCCACTGCTACTCCTAAAATGTTTATAACGTTATCATAAACGATGCTTCTAAAAACGTGGACGTTATAGCTAAAAATAATTATACAGGTCAGGATAGAGGTGAGTTACCATTTGAGGGCAAGTCTAGGGTCAACAGAAACAGTACTTCCAGTTCCTATAGTGGGTATAGTCTAAAAATGTTCAAGATGCTCCAATTGTGCATTTGCAAAAGGAATTATATTAGCACTTGCATATTGGCATTAGCTGTCACACAATTGGAATGAAAAACCGATCGCATATTACACTTACCAGAGGTTATGAAAGATTATACCGCTTTTGTGGCGTTAATACCGCATCGTGATGCCAACCACGTAGGGTGTGAAACCATGTGCGAGACAAATCATTATTTAAATCGGTCGTAGCCCGGTTTTTATCCAGCCATGGTTGTTGACACCAGAAATATGTAAATAATAATGTTATCCCTGGGTTTAGGATGATTTTAGAGTATAAATAGCGAGGATTTACCCCAGGTAAAGTACAAGCAGTGTGAAACAAATTAACCCAGGTTTCTGTTTACCCAGGGTTTATAATTTCTAGTGTGAAAATAGCTTATATTGTGAAAAATATATAAACACCTGACCATCGCACATACATATAATTTACTTGTTGAAGTCATTACATTCCTAAAACATGGGCACTGATATGAAGTTGGTCTGTGTTGGACTTCTATAACAGCCGCCACTGTTCTGAAAAAAAAAGGATTTCCTCTAGATTTTGGAGCACGGCTGTGGGGATTTTCGTTCCATTCAGCCACAAGAGCATTAGCAAGGTCAGACGCTAATGTCAAGTGAGAAGGCTTGGTGTGCAGTCTGCATTCCAGTTAATCCCAAAGGTGTTCATTGGGATTGAGGTCAGGGCTCTGTGCACTCTTCCACTTCAGCTTTGACAAAACCATGTCTTTATGCACTCTGATTTGTGCACAGGGGCATTGTCATGGTGAAACAAGTTTAGGCCTCTTAGTTCCAGTGATGCTACAGCATACAATGTCATTGGCCAATTGTTTGCTTCTCACTTTGTGGCAACAGTCTGGAGAATAACCACACATGGGAATAGAGGTTGAATAAAGGTCAGCTGTCTAAATATAATGGAGCTCCAATAGTGTACAGTGTTGATTGAAGGTATCAGTGGAATGTTAATGGAATACAAATGCATCTGTTTACAGTATACCTGGTATATTAATATGCCTTGAATTCATCTTCACCAACCATATTTGAATATAGGTGGTTGCCATAGGTTGCCAATTCTCGCAAAAAATCAAATCTTCTTCACTTCAAACCAGAGCCAATAAAGACTAACCAATATGAACCAAACAAACAATCAAAATTTGTATTAAATATGGCTCATTGCATCACAGCCAAAAAAAACATGTAATCACAGTAAATGTCCAGAGTAATAGCAGATTATATGCCACAAAAGACCTCAATAATAATTACATTGGTTTCACATATTATTTATTTATTCAGCACTTGCACAAGTGAAATGAATACGGTTTAACACAATCAAACTCTGCTTAATAATTTGCAACAGACATCATACTAAATAAGTCTAGTTCAGTAAACAACTTAGTCCAAACATTGTGTGAATGTTTTGACATTACAGCTAAGCGCAAAAAATCTGATATAAAGGTTGCACAATCAAACCCCTTAGCCAAAGCAGTTCTACAGAAATATGAGCAAAACATATTGTAACAGTGGTGAGGAAAAACCCCCTGAGCAAGAAACCTTGAGAGGAACCAGACTCAAAAGGGAACTCATCCCCATCTTGTTGACACCATTTCCCTTCATAACTGTATACTAAATGGTCATAAAGTGCAATTGTGTAACAGGAAATTCATTCATTCCCCACTTATAGCAAGTCTGTCTTGTTGAAGTTGCTATAAAATGTTCACTGATGGAGGTTTGAGTGTTAAACTGTTTGTGTGCAATTGCAATCCAAAGCCATTTCTATGGTTCCAAAGTGGTTCCATCCACAGCAATCTAGTCTATCTCCAGGCTGTCCATGTTAGCCCATCCTCAGCAGCAGCAGCTAGCAACCTCCAGGTGATGAGAACTCCAAGCAGAAATAGGGCATCAGGATGGATCAGGCAGGTCTGGAGAGCAAAAGAGGTCAGGATTGCTGGTATCTCATGTACAGAATCAGTGTTTCCTGTTGGAAACTTGTAGCTTAACTGCTACCGCATCAGTCTATTGAAATGTAATTCATAATATAGGACGAGAGGGAGATGAAACAAAGGCTTGGGTGAAATCCAAAAGCCAAATCTAATCACATAGTTGTGTAGAGTCTGCGTAAAATTGCAATATGCTTCGTCACCTGTTTTGAATTTTTTATTTCCTGGATAGTTAACCATATTATTTCCCATAGTGCTCTGTAAATTCAATGCACTACAATGAGACGTCTTCATGATGCACTTCTGAAACATCTGAAGTAACTGGGTGAGATTTATTTATTATTTGGGTGAGATTTCTCAGTTTCTGCTGCTATATACAGTACTTTAGAGTTGAACAGGCTAAGAATTGTGTACATTTGTGACTTTTATTTGTTTTTTTACTTGTACTTTGTGTTAAATCATTTGATCTATTTTCCATGAAGTTCCAAGAAATTTTAAATGAAACCCAAGTACGTGTACTAAAGTACTTGAATTAAACACCAAAAAAAAAAAAATCTTGCTTATACAAATCAAATATTATGCTTCCAATGATTTGATCATATACCCACAGTTTATTTTATTGTAGTAGTATCCATATCTGTCATGAACTCCTGGGGCAATTCCCTGCAAGACCACAAGAGTGTATTACTACAGCTTTTTAGATGTTATGTGATTGTCACGTGTGTTGTCACCTTGTATCTGTCTTTGTCAGGTCATTGGTCATTGTTCAGTGTCACAGTGTTTGGTTCTCGTTAGGTACATTGTTGCATGATTAAGGTAACGCCTCCAGAAGCGGGGGTTGAACCTGGAAACTCCACCAAAAGCTCAAACCAACACGTTACCAAAAATCAGACCCAGGATAAAATGTAGCTTTAATTTTTCTAACACAAAACAAAACTTACAACATGACGTGAATTGTACATAACATAAAGAAATGAGAACCAGGATGTGTAACGACGCAACAACATACAGTACCCAACAACAACATTAACCAAATGTAACTAAAGGTTACTTCAGGGCAGGTATTTAGGTATATATATTCAGAATTTCATTCGAAAATTAGGTACAGCTTTTTATGTTCAGCAAACTTTTACCTAATTTACCCCCAAGAGGGTTTGTTGAGTGTGCTAGAAAATATTTGTAGCTAGCTGTTGCTGTTTAACAGGCAAAACTGTAGTTAAGCATTATCATGTTTTGTATGATGCATTATGCTAAGAATTTGTTTTTAACTGGAAATATTCTACATCTCAAGAAGTATTCTGCTCCTAGCTAGCTAGTTAGATAGTCCTTAATGGATCCATCCATTTTGCTCTTTAAGCTAGATTTTGCGCAACATCACAGTATCATTTAATCCATATGAAAATTGTTTGGGAGTTTTTAAAAGTTTTACAAAATTCTTCAGATTATTGAAAATATCAAAAGTTCAACATTGATGTGTTCATTATGTAAGAATTTCTTCCTGAGTTAAAGTTGGATACAATGATGAGGAATTCTGTATACGTTCGTACAAAAATATCACTTGACTCAACAACAACATTTACAGTATGCACACACACACACACACACACACACACACACACACACAAACACAAACACACACCAGTCCCCTGAGGTAGAGGTACAGGTAAGTTCTCGGTTCATTGGCTCAGTGATTTCCTAAAGGAATGCTTACCTGCTGTGATTTCCAAATAGTTTTTTAATACACACATGCAAGCCCACACACACAGGACATGCCAGTGGTTATGATTCGAATATCAACTGACTCTAAATACATGGAGCCATGAATATCAGTCACAGTGAAATAAGCCAGATCAGCACCACAGCAGAATGTGACATCTGGAGTGTAGTTATGAACCCAACAACATAGCAGTCCTATTCATCAGTAGCCTTTTTAAATATGAATCAATCACAGTGAACAACAAAATAACAAAAATGCAACGTAAATAGTTTTTGGCAGTGTCAAATTAACCTAGCAGCAAGACTACAGGAATTTAGTAAAGCCTGCTTTTGCTCTCAAAACAGCCACAAAACATTTTGAAATTTCAGTCCACAATCTTCCTTTCTACCACCCCCCAAAGGGGGGAGTCCTATTAGACTCAGATCCAGTGACTGCAAATGCCACCGAAGAGCACTGAACTTGAAGCTTGATACAGGACTGATGACACAGCAATTTCATGCTAATAGTGCTAATCACATTTTGATCCTACCAGCTGTGTAACTTAGCAGAAATTGAGATTCAGCATACCAGGCGATGTTTGTTCAGTCTCCAGTTCTGATGAGACCGTGTCCACTGCAGCCTCAACTTTCTGTTCTCTATTGAAAGAAGTGGAACCTGACATGATAGCATCTGCCTCAATGTTTTCTGTGCATTCTGAGAGTAGATATCTGACTTTTACTGTATCCTTTCTCTCAGCTCAAACCAGTGTGGCCATTTTCTATTGACTTTGCTCATGGACAAGGTGTTTCCGAACATACCGTTCAAGCAGGAAAATTCCTTTTCTGGCAACATAATCCGAGGATATAATCTATAAAGAAATATCAGTTTTATTTTTTGTTTTCTTGAGTTTTATGAGTGTATCTCTTGCAGGCAGCCAAATCCTCGTTCCTTACTCTATTTACTATGCTTGCATCATCATCATCATCTGACTGTGTTCTGAGTGCACTGGAAATTTGCACATTGGATAAAAATAAGATATTTCGACAAACCTGCGACACTGATGACACCAAGACACTTTCTCTGAGACAAAAACAAAACATAATTTCTCTTGTTTTTGTTAAACTCTCAGACATCAAGTGAAACATTCCTGCATTTTCAAAATCACATTACGTTATGGTTGGAATGGTTAAATATCCCAGTTTATATTCTCATTCTATAACTTTGTGATGATTTTATTTCCTGAATCCTGAAAGTGAAAACTGTGTGAAAACTGAGCAGCTCAAACATAGCAGATGAAAACAGACCAAAAGATCGAGATCGTTATTAAATGACCTTTAAAAAGCCTTTATATTTACATTTACAGCTTATCTGGTGCGTCTTACATTTTTATACAATGGAGCAATTAAGGGTTAAGGGCCTTGCTCACAGGCCCAGAAGTGGATGCTTCATGACCTTCCAATCAGCAGGCCAACACCTTAACCGCTAAGCTACCACATGCAATGACATCCTACAAGCACTGATTTATGGCAGTGTGAAATTTGACTGTGGAAAAAATAATGTGAAATCTCATTATTCTAAGGGCTCTGGCTGTTCTAGAGCAAGGCAGAGCTTAGAATATTCCAATCTAACAGCATCATGTAACAACATTATATTTCTTTAAAAATGCTGAGATGAAAAAAGCCGCTCTAATAATATTATCTTCATCAGGCTCAAACGAAAGACTGGAGTCAATAATTGCCGTGCATGATGCACATGAAAGGCCAACGTAACGTAACAATATTACAACATAAGAAAGCTTACATCTGGCTGACTGGGGTTCTGGGAGACATACTAACGTCTTGTCTGGATTACGGAAGTTACTCAGCATTCCATGCCAAACGTCCTATTTGCATCGCTTAGCTTTATTAAACTGATTCCTGGAATGTGGCTTTACTGAGATATACTCGTGTGTGTTTTCAGCACAGCACCAGCCGATAAAATCATGTTTATGAATAATGGTATATAGAGATAGCAGAGATATATAGTATAAAAAATTAGTTACTCAGATATAACCTTTAGGATCTCGGTAATAAAGGGAAAGGATAAAATGATACAGGCTTATAGTTTTCTGGCTGACAAAGTGTTTTAAATCAGCGGTTTGATAATGGCTCGTTTAAAAGATTTAATTACATAGCCAATGCTAATAGAGCAGATTATGACTTTTTATATAGATGTGATTGCTTCTGGTTGAATTTTTTAAAAATGGGTAGGGTATTTAATTTAATCAGATTTAATAAGCAGTTAATTGATTATTTTGAGGTGGAAATGAGTTCAATTCATTTAGTTAAACAGCAGTAAAGGATATTAATCTCTGCAACGGTAGTTATATTTATCTCCATATACTGTAACTAATTATCAAACTGTGTGACTAAAGTAATACTCGGCACTGTCTGTGTTTGTATTCCTTTTCTAAATTTACCAAATCAGTAACTTCACTTGCTAAGCAGCCTCTCTTTTCATGCAGTTTGGAAGTCAACCAAATTAATATAATGCCAATTATGCATAACTTTTAAGTGGCCTGTTTTAAAGTCTGTGTGTTTATGATCATTAAAAGCATGTGGTGTTGGCTTTTAGCCGAACATATTGTACTTTTAACACGGTAGAAAGGAGAATTACATGTATTATCTGGAAGTAACAATTTCAATATAAATAAAGAAGTGAACTGAAATTTCACACTTGGGAAATGTGACAAAATTTTTATATCTCTCCCAAATGCTATTATTAAATCAAGGGTGTGTTTGCCATAATATGTGATTCCTGTAACAATCAGATCAGCCTCCAATTAAATCTTCAATGATTACTGCTTTGTAGAGTTATAAAGAATTTCACAATATGGCCCTGGTGGACTGTAAACCCTAATTGGTGAAAATGATTGAGCAGACTTCTTTCTTGTGGTCTTAAAATGCAATTTAATGTGAAATCTATTCATTACATTTATACCCAGATGTGTGGGTTGTGCCTACGGTGACATTAATATAGTTGGCAGGTCGAAAATGGTTGTGTGTGTATATAACTGTGTAACAGGGAAGAGACGTAGTTTTAATATACTGTAGAAGAATCTCAGGCACACATTTTGTCTGTTGCCTAGCCACAGCTCTGGATCGTAACCAATTAACTAGACGTGTCACAACACTATGATCTATGTTACAAGAATTCTTATACTGTATATGTGATCTTACCATGAAAAGGTCTGCTAATTTACACCCCTTTACGATGTTACCATGAACTCTATGTGACCTAAATCATCAGCGTCTACATGGATAACTATATTTGAAAACCTAATTACTTGCAATATCTTTAATTCTGGCTCCTGGTATACAGCTAATTTCAGATGCTAGCACATCGAAAGGCCTAGCTAATTATATATTGTAGCATACAGTGTCCTATAACCAGAGCACTTCCAGCAGGCTTCTCAGCAGGTGCCTATCTAAGTGGGGCAAATGTGTTAGACATGCGAGCTGGAGAGGAGTGCTGCTCCCATGGGTGATTCTTAGTGTTAGCCTTGGCTTTGTGACTATGCTGACAACACATCACCTGTTCTCCCCGCTGATAATGTCTGGATGTGTATAGCTGTTAAATTGCAGAGACATCTTTTAAGAAAACACTGTTTTAATATAGTAGTTGGAATGCAGCTTAATAGCCATGTGTTTAAAGTAAGCAACAGAACAGTGTAAGGAATGTGATATTCCATATTCCATAATAACGTTTCAAGGTATTTAGAAAAGAACCGATTGCTAAAAATGGCACTGTAATGGAAGCCTTGTCAGCTTTTGGCTATCGCTGCAGCAGTGAACCTAACACTTTGTCCTAACAACAAGCCAGCAGAGTGAGCAAGCAGTGACATGTGGATGCCCAGTTTCTATTCAGTGTTGAAGAGTTGAAGACATTTTGAAGCACATAAATGAAGGAACCCAAAGGAATATAGCCCTTCTTTTAAAATGTAGGACTTTAACAGAGAAAGGGTTAAGTGCTAACCAAGAGCTGTAAAGATTCTGAATGAATAACATATGCAACATGTGATCCTATACAAAATGTATTAAGAAAAAAATAGCATGATATATATCTATAGCTATATAAGTTTATAATTATTTATCTTTCTCCAAAGGTCTCAGGTTATGTGAATTGATTGGTAATGCTAGTTAATTTGCAGAAACAGAGCTGAGCTCATTTTACACCAAGACAGGGTTCGGTTCCACATCACATTGTGGTTTTTTTACACTATATGCACAGGCATAAACGACATCTCACTGGATTAACTAGCTTTATTTGATTATAAAGCATGGCATCGCTTGCACATGCCATATCCAGATACTATATAATAAACTAGTGCAACAAATAATTGCTCTATTCTCATATCTATATATATATAATTTGCCAGCATTGTGGTGCATGTGCAGTGCTCTTCTTACAGAATTATCTATGAAAACTGTGAACGTGTCAGACGATCACAGGGCAGAGGTAGGCTGTGAGGACACAGGTGCAGGTGGGCTTTTTATTTATACAATCCAAGGCAGACAAAGACAGGTACAAGAAACACAGGCTGTGGTCAAAACATGGCAAACAGTGTACTGTAGCTGGGGTGAGACAGAGTCAAAGTCCAAAAACAAGGCAAAGAACAAGATCAGAAGACTTTGTAACATCATGGACTAAATCTCACAGAACGGATACTTCACAGAGAACTGAATGCACACGAGGGTTAAATAAATGGACTAATCAAAGCAAAACTTAATACGGATGCAGGCAATAAGAATGATTAAGTGAAAGAACCAATTACAGGACATGTGAGGAGACATGAATCAAAACAAAACACACAGGAACTTGAATAAAGCAATGAATACAATGGATGGGGTAGCAAAAAATGCACTGCAGGTCCGGTAGACTGCAATTAGCTTCACAAAATACTGCAGAATTAGTGTAGAAATGCTAATGACCAGACAAAACACAAATATGGCAAATATTTAGTAATCAAGGGAAATCAACCTCTTGGATTCAATTGTAAAGATTTAACAAACATTGAAACCTCAACTTAAATTCTAAGTGGTATTAAATAAGGTTGCTGTTGTTTGCTATTCCACCACCTTTCACGTACTACATTTATTTAGCTTCAAAAAGAAAAGTTTCTAGATACGTATTATGTGAAACAAAGTGTCAAGATCTCGGAACAGGAAAGCAAACGCAGGGATGATATCCAGCACGATTTATTAGAACAAAACTGAAAGCACGCAAGACAGGACACGAAACTGACTAGGTATTACAATTGAAGAAGGCAAACTTAAATACAACACATAACAAGACACATTAGGAACAGGTGTGCAGAAAGGGGAGGAACAAGATAAGGGCGGGGCAAACACGTGATCAAAAACAATAACAAACGCACATGGCACAAGACAAAAAACACACAGAGCGGGGGGGGGGGGGGGGGGGGGGGGGGGGGGGGGGGGGGGGGGGGGGGGGGGGGGGGGGGGGGG
>JAOTRN010000030.1:8771615-8785995 GCA_028566695.1 Bagroides melapterus
AGCCTGGAACACCCTGAAAAGTTTAGCTGTATAACTCGTACACACTTGGACATATACTTATAAAATTTGGTAGACACCTAGAGCTCATTAAACTGAACAATCGCCTCTTGCAGCTATATTTAATATTATGTCCTTTAAAACGGCAGCACTGACGAGACAAAATTCAGAATCAAGCCCCGCGCATCTAAGTGTGACTGCCGGGCGGGGCTACTGAATGCGCCAAAAGCCAACGGACCAATCAGTAGCGCGCCTCAGCTCTTCACTCTCCGGTAGAAGAGTACCTAAAGTCTGTGGGGGAATTAAGCGTGGGGGAACCACTTTGCTGAAAACGAAGAGTAGGTGGCGGTAGTACTATAAGGAGTGAGTTGCTGTTTGACTGGATGAAAAACAAGACGAAGAAGAAACAATTCTCTTATTTTGTATTTCTTTTCCTCTACCGGAAGCGGGCGATGCTTTTCCCGACCGTCCTAAAGTTACGTTGCACTTTCACTTTGCACTTTAATTATTTTAATGAAAGGCCACCAGTTCAGCCAGATCTTTCACTCAGTGCCTTTCTCCTTGTTCCCCTCACCTCAGTGAGAGTCACAAACACCATTAACAGTTAACAGTCACCTTCTATATTCAGTGGATTATAATTATAATTATAATGATAATGAATTATAATGATTATAATATTTTCTAGTGTTTTCCAACATTTGACTGTACACAATTTAATGTAGCAACAAGATAGAATAATAATAATATTGCCCAAATTAAAGCTGTATTAAAGCTCATTAATAATATCTGATGTTTAGTGGAGGGTTAACAGGACGAGGAAGCTTTTTAACTGACATTTGTCTTTAGAGGTGATTATATCGTCTTCTTTCATTTAATCATCTGAAAGCTGTGATTACTTCCCTTTACATGAGCTAAATCCTTGAATATATAGATGAAGGGATCAGTACAGAAAGGGCAGAGAGACTGTAAAAGTGCTGAGCCTTGAAATAACTTTCTACCTTCTGGCTGCATTTTAAAAAGCTGGTCCACAATGTTTGTGTGTAACGTCTGGGCCAGTATCTAAAAAAATTAAAAAGTAAATAAAAATAAATGTATTTTATTTATATTAAAAAAAAGGAAAAAAAAATGTATATATATATAAACAAATCTGATCCATCGGGTTGTGGTATTTCTGATGCCAAAAAAAACTGTCATCGATTTTTTAAAAAAATTTAATTAAATTACATAAAATAGCAATGACTCGATCATCAACAAAAGCCATCATCGGTTAAAACAGATTCGAACCATGAATTTGTTAACTGTTATAATTTCTGTCTTTATTTGCAATTATTACAGCATTTATTAATAATTCTTAGAAAACATTGTTTTAAAAACAGACAAAATTTTATAAATGAGATCAACATAGAAAATTTTACTCAGGGTCTTAATGGAAGAGGCGAAAGAACGAACCGTCCTCAACTTCTTTATCGTATTTGTTGCAGTCCTATCTTTACACCATTGTGTTTGAGTCTATAATGAGTATATTGAGGAAAAGAAAGGATGTGAAATCTGTTTCTCGGTGCGGTGTGACTCTTTGACATGCTAATAGGTTGCAAACAGATGTTCACCCCTTGTGCTAAACCCCATTAATGGTTCCTATTTTATCATGTAGGGTGTTATTGTGGTCTTGTTTGCCAGCAGATGCATTTCACATTGTTATAGCTAACACCTCACTTTATCTCTCAACATGAGCCCATGCATGAGATCCACACATAAAGGTAGCCAATATGAAAAAAAATGAGATACTGTATCTACAAGATTAAAGATCAGTGCTAGCTTGAACAATAACACATTTTCAAACGCAGTCCCAATTATTTGAAAAATGGAGTCACAGGTTCAGCGTAACATTGTGATTTGGTTGTGCACAATCATACACTAAGCCATAACAACACCCTCAGGTGTGTGCGTGTGTGTGTATTATATGGAATTTCCCTTCTACTAAGTTAGTCTTCCTTAATGTTTATGATTCTTATCAAATTATTTTTTAAAAAATCATAATTTTCTTTAGTGCATCTATTAATTTCTGTATTATTCTAGATTAATCTCTGTATCCCTCATGCGCTGAAACACTAAGCCCACGATTGGGTTTTAATTGTGTTGATCTTTCTGTGTTCGTTCATGTAAAGATTAAATGGTGTATATTATTTACAGGTTTCCTGCTCCTTTATCAGAGTAGGCATTGAGTTGGGAAGTGGAAGGTTCTGTCGGAAAAAAACACTCAGATTTTTTTATCGTTCCAGATTAATTCAGTTCTCAAGGTGTTTTCATTTCTACTGTCTGTCTATTATACTGTATGACTCTAGAATTAATGTATGTTATTTTCTATTGTCTCGAAAAATTGCAAACATTATATATACTGTATATATATTTTTTGAGGATTAAATATCAATTAATTTTAAACTTTGCCATTTCTATTTGATATTTTAATTTTCTGTCAAGCTGCTTTGATACAATGTCCATTGCAAAAAGCATTGCACAAATAAACCTGAATTTTTTAACTTTTAACTGCAGATTTTCTAGAAATTTTAAAAGCTTGACCGAGGTCAGTGAGACATCAGAAAGAGAAACGGTTGTGTTCGTGGGATATCGAGTGTCACTGCGAAACCTAATGAGAACATGCCTGCATGGTGCCCTGCATGTGCCCAATCTGAGTAAAGATAAGAGGACACCGGTTCTCACCTTCACTTTAATCACTGCAGTTTGCTCATTGATCCACACTGTGCTCTTTCACCTGCAAACTGCTTTTGGATGCCCTGCATGGACACAGTTTATCCCTCGCTTTATCTGCCGTTTATTATCCCTTTCATCAACCTCTACAACCGCATCTGCAAAAAATTAGTAACGCTTATATATTAACGGCTTTATTGACATGTTCATGTATATGTTCGACAACAGGCTGACTGTTGAATACGGAATGTAAACAGTAAAGCAGTGGGATTTTACTAAAATGTCCATCAACAACTTGCATTAAAATAATTGAAATTCCAAATTTGGCTTTCAAGGACTGCTTTCCCAGCCAAGACATGTCTCCATCTGCTCCATCGCAGCACACTGTGTGTTGCCTTGGTCATTCTGTTTGTTGTTGTTAGTTAAAAAGACAGATAGATTTGTCAGATAGATTCTCAGTTCGGTTAAATTCCATTCAATTCCATTCAATTTTATTTATATTTGTGCACTTTTAACAATGGACCAATCGTCTCAAAGCAGCTTTACAGTGAATAAGAAATCTAGTACAAATAGTTCAAGATTAATGTTAGACTGTGTTTGTATTTGAGGAACCAGGCATAAACATGAACCGCATCCTCATTTGGGTGACACTGAAGGGTGTGAATATAAATTATTACACAAGCCAGACAGTCTGATTATGAATAATGTCCTTTATACAGTCAGATACAGTCAGATACTTGTGTATTGATTAGGAGGTTGTTATAACTGGAGCTGGAACATCTCTAGATGTCTTAGGATCCTCACAGGGTTGACCTCTTCTGTCTGAAGCTCCGAAATCTCCATGAAGTGGAATTTAACTGAAGCTGGCACAATCTCTGGATGCCTCGGGATGAGCAGAAAAAGCGAAGCAAAGCGGAGAGGAATTGGCGTAGCTGCTGTTCATAAGTTTATTCAAAATATTCGCTTTTATCCTGATGGCATTGGGCTCGTATTTATCCAGGCCATAATGATGCCCTTATCCACAAGGCATACTGTTTCTCTGACTGAGGAGTTTGATAAGTATAGCCAGTGTGATCACCAGCTCTTGGCCTAGAGTGCATATAGAAGATTTTGGACAATCATTTCTTTCTACCAGCATTAAAACAGCAATAAATTGCATATGTTATGCAATGATGCTGCTCATCCCTCCAGCAGTGAACCTCATTATTATCCACCACCTTACTAAGACCCTTTGACATTGGTTTTACTTTAATTTGTCACCCGTCTGTACTGTATATTGCTTAGTTTAGCTTGGCTAAGACAATGTCAAGATAATCAACCTTATTTTGAGCAGACACGATCTTTTGTCTTTTACATAGTCATAGATTTTGTGTCTCTGTCACTTCTAACTCAAGCCACAGTGAGAAATATCAGGCTAGACATGAAAACTAAGTTAATAGATATAGAAAGAGAGAACAAGAGAATAGTGCGGCACTGCAGTATACTGTTTTTAGGCTCTGTGTCTATGTAACTGATTGTTTATTAGAAGAAGCCTGTCTATTAGAAGAAAACCAGTAACATATTCACTACTTGGGTCAAAACAGTCACTGAGCACTTTAGTCGGCAGAGATACTGCTGATTTTAATTTCCATCCAGAAATCTGACTTATCAGACGTAAGACTTTTATGGTTATTTTTCTTCATTTCCTTAGTTTGGGTTCACAAGTCACATGTACGTAAACTGTCCTCTGACTGATCGGTTTATGTTCTAGTTCTGGAGTTCTTTTTAGCTGTAGTCTGTCCAAGAATCAAGGTTTGGGATTCCCTCTGGACAGCATTGTTTATGTTTCAGAGAAGATCCAGTGTATGATTTTGTAAAAATGAAGAGGCGAGCTATGTTTTTTTATGTTTTAATTGCTGTGACTCACCCACAGAATTCTTTGCCACCAAAGATCCTAAGGTATCTGACCTCTTAACCCATCGTCCGTGTCGCACGCCATTATTTAACCATCAGGCATACAGGTCCATTGGGGCTGATTGTTTCTCACAATAAGCACACTGCCATGGGAAAGTGGTAGGTCAGTGGTTAAGGTGTTGGCCTGTTGCTCAGAAGATTGTGAGCTCAAATCCCAGGGCCACCAAGCTGCCACTCCTGGCCCCTTCTGCATGGCTGTCAAACCTCAGTTATACGTGAAATAAATGTAAGCTGCTCTGGATAAAGGCATCTGCTGTAACTGTAATGCTAAATTTGTTTGCAATCAGTTTGTTTTCATCCAAGATCTCCACTGCCCCTGTGCTCTGACATCACCTTTCTATGCTGTAATGTATATGTGGCAATAATAAAAACTTTAAATGCACAGTAAATATAGAGCCCATCTGAAAAGGTTTGTATTAAATTTATTCCCTTTGTTACATTATGTTGTAATAGCAAGCAGACTGACTGAAACTTACAGTTTCTTAGTGACGTTATACTTACTGTCTGTAACTGAGCTTTCTCACTGCACTGTGCCAGATAATTTAGGATTTCCTACGTCATCATTCACACAGCTCTAAATATGGCAAGCAAAGAGGCTTTTCTGGTCATGACAATCGCAACCGGGAGTTGTATCAGCGTATTGTCTAACCTTACATGAAATGTGCAAAAGTTACCCACTGTCAACATTACAGGGAAAAAGTCTCTGGTTAAAAATAGATCAATATTAATTGAACAAATAAATACAACAAGAGAAATAAGGAGAACATGATGGAATTGGGAGTGTAAAGATATGAGAAGATGAGTCCCACTATATGATATTTTCTATTTATAGATTCAATACATCATACAGTACAAATCCCTACACTAGGCTACAGGGAGGGCTAGAAGGTGCCTAATATATCTTGTAAGACTGAGGCATTTTGTATTCATAGTCCTTTATTTATGTCTGGTCCCAATGCTTTAAGCCCTCCAGTCTTTCGAGTGAATCTTTCAACACAGTAATTAACAATCATTAGCAGAGTAATTAAATGTACACTTCTAAGGTTTGATTAAGTCCCATGTCTCCCATTTACGTCTCAGCACCATTCCTTTACAGCCAGACAGAACGATGCAGTGAAGGACATGGCTAATTGGACCTATTATACCAGAAGTTTGGAAATCTAGGTAGTTCGCTTTTTTTTTTAAAGTAACAGATTAAGCACAATTGCTGTAAAAGCACCACAAAGGAAGAAGGCAAAGAAAAATGAGCTCCTATAAATGTGTGAGATTTATTAAAATGTCATTCTGTGAAGAAAGTATGGAGAGATTTTTAAGACTAATGCCACAGGAAATGTGTAACGGAAAATATGTTACGTCTTTTAAATTGAATATTTTTATTTAGAGATTAAAAGTGCACGCAGAATAAAGATTGTAGACTTTGATGACATGATTAGACGAATATAAAATGTACAGTACAATACATCGTTAGATGCATTTACATAACCCAATTATTTTTTATTTTATTTTTTTTTGCCGTTCAGGGTCAGTAAATACATGCACACTGCATTTCAGGTCAATGAAGTTGACCTTTAAATAATGGCAGCAGACTTTTTCTTTTCTTTATGAGCTTGAGTGACTCAAAATTACATTCAGCAAAACGAATTAGTGGAAAACACAAAAGCATTTGATTTATTTTATCTAGCCATTTGTCATTGGTCTGTTTCATCAGTCTTTTCGTTGTCTTAATTCTGTTTTAATCCTTCATTTTATTGGGCACTTATCCAAATAAAACAAACAAAAAAGAGTGTAAAAATAATTATTCATATTAAAAAAAAAAGGCTCTTGATTACGTTCAGGTTCAGGACTGTCTATGTATATCTAAAGGTCAAAACAAAGCTGAGGTATACTGACACAAGCGATGGGATTGTTTGGGTATTATAGGCAGTATATGGCCTTCCAGTGTAATAGAGTTGTGATATATGAAGGCAGTTTATGTAGAATGGCTTTATAAATAAATGGGTTTGAGTGGATCTCTCTTTCTACACTGACAGAAGGTCATCCTACTTTTGTTTATAAAACCACGATGATTAGTATATTTATTACAGCTTATAAAACTTGTGGCTGTATGCAAACAATTGAGGGAAAGTAATATGTTGGCCAGTTCTTTTCTTTATTTTTGTTATTTACTAAAGATATTTGGGTTTAAGATAATTTGAACATAAAGAACAGGGGACCTTTGGTTGTAGACAATCACCCAGTTGTTTTAGGTGTACAGTATGTAAGAATGTATACTGTAGGAATAGCAACTAATGGCTGATTTTTGGGCTTTTTCTTCACAGCTCTCACAATATTTCTGTCATTGTCTGCTGGAGTTTTCTTTTCCTGACCCATTTGTGTATTTTTCAGGAAAATCTAAATTATTGTATTGGTATAGATGCTCTGTCAAGTACACTTTTAAGATATTAGAGGGATTGATTTTCCCTTTTTCCATAGATGGCTTAGGGCTCAAACCAAAAAGTGGACATTCAGAACAATATGTCATTTTAACTCTTAGTGTAATAAAGCACACCTGGCCAACAAGAAATTCCCGTCACTGGCTGTGTTCATTTTTTTATCTCAAGCCCACATCTTTAGTCTATATCAAGAACAAATGAATCGATCTTGCTGTTCCAATACTTTCAAAGGGGACTAGATGTCAGATAAGATCAGATGCCAGAGATAAAAGTAAAAAAAAAGTACAAACTGTAAGACCAGCTATACAAACGATGTACCATATGCCTTATAGGCAGACGAGAATTTTAAGCTTTTTATCATGGTTTAGCTGGCAGCTGGGACTGGACCTGGTGGAGAACAGTATTAAGTATTTAACCAAAACATGTGAAAAAGTTTAAGCTTCAAAACAATTAAGTAGCTCAAGGGATAGTTCAGTCCTAGTATTAACGTTTGTTAATATTATATTATAGCGGAGATGTTTAGCTCATGGTTCTCTAGAGAATACTTAGAGTAAGATTTCTTAAGAGGCTTAATAAGATACATGACATGTGGTGGTTTCATGTAGTCACAGACAGGTGTACATGGAGCTCATGTCCCACAGCGTTTTCTCCGTCAGACACTCATGTTTCTGGATCTCAGCACGCCTGGCAGACATCTCATCATGAACCGTAGCTGAGGTGAAATCCCTGGAGATGTATCCCTACTGTACATCGAGACACTGTGATCCCTCGCTGTGTCGAGGACGTCATGCATTGATACTCTTCTCTGTCCTAGAACTCAGGTGGTCAAATGATCTTCCACTGGCTGTCAGACAACGAGCCGACACGGCAGCTGTCTTCTTCAGTGAGCACTTAAATTAGCAATTATTTTATCTGTAAATAATTCTCTTCACATGTTATTTTGTACTACTGTATACATCATGCTTCCTTCGAACAAGGTTTTAACTCAAACTTATTCTTAAACCCTGGCCTATTGAGACTCGTTTATAAGCCCATATGCCTTTACACTGTAAATATTGTAAATGTGTTACAGTTACTCTGATATATTCAACCAAATTCTATTCTATTCTATTCTAAATGTCCTATTTAGTGTTTATACTATAAAGCTATTTGGCCTTGGCCTTAATGTGCCTTTAAAGCATTTAACCATCCTGTATGATTAGAATTTGAATATGATGGATTCCTGTGGATAAATTGTTCACACTGCATATGTCATGTGGCCATAAAGATCCCTGATCACATCCCCAGTGACTGTAACAAGTGTAAAGTGGCACTTGGCATCACTACACATTCACATGAGCTGTACATCAACAAACCCAGACGCTGCAGTGGATAAACTCATAAAGCATCCTAAAAAGATTAAAACAATAATTCACATTCCAGCACATTCCGTTTTGAAGTATTTAAGGAACTGAGAAACACTATTTGTTGGCCAAGTGTTGTTGGAAATATTAATCATATGAGCATGATTCCAGTCTCCACCATGAGTTTGGAGTTTACACGTTCAACACCGTGTCTCTGGGGGTTACACCAAGTTCCCCCTCACTTGAAATGTGTGTGTGCAGGCTGCCAGTCGGAGTCCCTGGTGTAGATGGATATTAATCACACTGTTATATTGTATATGGAAAGCAAATTCAATAAAATCCCCTACACACACATCACACAAACTGTTGCAAAAATTACTTTAATATTGTTCATATTAATACATTAGACTGGATTAGATCCGATTAGATTAGATATGTCTATAGACAGAATTATTATCATAGTTGAAAAACGTAATATTGTTTTTATACGCAGAGGAATAAAGTAGAAAAAAATCCAGAGTCAAAAAATATCACTTGTGGTCCAAGACACACTTGTTTATAATAATTATGGGAATGTATCATTACCTCAGCCTAGAGGGCTGCAATCCAAAAAGGTTGTGCATGTCTGTTTGTGTGTGTGTGTGTATGTGTATATGAGAGAGAGAGAGAGAGAGAGAGAGAGAGAGAGATTGTCATTATATCATGTTTACGACTCATACATCAGATCCCATCTCTCCTTTTGTTAGAACAATAAAACTCCTCTTATTGTCACCAAGAGGCTGCCCAATAACTCATTCTCTTCCCTGCGGCCATGAAAGAGATGTGCATTGTGGCTTTGTGTGTGTGTGTGTGTGTGTGTGTGTGTGTGTTGGGTGGGTGAGTATGTGTGTACGCGTGAGATTTAAACCGTCTATATAATTCCAAGATATTTTTTTAAATGTGTCTATTATGCAAGGAGTTAAACAAAATCAGGTTTACAAAGAAGAAGTTGTCTTTTTTTCTGTTTCGACTGCAGAGGAATGATGTTGTTCTAATGAATATTGAGAGCACCTTAAACAGGTTTATTTATTTATTTTCTTTTTACGCTTCAAGAGCTTTTCATTTCGCTTATAATTTATTAATCTCAACTTATCTTTAACTCACTATCTCTCTCTCTCTCTCTCTCTCTCTCTCTCTCTCTCTCTCTGTCTCTCTAGCTTGAAAATACAGTATGTGTTCCTTGGAGTGAAGCTTAAACCCTCTCTAGGCTGTTTTTGTTCATAGTTCAAAGGTCATACATTATAAAAACAGAATCCTCATTACCCCTTCACTAAGACCAGCAGCAGTTGTTGGTAGTGTTGTGCTACGCATAAGGGACAATAGGAGGCAGAGAGCATCTAAGTTTATTTTTCAACAGTGGGACTTGAGTAAGGTTCTTAGACTTGATTACACTTTTGTTGTTTAGCTACTGATTCATGCTTCAGGTCACACTCTACACTAAGATCTAAGGACTCACATCTTCCTGTGTTTGTTTGTTTTTCTCTGAATTCACCTGGTTTCCCCCAGCATCCAAAAAATCTTGCATTGCAGCCTACAAATATGGTCAGACAAAAGACTCTACTTCCCACAATGCACTCTCACTTCCATATTCACAGTTTCTAGACTTTTTTTTTATTACACTCACCTGTTTCTTATCTCTCTCTCTCTCTCGTCTCACACACACGCACACCTTAATAGACACTCACAGTTACAAACCATTTCACAAGTATACAGTTTGCTCATTTTGATACTGAGACTTATATCAGTATATCGGTGTGTATAAAGAGAAGGAATTGAAACAAACATCATGGCCTGGCAACTTATTTGGCTTTTTTTATGATTTTTGTTTATTTTCTATTATTGCCCAAGCACAGAAATCATCATTTCCGAATTAAAATAGTTAACTAAAAATAATTAAAACATTAATTCATTTTCCTCATTAATCTAAATCTTTTGACTGGCAATTTTACGTCCTTTCCGCGCGGCCTCCAAAGCGGTGGAGCAACCAACCAGGTGGAGCAGAAAGCAAGCGCTTCAAGAAGAAGCTGCAAGAAGAAGCAAGTTGCAAAATTTCTGATCTGTTCAGGGCTTCAAGTGTAGGTCAGTTTTATCTGTAAATATTGTAGTTTTTTCATGGCAAGTACTGAACTAGCAAATAGCTTATTAGCGGTAGCGTGCTTACTACTACTACTTAAAATACTATATGATAAAAGACTTAATACTATTTATTGTAAACTTACATGTGTATTTTTGCAGACATATATCCATATTCTTTTATATAGGTAGGAAAGGAGCAGGGAGACGAGAGCTATAGTGTAAACAGGAACAAATTTCATAAAATATTATATAAAAAAAAGCAATAACATTTTATTTATTTATTTATTTATTTATTTATTTATTTATTTATTTATTTGTAATGTTCTCATAATGCAGTCATTATTGTACTAATTTTGAACTGTTGGAAAATTTTGTCTGCCAGTTTGTGAGGTTTAAAACCTCTTTCCTTTTTTTTGTTCAAAATAAAGTTGCAGACAGTCAACCTAGCAATAAGCAAAAAGGAAGGTAGAAGGAAAAACAAAAAATATGTACGTATTTGTTTTAATATATTTGCTGCAATTTATTGTTTTGCTAAGTTTGGAGTATGTATGTATTTATTTATTTTGATTCTGAACAGTCTAATTACAATGAGGTGTCTGTTTTGCACCAAGGTGGAGACAGTTCTGACCTTCTAAGCTGAAAGTTTTGTTTAACCTCTCTTCTGCAGTAAGAGGACATGTAGACATATGTATTCTGATATAAGATCTGATTTACTTAAGGTTAAGGTAATTGCAAATGTTTTATTATGATGGTCATGCTGTGTAATAAATTTTAAGTCTTTTGTAATAAAATAAGTCTGTATGGTTATTAAATTTGTTTGGGTGCAGAGGATGGCCTGGGTGGGTGTGGGATTTCCCGGGCTGAAGTTGTGTCCCAGTCCAGCCCTGGATCATTTAGACCTGAACACCACACACAAGGTTAATTTTTTTAAATAATCTATTAAACGTCCTAAATTGTTGGGTTTTTTGTTTTGTTTTAATTGAGCTCTGGTAGTTCCATTTTGATCATTTGCTTGATTATTTTGTTTCCAAAAGGTTTTCCCCTCTAAAAAGGTCAAATACTGCATGTACCTTGAATGCTAATTTTGATGCCGATGTTAAAAGCTAACAACGATTAATTGCAGCCATACGTAATAATCTATAACTTTCTGTAATTATTATCTTTAATAAAAGCATATGTTGACAAAAGTCCTATTATTCTAATATGCAAATACAGGACACACTTCACATGTAACGAGTTATTGGTGCATTAACAGTTGTGTGCAGTTGTGAGGTTTTGTCTATGTGAGATCAGAAACGTCTACCTGCGAGCAGCAGCTGTAATGAGTCATGTGCTGGGTGTGACAACTCCGTAATTATTCTCTTGTCACATTTGCTGGTGTGTTAAATATGCAGTGATTCCACAGTCAGAGGGGAGTGCTAATAATCTTTGAAGCTTTTGTTGCTATGAACTGTCGAAATTGACCTGTATGTTCATGGAATTATAGCAGCCAGGATAGCTGAGGATAGAATCAGGAGAAGAAATTATTTGTGAATGCGTGTGTCTGTACAATGAAGGTGAAATATATTATCTTGGGGTAGTTACATTGTTAGTGACATTTTCTGAACAGCTGCATTAGCAGATTGGGTATACTGTATGCTAGCTTCCCCCCTAAGCACCAGGAACAGTGCAACTGAGTGTGGCTGCAAGGCAGGGTGATAAAAAGCCAGTCAAATCCAGAGGATCCAATCAGGAGTGGCCTCTAACTTTTCACTCTCAGGGCGCTTCAGGTATGAGCTTCAGGAAGTTCTAATGCTGCACCTTTTCCTGTGTCTTCACAGATTCACCTGAGTGGATAAGACAATGCTCAGCCAATCCATGCTCCAAGGGCCACCGTTGCTGCTGTAGCTTCCTTCCACTCTCCAGCGTCATTAGTCTGCTGGTAAAGCCTTTCACCACCAACCTCACAACACGCCTGCAAGCCACACTTCTTTGTTTGATTTAACAACAAAAGAGCACTTATTCCTGATTCCCGACTCAACATATATAAACTGCATTGGATTACCTAATTTTTTTTAAGAAAATATACTAAAAGGGTCTCATGAATAGTGATGTGTCTCAGGTGAGATTTACATTCTTCCTAATACGCTGAGACTTTTCAATAACAGATGGTAAGTGAGGTACACCAATTTGCAGCATAACAAGAAAATATCTTATCACCCACAGTACATAAATGAGTGACATTTAAAAGCCCAGAATTTGAGAAGCAGAGATCAAGTTTTGTGATATAATGGGTTAAAAACTCAGCCAAATACTGAGCCAGTGCAAGGACTCCAGGACTCAAGAGACAAGAAGAACCTTGCAATAATCAATGTAAGAAAAGACAAAAGAATTGATCACCGTTTCAGCCCGAGAGAAAGATAAAATAGAGCATAATCTCGCAAAATTTCTGAGGTGAAAGAAATTCATCAAGCATTCTTCCTATGTGGAAATAAATTGAATACATTTAAGGAGCAAATTTAAGAACGTGGAGCGGAAGCCCAATGAGCATTACTTCAGGCTTGTTATTGTTAAGACAAAGACGATTTTGAGCCATCCATAATGTTTTCTCCGACATACATTATAAAAGCAAAGTTACTATGACATTATCACTAGGTTTATGAATGTTAATGAATCTGTGTGTCATCTGTGTCTTCTGTTCCTTGGAATAATGATGATCTGTGCTTGAAGCCAGCTTGTTGAAGAAGGGTGCAAAAGTATACTACCAGGCTTGGAAAGTTTCTTATAAAGTAGAAACTGTATCTGTCAGGTCTCATTAATTTTCCAGATAATTATCAGCATGCACCGGTAACGTTCCGGCTGCATTTACCATCTCTGTTGTAACTCCTGTATCTAAAAAAGACTTGGATAATTTTAACAACTTTTAAAAATGATGATTAAAACCAAGAGCTGACAAAAGGTAAATGCTAAAAAAGTAAGTGTCCCAAGATTAAACCCTGAGGTATACCAAAATGAACTGAACCCATCTCGGACCTACAACCACCGAGAGGCAAACTGCCCATGATCTGAAAGATGTGATCTAAACCAAATTAAAGCGGTCACCAAGACCAAAAACAGTTTAAAGAGCAACAGTGTCAAAAGCAACCCTGGGATCAAAGGTAGGAAACCAGATTGAATAGGTTCAAAAAGATTGTTTCCGGTGAGGTGATGGTGTAATTGAGAAGCAACATTTCCTCTCAGTTGAGAAGCAAGATTGTCACAAGGAAAGGAAGTTGTTAAATGAAAGTTGTTAAAGTTATTAGAGGCAGTGTTAGACTTATTATGTACATGGGTTACAACAGAAATAGTAAATGCTACTGTAACAGCACCAGTGCATCAGGAGTTATTTATTATACTTATCTAGGTTTGTTTGGATAGCATATACAATTTCTACTTTATAATCATGTGACCTTTCCAAGAATGATAGTATAATTTCCGGCAAGAACAATTCCACCATTCTTCAACAAGCTACTGTACCTTAACTGAACACAGATCATCATTATTCCAAGGAGAAGAATGATGTTAGACAAAGGATGAGAGGAATCCAAGCCAGCTTTTGTCATGAGGATCTGATAGAGAAAAACAACTTAAAGAAGAAACAAGAAATCAACCTCAGGCAAAGGCAGAGTCAAGAGCAGGCACAGGTCAGGAGATCAGACAATAGTAACAAGAAGTCTTGGCAAAAAACAGGAATCAGGAGTCAGGTAAGTCAAAAAAACAGGCAGTGAACTGATGCTGAAGGTGTGTGTGTGTGTGTGTGTGTGTGTGTGTGTGTGTGTGTGTGTGTGTGTGGTAATTCCAAATTAAAAACAAGAA
>JAOTRN010000030.1:8786095-8796769 GCA_028566695.1 Bagroides melapterus
TCAAAACAGGCTTGTAGTGACTGCTCTGTTTCTTTGGTCCATCTTTTCACTGATTTTACAACAGGCTTAGCAGATTTTAGTTTCTGCCTGTATGTAGGAAGAAGATGAACCAGGCAGTGGTCAGAGAGTCCTAAAGCAGCTCTGTGAATGGAGCGATAAGCATCCTTTATTGTGGTGTAGCAATGGTCCAGAATGTTCATGTCTCATGTAGGGCATGTAATGTGCTGCTTGAATTTGGGAAGTTCCTGTGAGAGGTTTGCTTTGTTAAAGACCCCAAGAACAATTACAGCAGAGTCCGGGTGTTTTTGCTGTTTTCGCTGCGTTCACACATGCTTGCGGAGGAATATAAACACTGACCAGAATAAACAAGGAAAATTCCGGCGGCGAGCAGAAAGGCTTGCAGTTGATAAAGAACGCTTCCAAGTCAGGACAGCACAACTTCCTCATGACTGTTACATCTGTACACCAGCTTTCATTGATGTAGAAGCATGTACCACCGCCGCGCAATTTCCCCGTCAATTCAGTGTCACGGTCCACTCTGAACAGCTGGAAGCCCGGCAGATGTAACGCGATGAGTCTTCTCTAGTGTTACAAAACCAAATTAAAAGCTGAAGCTGGGATAAACAGGTTAAGCCCCTCCTCTATCTACGATAAAATGCTAGCATCATATCAGATTTCCTGGATTTTATAAAAATGTGGATTGTTATTAAGATGAAGACACTAAAAAATGGTCTACTAAACACATACTGTCCAATAAAAGTACAACAAAATGCAAAATGGTGTTTATATTATTAGATATTAGCCCTCTTTAATAAGTTAAACCTGTTCAGCTTGTGGTTTAAGCTCATGTGAAATCGGTATAGACTCGATAACGGAGGTGTAGAAGTGCACCATCACTGTCTTTGGTGGGCTGAACTTCTTTAGTCCTGAGTGATTACAGTTCCACTGACAAGCTCCCAGTGCTGGGCCCTTGAGCATGGCTCTTAACCCTCAAATGAGATAAATTGTAAATTACTCTGGATGGAAGTCTACCAAAATGCTATAAATTTAAAATTTTTATGCTTTGAGACAATGTCCCTTGTTAAAAGCGCCATTATAATGAAAAAACTGCCCCTGTAATCTCTAGTGGTTTGGATGATAATGCACAAAACTTAATACTAAATCAGCCCCTACTGTATAGATACTGATGCAAGTCAGGTGACCTTCAGATGAGCTCCTGAAAGTATCAGTCGTTATTAACTGTTCAGTAATGAAGAGTTGAGTGAAAATTGTATTTCTAAAGCAATCCAAGGAAGAACATCCACAACCATCTTGAAGGTTTTTATGTTGGTACCATCCACAGGAATTATACAGTGATCCCTCACTATAGCCATATTTAGGTCATTAGGTATTTAGTCGAGATCATTGGTAATTCAGGAGTACAGTACAGAGAGGGAACAGGAGTGACAGAGAGATAATGGAGTTTTGTTCTGCTTCAATGATTTAGGAAAGATGGATGGATGGATGAAAGGATAGATAGATCATATTTACCAAGTATTATTTCTGTTTATTAGGTTCTACTGGAATGGAGAGATTCAAGATGCTTCTGAAATCCTGCTGGTATGTGGAATTTTAAGTCATTTAAGCTTTTATCCGAGATGTTTGTTGATGATCACATGAAAGCTCAATTACCTTAAAAATAAAACAAAATTGTTTTGTTTTATAAAAATGGAAAAATGAAACAAATACATTTTTGTTTCTTAGCTGGTAAGGACCCGAACTTCAGTGATTCAACGACTCACTGAGGTTGTACTGTAAGTACATTTCCTTTTCTACCCTACACTGTAAGTACATTTCCTATATCTACACTATATACTCTACTCAAAATCCAGAAGTTGTATCAAGAATTCATTCCAAGATATAAATGTTATTTTGGATTTCTCATATTCCAGTCTCTTTCTTTGTCTAGATCAATACATCCATACCATACTCCAGAAATCCTCACTTTTCCCATTCAAGATGGAAATCAGGCCTACTTAAAGTGGATAGATGATGCGGTTCCTGATGAATAACCCCATTGTTGTCCATCACCGATTGGTTGGAATATGTACAGTTCTGCTTTTTATAGGGTGCTATATCATGGATAAAAGTTATCAAATGAAGTTAAAAACAATTCATAAGACAAACACATCCCTGAAATGAAGTGGATGAAGTGTAGTACAGTTCTAAAGGTTTTAACATTGCTTTATGAGATCCCAGGTTTGAATCCTGACAACATCGTAGCCGGTGTGTGGCCATTAAAGAGGACTAGCTCATCCCAGCACGTTTAGCTGCCCAGTGACTTCCAATAAGCAGCAGCAGTTTTGCCAGGATTTAATTGGCAGAAATGTGATTAAATGTTAGGAAGAGGAGATTAAAGAAAGAATCTTTATCAGACATGTTACTTATTTTAATGACCAGAGAGTATGTGAATGAAATGAGTTCACATCTGAGTAACAGTACAATTGCGCAGCAAGGATAAAACTAATGGATGTTCTTCCCTAGAGAACAAATAAATGGTGTACCTGTTCCGCGAGAATAATGATAAAGCCGTATCACTAAATCCATTTTTATCTCATTTGATTATGTCAGACTTTCACTTCATCTCTGTGTCTGTCTTTCACTGTCACTTATCATGTCTATTTGGGTCATGATATATGGTGGTATGGCGTATTCTACCAGTCGTGACAATGATTTGGTATGAACCTCACAATTTGAGCCTTCAGGGGTATTTTACGCTTTAATGCTTGACTGATTTTTGCCCTTGCAAGTTCACTCATAATGCTAAGGGAAGTACAGGAAGCACATGGGATTGCTGCAGATGGAGCCACCAGGAGACTGTCACATCATCTTTGTACCAGCATTGCATGAGGCAGCTTTATGGTCGAGTCTTCATCAGCGATCATTTGAAGACTTTGGCAGGAAGGAATTAATGTTGGGTCTGTGGAAACTTTGCTGACCCGTTAGTTCCTCAGGAGCTCTCGGTTGCACAACTAATAACTGAAGGGCAGTATTTACATTATTTCCTTTTCAGTGTCACCCGAGGTTCACTTCTGAGTCTGGATCTTCTCAAGGTTTCCTCCTCATATCATCTCAGGGAGTTTTTCCTTACCATCGTCGCCTCCCGCTTGCTCATTAGGGATAGATGTTAATTTTATAATTTAAGTTATGGACTCTGCTTTTTCTATTTCTTTTATTCTTTTTTTCCTGTTTCAAAACTTCTGTTAAGCTGCTATGAGACAAGGTGAATTGTTAAAAGCTATAAAAATAAATTTAGAACCCTAGGAATCTCTCAGCAAAGTGTCGGCTATGGCCTTTTACATTCAGGGATCTTCAGAAACAAAGTTCCCAAATACATTCTCTTTCCTGTTCACCTTGTGTGCCGGAGAACCTTCCCGGCTTGCTTCCTGCCTGCTTCATATGACTCGGACTCTGAGCTAAAAAGAAAATCCAGACTCTCCTGGTCATAATTACCACTTTGTGGTAATTCAACATGACTTGAATGCACCATGAGACTTCTCCTATAATGGTCAATGAGATTGAAGGAATGTGAGACTCCTCACTAGAGAATCTCTCCAGGTTCTCCCATTTCCTTGGTCTTCTCTTGCGTACTGGACACTGCTTTTTGACTCAGCAGTTTAATAGTCATGTTACAGTAAGTCAGGACCGATTCTGTAAACTACTGGATCATTGACTTGTTAGAAAATTCAGTTGTTCACCAAGTTGTAGATTCTTGGAAAAATCAGAGAGTTTCATTCATCTCCTGAAACTTCATTTCCATGATATTATTTATTCTAACAAGGTTCCCATTGTTAATGAGACCAACAGCATCACCAGTCCTCAACCATACACAGGAATGGGAACTGTTTTCTGTACAGCCAGAATTCTTTTTTTTTTTTTTTTTTTTACTTCAAGCCAACATTGAGTGTTTGTTTGATAGAAAGTTCTTTTGTCATATCTGACCACAGAAGCCAGTTCCAGTCAAAGCAGTAGCATTTAGCAAACAAAGGCTGCTTATGCATGTGGATCGATGAAACAAAGGCTTTCTTCTCTGCACGCCTTCATTTGCTAGCATAAATTTAGGTGTCATCTGCTTCAGAGAGAAACTGGACCCATGTGTATTTCCTCTTTCAATCCTTTTTTTTTTTCGGTACATAACATTTACTTGTTTCTTTTTTGTCAGATTTTCATGTATATTTTGTTAGTCGCTTAAATTGTTTTGTTATATTCAAACGCATCAACAGGAGAAAGATACTTCCTTAATACTGGTGTATTTTATTTTCTGTCCAAAGTGTCAGTCTCAATAAAAATAAATTGTTGCTGCATCCTTGAATATGAAATGACATTAGGACAAAAACAAATCTTGGAAAAATCAGTTTTGCTCACCAAAAACACCACTAAATAGCCTGCAGTGTGCTTTTCTATGACATATACATGAATAACACATGAATTTGACCACTGAAATTTCATAAATATTTATTTAATGTCATTGAACAATACGAACTACAGCAGTGATCTACAGCACTTGCTCAAATAATCGTAATAATAATAATAATAGTTTTGTTTGAGGCCACATCTGAAACACAACCATTTACAAGTAGTACTTGGCATTAAAAACAATGGCAATACAATTTTTAAGACACTTGGTGTTTTTTTTTCCCTCTTTTTTTTAGTTTTTTTTTGTTTTAATTTCGGTATCAGCAACAGTTTCAGCGACAGTCTAAACAGATAATATTGATTCAAATACAAAACCCACTGTGAAAACGACGAGGGTCGAGCAAACGGAGGGGGCAGGTGGCAGAAAAAAAAGGAAAATCTGCAACGTTTTCCGTCGGTCACCGGAAGGCGCACGCTAATTTTACAGACGAGAATTTTTGACAGACGAGAATAAAAACGGCAGTGCGACAGTAAAACACTGCAAAAAAAAAAAAAAAAAGTCAAAATTTTCAATCGCTTTTCAATCAGGTTAATATTAGTTTTGGATAACGGTTGTTGAGGCAAATACAGAGTCATAAAAAATTTAGAGGGGGCATGCATTAAGCGCAACACGATTTTGGATCTGTCTTTCCTGGCCTTATATGTTTACGTATACCAGTATTTCATGGGTCATAAGCATATAGGTTGCCATGTCAGTCTTTTTTTACCTTCCTCCCTCTTTTCCTATTCAATTACAACTGTATTTATTTGTAGTCTGAATTCAAAGCTGACATTTTCATATGAATTATTCCCTTCTATGTAAACGGTCTGAGACTTGTGAAGGTATCAAATCCTAATACTAATATTTCAGTATACAAAATCCCTTTTTCAGTTTGTAATATGATTTTAAGGGAGGCATGCAGGTGTTCGGGAGCCCTTTTAAATCCAGAGGCAAAAACTGTATTTTTTTGTTAGTTTTTTTAAAACAGTGCACTTTCAAAGTATCACATTGCGCATGTGCTAATGAAACAAAGATCGTTGTCTCTGCTTAATGGAACAGCTGTAGGTAGTGTTTTTTCTAGGTGGAGCTACTTGCCTCATGGGAAATGTATTCAATGTCCGGTCTGATTGAATGCAGCTGCTGGGAGTTGTAGGAGAATGGCACTTGTGAGAGACTTCTGCCCTGTTTGAACCACATGTGCAGGTCAAGGGAGCGAACGTAACATTTAACTTACCCAGATCCTTTTTTAACTTTTCGGCGCTAAATATATTTCAGAAAGAATTTGTCTGTGTTTTAAAATGTGTGTATATTATATATATATTGTTTCTAGCTTTTAACTCTGAAATAATTACAGTGTACAGGTTTGGGTGCTATGCTATGCTTTGGAAAGTATTCCTGTGACCTGGGAATATAAACTATGACCTTAAGTTTTCCATGGCTGTTCCGAGTCATTGAAACCTGATTGAGGCCCTGGGAATTACTCCAGAAAGGATTAAGTCTAATCAGATTCAAATCCCAGAGTTTAGTTTTTTCTTTTCCATACAGCATTTTGATATTATGACTGTTGCTAAGTTCAGCTTGAGTCTCACTGAGCAGACAGACAGAAAAATACGAGCGCGTATACACACACACACACACACGCACACACACACACACACACACACACACACACACACACGCACACAAGTGCATTGTAACCTTCATTTCACACTGGTTATTGTAAACTCACTCAGGTGCAAAGCTTTGTGATTCCATTTCTACATCACCTTGTGTAGATGTGGACAGATACAAAAGTAAAAAAAAATCCAAATAACATAAAATGTGTAAAAAAAAAACAACCCAACAACAAACAAACGAAACAACAAATAGAGCGCAGGTGAAGGTGGGAAAGGGCTACAAGAGACACACTGCGGGATTGTCATCACTTCAGGTCTAGGATTTCCTCTTCGAAGGATGTAGAGAGTGTTAAAGTGCTGGTCAGGGGTGGGCTGCCCTCATGTGGCTCTGCCTCTGAGCCAGAGGAACAATGCCGTTGAATATCGATGTCGCCGTCAACACACTCCAACCCGACTCTGGAGGATTAGACAGATCCTGTTTTTAAAAAATGTCTTATACACACTGCATACAAAACAGCTCCTTATTTAATAGATACAAATAGATATGACGTAGCAGCACATCACAGACACACACTGATTTGCTGACTCTCTTTAGATGGGTCTACATGTTTAATATATTAAATATATGTTTAATTTTTTTCTGTTTTTTTTGTAATAAAAATGATACACTTACTGTGTCCTGGGGCACCGATAGCAATTTTGGGCCGTATGAAAGAATATGAGGTTGGGCCCCTACCACACCCATTCCACCCTATAAATCAGATCTCTGGGGGACCCCAAAGTGCCTGGACCATTAGAATCATCCTAACAAACCCCCCCTTTAGTGGTACCACTGATTTTGTCTGAATACAAGTGATTTTCCTGTGGCAGAAGCAGCATGCAAAAAGACCTGCAGATATGTGTACACAGATAATGACACATGAAATCAGAATAAGGCAAAAATCTCATTGACTGACTGATTGAAGCTGATGGGATTAGAGTGAGACAGGAAACTGATGCTGTCTGTTCAGACCCATCTCCAGAAACAGGACTGAATACTCACTCTCACCCATTTTTTTTCCACACTACTTTATCTTTATGGCCTGTTTAATGTGGATTCATGATCTATAATCCAATGAAGTCCATTTCAGTTATAGGGTGTAACAATTCTAAATGTGGACTAGTTCAGAGCGACTGAAGGCACTTTAGTTGAGGATGGGGAAATAAGCTTTCATCCCTCGACAAACATTCATTTTATAGTTTGGAGATGGAGCACAAATACAGTATGAGGTCATCAGCTATTCGGGTCTCTAAAGTGCTCATGTATTATTGTACTAAATAAATACAAAACTACATCCAAAATGGATCTATGAAAAAGGGAAATGGACAAGGGAGATTACCATGTAGAACGTAGTTAGATATTCCTTTACCTGTCTCGTAATAAATAAGCCACCTAGCTTAGCCAGGTAAGTGTTTGATGGACTGCATGGGACAAAATAAGTTAGTTATTATGTTGAAATGATGCTAGTTTAAATCAGGAATCCTGTCTGCGGGTGTGGAATGTTTTTTTTAATACTTGGATTAGTCTCTTGTCAGTCCCTCTTGCCCCTTCATAAGTTATTACGAGGAGAATCTGCATGTTTATAGAGTTATAATTTGGCTTTCAACAGTCATTGCTAATGGTAAGTGTAGTTAGTATGCTAACTCTCTATGAACCACCAAGAAGTTTGGGGCCGTGCTTTTTATACATTGGTTCAAATGGACATTGGGCTTAATAGTGAAAAAATGGATTTAATTTCAGCAAAAATTATTTAAGCATTATATCATACCTAATGTTCCTGCAAGAAACAGGAAGGGAGATGTTTTTGATTCACCCATAACCTCAGGAATGTAACTTACTGCTCAGTGCTGGCGATCCCCGCTGGTCTCCTTTTCTCTTCGTCCTTCGTTTTCCTGCTTGTCTTCCTCTGTTTCGTGGAGCCACTGTCTGACTTGCTGCTGGGTTCTTCAGCTAAACCTGAAAGAAGGATGGAGGATGTTGTCTTTTATTAACATAAAAGACTCGGACACAAGCATATACTACAGAGTATCAACCAAAAAGACTGAGCAGGAACTCATGCAGCATGTATTGAGCTGCATTCCTGGTAAAGGCGGCTGTCTGGTAAAAAAAAACAAAAAAACAAAACTATCCACTGTAGAGGTTTACCTACTAGGGCTGAAACGATTAAAGTGTCACGCTGCCTTCCGGAATGTTATTGCAGTAGAAGAAAACACAGCATGAATTATGACGGAGTACAAACGAATCCGAATTAGCAAGGTTGGGAAAGTTTCACAAAACCTTTTTTTACTGTAATGCAGGTGATTAATTTATTTTGTTTATTTTTTTCTACTGACAGCAAACAAAAAAAAATGAAACAATGCTTAGAGAACATTTGTGTGTGATTTGAGTTGGACGAAATCAGAGAACTTAGAGAAGGGCATGTTTAGTTGGCTCAAAGTTCATTAACACAACTATTTCAAAAGCTGACGTGATTGCCATTTTTATTTATTAGTTAGAATGTGTCAAATTCAATGTTTTAACTTTTTGCAAAAGCTGAAAAATTGTTCAAAACTTACTGATCAGCCGGTGAAATAATCAATGATTAATCGGGTAATCATGGTAATAAACATTAGATTAATCGATTGTCAAAGTAATCGTTTGTTGCAGCACTGTTAACCCACTCATGCATACTCGGACTTATACACTGAGATCTCACCCAGCAGTTCTTTCCTTGTTCGGCTGGCGATCTCTTTGATCTCCATGCGAGACAGTGAGAGAGAAGGTGTGGTGGAGATCATGGTGGTGGGGCCTATCACTCCAGGTGCTGCACCCATAAGCATCTTACTGACTAATGGAGATTTGAGCGGCCTCTCTATGCTTCGCCCCACTAGGTTACAGAGTGGGATCTTATAGATGTGTTTGGAAGGAGCTTCGCCTATGATAAGAAGAGAACAAAAGGGATGTTAGATATTGCAATTCTCATTCTCAACAACAAAAGTTTAAAACGTGTTCAGCTGCAGAAAGTAAACAGACATTAGCTCTATGTTTCCCTGAAACCTTTACTATGTGGTTTCTTGTGTTGAGAAGCTTTTATCCGGTTCTTTCTCTCTTTTAATCGACTTAACTATTCAAACACTATAAAATTGTCTCCTGTTCTGTCCAACCTTCTATCCAGCCTGAATGAATGACACTTTATTACCACTAGAGGTCACTACTAGATAAGTCTTTTTAGAAGTCAAATAACATCTACTGTGAAGCCATTAAGTTAAAGAAGAGAAGGAACTCCATAAAAACCAAAACAAATGATAAACATCTAGACAACATTCACTGAAAATGAACTGTCTGACCTGCGGTGCTGTATGTTATCATACAGGGACACATCACTAATACTCACAACTAACAAATTAGAATTATCAGAAATATATGCATGCAAAAGTGCAAGTCTCACATATAAAAATGGCTTGGTTCATCCTAAAGAGAGAAACAGGACCAGGTCAGAAACAGAAACAGGTCATGACCTTAGACTTAGACAGTCAACTCCAGAGTGTCTTATGAACACAACATAAACTGTTTAATAGACTTAAAGCAGCCATTCTTTCGAATGTTCAACAATGGAGACCTGAGCACAGAAACACTCTATTAAGTCGATAATTAAGAAACAGACAGAATGGAACCTGCCTGAAAGAGGACATGAGTATATTTTACTGCCTCCTAGTAAAGAGGATGCTTAGGCAAATATTTCTCCAAGGATTATAGCTGGAGGTTTGCAGGATGATTTCATATCTACTGTAACGACCAGCAGAGGTCACCATCTCATGAGGATTGTTTCCTCATTCATGTATTTACACTCAGTAGCTGCAAAGTTTTTCACAGCCTCTAATTCTAGAGTTGACTGGAGGTTCTGAATGGTTTATATTTGGCATCGAAGGTTCCAAAGGCTCTGCATTTCTCAAACTTCTACAAAAAAAGTAATCTAGGTTTACAGTTTAATACGGCCCTATGTTTTAAATGTACAAGAAATGAAATATTAATAATATGTAGTTTGTGTATATGTAGAAGCTTTTTTGCTTTGTCATGTACATAACATTAAAAAGGTCTTCTGACTTCTATTCCTTTGTGGCTTTTTTTTCTAGATCATTCTAATACCTGTAATACCCTTTATATCTGGTTTTAAAGGCTAGATAAAAAAAAAAAAAAAAAGAAGATAGGATTAAGTTTAGCCTTTGCAATTTTGACCAATATGCTATACAGAACCTGAAAATACCAAGGCCATGTGCTAATACTGCCATTCCATTAACACATGCACAGGCGAAGAAGAATCCCTCCTAAGGTGAAAAATAATAACGGCTAAAAATACAAATACAATACAAATAAATTTGTTAGGGTTTTTTTTTTCCAATGAATCAATTTGGTAAATTGTACTGAGAGATAAAAATAACCAAAATATAATTATGTACTATTTACTGATATTTACATTGCTTAGGAAATGTTTTGCATTTAGTTCAACAGTCATGACCTAAACCCAAGGTGAAAACATGTTGTACTTAATATACAATATACGTATATATAGGACATGTTCCTCTTGGGTTTCTGCACCATGGACC
>JAOTRN010000030.1:8829910-8840894 GCA_028566695.1 Bagroides melapterus
ATATACACCATTAAAAATCCAGATCCAGACTCAAATGTGAACCTCATCCTCATTTGTGTGACAATGGAGGGTGGGAATTAAATTTTCAGTCTGACAATTGTGTATTGATAAGGAGGTTGTTGTCATCAAGACCACATGTAATAAAAAAGATTAGACAAATATAAAGGAATAAGGAATATTTTTTAAATACTTAAGCGACTGTGGGCTCTTTAACATGCCGGTGTGTATTTCACATATTAAAGTAGGTTTTAAATCCGACAAACATTCATTTTCAAGATGTTTTAATGAATCTCATCAAGATGTGTCAAGATGCATGATGAACCATTTCATTATCGCTTCATGGAAGCCTGAATTAAAGCAGAACTTTCTCTACATGTCTCTCGACTCCCACCACGACCTATCCTACCATTTAATATGAGGTTCTCTGGCTACAGTAGGAGGAAAAAAGAGAGGAAGCACAAACAGCATTGATGGATATCTGAAGAGCTTCTTTATGCAACCCTTTTATGTGCAGCATGGTATTGTGTGTAAAAGGTCAAAAGTGCGGGGGTCACGCAGTGAGATTAGACATGTGACCTTTTCTCTGGGTCATTATCAAGCCACCCTGAGAAAGGTTCCATCTCCTTCATTCCCCATTGATTTCTCTCTCTCTCTCTCTCTCTCTCTCTCTCTCTCTGTATATCGCTAACCGAATAAAACCAAAAACAAAGCAAAAACAGGGATCTTGTGTTATTTACACAAATGAGCTACACATTAGACTTGCTTTGATTTGAACATGTCTGTACATTTTCCAGTCTCCAATATGTGATTATGTGTCTAGGTGTTTAGAGTTTTATTTTTGTAGCTGGCTGGATTGGACGAAGGTCACCAGTTCACTTTTTCAGTTTTTTTTCTATTTAGAGCCGCGAGAGAAAGACGAAACCCATTTCTGGCTTTGGTTAAGACTCTAATGATATATTGTATTGCGTCGTACCTTGATAATCACACTCTGTGAATGACATCACCTGCTTCACTACATTAGTAAAAGTAACTGCTATATTAATGCACTAGATAGTCCCTGATGGTCCAGTGGCAGGATCCCACGCTCACCCTGCCATAGCCCAGGTTCTTGGGCAGGGAACCAACCCAGCTTGTGAGGTGTTAAAATATTGCCAAATCAAATACGCTGATCAGATGGTCTGCTGTAGCAACCCCGGATATGGAGCAGCCGAAGGAAAGTAAAACATTAATGCACTAGTTAGGATTATCTAGGCTGCCTTGTTGGACCTGGTGAATTAGGTAGCCAGGCAACACCGGACTGGGGAGCACACTGAGGCTTTCACCTGGCCAGTGATTGAGCTAATGGATTTATGATTTTATGACTGCAGCGATGTTAAGGAAAGCGGTATGTGCCAAACTAACATCCATGCGAATTCCAGGACCCAAGTTTCCCAGCAAAGCATCGCCCGGAGCATCACTGTCTCCTTCTCCTTGTCTTATAGATCATCCTGATGCTTTCAACTCAAGCACCCAGGCAGTCAAATGATGTAAAAAAGAAAATGACAGACATGTCATATATATTTATATACATGTATGATGCCACCCACCTGCTACCTTCCTGTGTAGAAACTCACTGTATTCGAGTATTTTTTTTTTTTTTTTCGAAAAAGGCAACTTGCCTAACATTATTGGCCCTAAAACATATGAGTCATGCCAGGACACATGTCAAAATGTAGTGTCTTGCCAAATTACTTATTTTTATCCTAATGGAGCTACGATGAGCTCTGTCTCTGGTAAACAAACATATGTGTGTGGGGTTTCCACAGCACACAGCATCAGATTCCTGTGTAGGCCTTTCATTGTTAAAAATAAAAGGAGGAAAAATATGAGCACAGAAAAATTCTATACATATAATAAATATATGAACAAATAAGAATGGAGGATGATTATAGAAACATGGGGCAGATACTCAAGTGTACAAGAGTGGCCTGAAAATGTGCATTACCATAATGAAAGTTCTCTCTGAGCTTGGTCTGTAGTACCTCCTACACAAATATAACCAGGAGGGCTTCAGACTTCTGTGATGATATCACCATCAACTGCGGCCACTCAACTCTGCCATTACGGTCAATTAATATGAAGTGATAATACTTCATCACGCATGATAATTCCACACTGTTTCAGCTTAGTGTGATATAACAGATGGAAATCCAGGTGTGGATGAAATAAGGTGTCTAAAATAATATATCGAAACTAGGCAGAAATAAAAGAACGTGTTGCACCGACGTGTTGTTTATTATTACAAGAATCCTTTGTTTTCATTTCAGCCCAACTCACGACTCACAACAGGAAGGAGGTTGCAGTGCAGTGGGAAACAAGACAAGGCACATGAAAGTCGCAAATTCTTTTCGTCGTTACAAATGGATTCAATTTGCAATAGTGGATTAAATAAAACATATTTTAGAAAGTAAAATGTATGAATGTTTAACAATATGTTAAAATGATATTTCTTCAACTTCACTGCGACACGTTTAAATTTCTCATTTAAGGTTTGCGATGCTCTACTTCCTTCATGGAAGAAAGGAAGCCATCATATTCACTGTGACTGTGAGCGCTCATGGGGATCAGCTAAACACTGGATATTCCAAATGATGTAAAGTTCACGGTTCAGACTCATTTGTTTACCAAACTTTTGTAAATGTACGATTTAAAGTTGGACGCCGGTCTGTTTTTACAGTTAACAAAACGAGCTGTGATTAGGCTGCTATACATGTCACTCAGACTCTTATCTTGCATTCTGACCCCAAGCTGTTATAAAGAACATTTGACGATCCTTACTTTCTACTTTCGTCCTTTAGTGTGTTGTGTAAGTTTAAACACACTGTATTTCACAGAGATACGTTTATGGCAGGAATCTCCACGGGAAATCGTACGCTTGTTCATTCCTAGCTCATCATATCTTACAACATTAAATTAGCTACCAAGTTTTAGCCTAGCCAATTAAGTTTCCGGGCAACCTAATCACAGATCTAGGCAGCACGCAGCAGCTTCCGCCTTCCTGCCAGGCCCGCTAATGAGTTTATCATTGGCAATGTCATCGAATTACTCTAATACACCTTGGCAAGGATTTCCAGTTGTTTCAAACACGGCTTATTATCCGTTCGGTTGCCTGAAGGGGGTGAGTGTAGATGATGGGCTCTTTCTTTTCTTTTAAAGTTTTAATCCTATCTGGCATGTTGCCGACAGTCTGGATGCAGACTGTAGACAAGAACGTGTAGATTAATGCCGTTAATAAATACATGGGTGATTTTTAATGGATCAGGTGGTCTAATGTCTAGAATCTGACAGCCATGTAGTCATTTATAGCAATAACAAAAAAAAAAAAACGATTTGTAATTTTGTAATTTTCTGTCTGGATTCAATGAGGAGAACCTTTAACACAAACTGTCCATGTGTGTGTATTTTTTTATGTTACTATTTCGGTGAAATGATTAGTCTTGGTCGTTGTTTGTATTTGCTGCTGCTTTCATGGGCAGAGTTTGAAAGTGCATTACAGTTCTGTCACTGAATGTAAATTCGCTGCTGCAGTGATGACAAAGCATTTTTTTTTTTATCTCCGTTTCCAGCACTGAATCCAACGTTCCTTCTGTTCGAAGGTTGCTGAAATTATTCGCTTCATTCTTTGCTGACTCACTAATGCAGTGTCTTACAGGGGGGTTAGTTTCAGTTTGAGTTAAATGGTTAACACCTTTATTTGCATTCGTTTCGTTTAGGGCGAACGCACGATTAACTATGCTGGCATGACCGAAGAGCTGGTCATAGATCAAAATCAATTAGCATCAAGAGCTGGGGAAATGGAAAGTCGTACTTCAGCCAACTAATTCCAAACAAAACAAGCGAGTAACACCAAGATATGCACGTAATCTAATTATTAATTAGAGTTAATCAAAGCGGTAATTAAACGATGGAAAACAGTGTTAACTGCATGCACCTGGAAGGAGGCTGTTTGCAGAAGGAGCAGAGAAAAATTCGATACTGCGTAAACACCGACCATAAAGTAGAAGTGTTACGCAAGAGCGTAAGAGTATTCAGCATTTCTATTTTTTATTTTTAATGTCCCTATACATTTTAGCTCATTTGTCAGAAACGATGTTTCGGGTCTAGATATAAATTTATCATCAATCATCATCATCTATACTTCAGATCATAGTTTTTTTTTTTCTTGTACACGTTATTATAATTAATTTCTGCCAAGTATGTACTTTTCACGATTATACGAGCAAAGTAAACATGGAAGGAAGGGTTTCCCAGGACAACGCACTAATTTCCCAAGCTGCTGTATTTGATAGCGAGAATGTGGTTTTGTCGGCCAGCTCTATCTGACACAAAGTCCACCACAAACCCCTGAGTGAACTTTGCAAAGGAAACAACAGTGAGTGTGGTCGTCGACCATTTCCTGCATCTCCCTTATCAAGTCGATGCAGACTTCAATTAAAGTTTTACAGAAATGTGAACACACAAACATAATAATTTTCATTAGATTCTCAGCTTGAAAGTTGTTTATACTTTTCAGGAGTTCTTTATTGATTTAAAACAATGGCTAGCTAGTTAAGTAACTTTCCTTGTTGTTTTATATAGAACAGTGGCGGAGGTAACAAATTACAATTACTCGTTACTGTAATTAAATCCATTTTTGGGTGTTTGTACTTTTATGAATATATTTTTAAGTCTGTAATTTTACTTGTACTTAAGTACAAATTAAGCTGAGTAATTTACTTCACAATTTGTTACTGAGTACACAAGCAATTTGAGAAAACAAAACTCCTGCTGAGTTGACCGTGATTGTACAGTGCCATTTGGTGAGATTTCGGCTAATGTGTACAGTGCCATGTGGTGAGACTTCAGCATCTAATCTAAAAAAACCCAATTATGGTAAAAAGACTTACAACTCTATTTGTGTGGTGATGTTTTATTTATTTATCAACATGTTTAGGGGTGGTGTTCTGTGATTCGTATATAAACAACGCCCGACAGTTTGGTTCACGCGGATAGCGCGGCTAGATTAATAGCGAGTTAATACTGTTTATAAAGTTTGAAAAGTGTTTATAGTTTCTTTAAATGTCTTTAGTAAAATGTGTTTTGTTGTCCGGATCTTGTCTGATTCAGCAGTTTCTGATAATTCAGTAAATATCACCAGCTATAAAGTCACTAGTACTTTGAGTAGTTTTTATGAAGAGAAATTTGTACTTTTATTAAGTACTTTTTTAACACCAGGACTTTTACTTGTAATTGAATATCATTTCAGCAGTGTAACAGTACTTGTACTTGAGTACAGATTTTCAGTATTCTTTCCACCACTGATATATTCTATACATATACATATTTATATTTATACTTTGCTGAAGGAAAAAACAAAATCTCAGCATCAGCGGAGGTGGACGGACAAAAGCAAAAAACTACTGTACAATGGGCTCCAGTGCTGTCAGCCTAGACCATGAATGTGGACACAGACTCACTGAAACTCGTCAGCTGATGGGAAACGACCAGGTGAATTTTTTTTCTAATCTTCTTGTCCAGTATCAGTTACCTATTTTTGCCAACCAAACTGCCAATCACTGGTTGTTTTTTTTTTGTTTGTTTTTCACACAGTTCTGCAGAAACTTTGGAGGTGTGTGTGTGTGTGTATGTGTGTGTGAAATGCCTAACGCAACCGGTCTGGCACCCACAACCATGCCACTCTCAAAAATCACAATTGTTTTTTTTTCCTACATTCTTATATTTGAGTTGAATATGATTTGAAGCTCTGGCTCGGTATCTGAATTATTTTATGCATTGTGCTTCTGCCACATGATTGGCTGCTCACATAAAAGAGCAGGTGAACCCGTGTTCCTAGTAAAGTGGCCAGTGTGTGTGTGTGTGTGTGTAGGCTACATGATGATTAACCATGTAATGAGCAATGATTAATATTCAGTTTAAAGTTCTGATAGAAAGTACACAGACCATATATTTCATGGTGTAAGTAAAAATATCCGACCAATACCTACCAGTTCCACTGATCCATAGTGCTTCCTGCTAAACTCGCCCCTCCTGCAGCCCAGGTCTTCAGACGCAGAGCTACAACACACACAGCACACAAAACTGATCACAGGGGTCGTCATGAACATGATATTACATTAGCTGTTGCCTCTTGCATCATAGTTTCCAATCTCAATGCAGACTCTTGAACCAAGCAGCATTTTGATATGTAGTACATTCCTGTAGTTTCCATAATCAAATTATATCTCGTACCATCAACACCAATGATTAATACTAGAGAACATGTGTACGTGTGTGTGTGCGCATGTATGAGACAAAGAGTGTATGATTGGGTTTTTTCCTGCTCTAGTGAAAGGTCTATCATTATGCTTCCATTAGTACTTTAGAGTGGAAATAATTTAATAATTCCTGATCATAAAAGAAGCTGACAGTGACTATGCACCTGCCTGAGGTCAGCTTGTATGTGCCGATCCAAGCGTTCCTTTGTGACTATGAGAACATTAGGATGAGTAAAACTTGGTCAACTGAGCAACTCGCTTCCTTCTGCTTCCCGATCAGCTTGCTGGAGAAACGTTTCAGCAATGTTACCCTCTAGACAAAGGTCATGCTGTGGCACCAATTAGCAGTATTGACCAGAACATCCCACATTGTGACTTTGCCTCGGTTTCTATCGACAGACATTCATTCAGACAAAGATGTGCTGATTTTTTTTCGTAAGGCAGAAAACAAAGGACTGGTTTCAAAATAAATAAACATGCATCGATTCTGGTCCTTTAACAATTTCTGTATTTGTGGATTCTGATACCAAAATATCATCTTATACAGTCTTCAAGTATCATACAATAACAGTCAGTGGTTTTTATATATCATCAATACATAATTTACTTCAACAACAAACTGGATTCTTCAACATAATAATATATTTTTTTTAAAAACTGCATTAATGCACAATAAAATAATTGTCTGCATTAATTAATGCGTTAACATGCCCAGCCCTAGATTATTATAATATTTAAAATTTAGCCCATTTCTACACCTAGGCATATACTGCTATTAATCCCTGCTTCCCTTCAGAGTCACAGTGAAGAGGATTAATGCACTGTCCAGACTTATAAAGCTACAGTTCCATGTGCTACAGTTGTGAGCTTTAATTATATCTGTCATATGAACAGTTGTGAAATGGCAAACTGTATAAGGGGACATGGCATGGAGCTAACTGAGAAAGTGTTCCACAATATCAGATAGATGCCTAGCAGTTTTCCCATTTTTTTTATTTGACTATTGATGCACATGGTTATACACAAATATCAGTGCTCAGTAATAAATGGGTCACTGTGGTGGGGGAAAAGTCTACCTGGGGTTCGGCCATAATATTCATTGATTCATTGATCTCCAGTATTCTGGTCAGGGGAAAACAGTTTGGGAAAAGCCCAAATCAGACATGAGGAAAATAGGTGAAACTCCAGAGAGGCTGTAAACTGAGCTCAGGAGCCAACCTACTGTAGGAACCTGGCACCTCGGTACAATCCCATATTATTCAGCGCCAGTGAAATCTAGTTCTTGTGAGCAATAATACACGGAAATGCCTGCATAAATCGGCAGTTACCAGGAATTCTGTTGTGCTTTCTGAAACATCCCGAATATCTCTGTAAACTATTCCCCTAGCACAAGGAACAAACAGGTGAGCAAACGTCAAAGCACGACATCTTATTTCTTTAGCTGTAGTTTACTGAATTCATTTTAGTTAGTTAACATTAGTTAACATTAACAGAATTTGTTTTTTCCCCAAACCCAACATGGTTTGATCATGCTATTTACTTCAAACATTCACTCAGGCAAGACAACAACCTTACAGCGTTCTTATTGAACTACATGTGCATTCATTTAAATAGTTTTTATGTAAACAATATAATCCTGACTGACCACATATTCCCTTTATTCAGTTCACCGTTAGGGAATGATATTGAATTCAGAACACTTGGAAAGATGTAGCATGATGGTATAATAACAATGACATTTTGTTAGCTAGGGACACGCACATTATGGCTTTTTTTTTTTTTTTTTTTAACTACATGGCCACCCAAAAGTTTCTGACCCATCTGCACCATTGAAATACATCTGTCTATGCCCGGGCTGTTTTCTGAAATATTGTGTGCTGTTATTTTTCCAGTGAGTTTTATCTCCTGGAAGATACAAATCTGGAATTCAGTAATGAACAAATAAAGGAATGAATATTAATTGATTAATAATTAATTAATCAATTATTGTAGGAGTGTCCAGTTACAGAAATTTGACAAAAAGCATCATAATACTGCGAGAATAAACAAAGCCTGTATAAGCAACCTGTTGTCCTAGGCATTAAAAGGCACTTTATTCCGCTGCAGGCTCGCGCGCTCTTATTTATGCGGCGTCTTCTGTTACCGTAATGTCTGGACGGGAATGAGAATGTAAAAATCAGAAAATATCGTTTAATCCTGAATGAGTGTATGTGCGCGTGTGTGTGTGCGTGCGCGCACTGTACCGTTGCTTGCATTGTTTTTTAGGGAATTAACATGAATAATTAACACTTTTTCCATGTACAGTTGTCCCCTCATTAATGAGCCACACTACACGATACACTGCCGGCTTTTTAAGCACACCAAAAACGCCGTTTTAATCAGTATACAAGTTATACTGCCTATATAAAGGCTAAATGAAGTTTACTGCGATATAAAACAAAACAAACAAAGAACCTACAGCAGTACAGCAGTGTTGACGCCATGCAATAAACAGTCCCAAAATCACACAAATGACATTTTTGCTGCAGTGACATGTTAGCAATAATATTTGGACATTCGTTTTTCAAATTCTACATGCATGGAATAATACGACTGTCATCCTCTCACCGTTGGGTTAAGTTCAACAGTTTGGTGGCCGCCGTGTCCGCACCGCTCATGGCCCCCATGCGACGGTGAGGATTTCTCCGCCAGTCTCTCCACTCGCTCTCCTTTCTCCCCTCTTCCTTCTTCCTTCACTGAGGAGGGCAGGTGACCATGTTTTCTCTCTCACTCTCTCTCTCTCTCTCTCTCTCTCTCACTCTCTCTGTCGCGCTCCGCACTCAGTCCCGCATTGTTGTCAGTGCGTATGGTGCGGCTGTGTGTCTCCTGTGTGCGCAGTCGTGATGGAGAGCTTCATACGGAAGGCAGAAAGCGCTGCAAAACAAACGGGGCTCGAGCGCAGCGGAATCCCGCCGTTTCTCTTTCGTTGGCACGCGCGCGCATCGGTTGCAGGTGATGCGCTCTCTAAATGCAGACACTCTCTGTCTTCTCTCTCTCTCTCTCTCTTTGTGGTGGCGCGCGCGCACACACACACGCTCGCATACACACACAGGGGCGTTGGTGTCGCACTGCACTGAGACACTCTACCAAAGTGACTATGTTAACCCAAACAGAACCATTATGTCCACTAGGTCTCTAAGTACACTGAGAGAGAGAGAGAGAGAGAGAGAGAGAGAGAGAGAGAGAGAGAGACCTGGTGCTGGGTGTTGCATCACCACTATTTGCTGAACAGTTAAACATAGAAGTGTCATTAAACCCAATATTATGTCATGACCAGGATGAGTGATTGATTCATTCATTGATTCATCTTCAGTAACTACTGTATCCTGGTCAGGATCACTGTGAATCAGGATTTTACCCAGGAATCACAGCCTGGAGCTGTGATGCCCCATGCAAGCAGGATTCGGAAATTTGGAAATCACATTCCGGTGTTTTTGTTCCTTATAACTCTCAGAGTTTTTCATTGCCACTCACCATTGCTTCTCATTTGCCTCTCATTAGGGATAAACATAAATTTCATTTTATTGAATTGAATTGAATACTTGGGTTTTTTCTTTTTGCCAGACAACTACATGAGGTCAGTGAGTGAGGTATGACATATCAAAATCTGCGATAAACAGGACTTCTGATTTCTAATATGCGTACTGGAGATGAACAAATGGACCACAGAATGATCTGATGCCTAGCTGGAAAATGCTGTCTAGCATTTAAATCATCCAATTCCACAGATATCAAATGTAATCAGTGCAACAACAACTATTTTCCTCTTCTGTTATGGGGAGAGTGGCCCAGCTAAAGTAATATCTGGTCAGTGTTGGTTCTATGATGGACACTTTTCATTATGGAAGCGGGGCTAACATGTTGGATTAGGTGACACTGAGTCATAATTTATAATTCCCATTCCTCCACACAATGAGACAACAGAAGTCGTATATGATATCACTGACAAAAGCGTGTTGGAGTGAAGGTGCATTATTATTTGAATGTTCGCCCAATGACAGAAGGCTAGGATCTAAAGTGGGTGGTGAAGTAAGTGGTGCATGTGTGTGAATGGGAATTTGTCTCATTTATCCAAATATACCTTTTAGACCACTACTAACAATCATATCTTTTATGTGTGTGTTTTCATAGACAACAGTATTCGTGCACAAGCTCATAACAATCACACGTGACTACCCATGATCCTCCTGTCTAGTCTTGAGAATGAATATGAAGTCACAGTCACATCATACATTTACATCCATAAAGTATGTACTTATGCTGGGCTACACTGTCGTATTGAATGGCACCTAATATTATTCATTTCACACACACACAGACACACACACAAACACACACACACACACACTCACAATTGAGTAACATGAACTCATATGTGATACTCAACTCCTTATCCATTGACGTTACACAGACTGCTGAAATGATGAATATCATCAATATTTTACGACACACAGCATTATGGGTAATTGCACTAGTGAAACATTAAGCCATAATGGAATACACTGAAAACATGTTCTAATTAGTGAGAATGTGAGTAACCAGCAAGCAGAGTAGCGGCTACAGAGAAAGGGTGTGTATGTGTTTATATGTATGTATGTATGTATGTATGTGTGTGTGTGTGTGTGTGTGTGTGTGTGTGTGTGTGTGTGTGT
>JAOTRN010000030.1:8858056-8871072 GCA_028566695.1 Bagroides melapterus
GAGAGAGAGAGAGAGAGAGAGAGAGAGAGAGAGAGAGACATGCACGCACACACACGCGCGTGGAAAGTCTGCTCGAAGACTTTCCCTGTCTGAAGAATAAACGCATACAAAAGGCGGGATTACGCGTGCAGGATGCACTGGTAGCGCCTCCCAAACTCCATCCAGACCAGACCTCGTTCCTCAACTGCGTGTGTTAAATAAGTTCTGCCTGGGCTCAAGGCAGGAAAGCAAAACCGATCCGCTGTTCTTCGTTCATAACGGCCGTCTAAACGGTTGGTGTTATACTAGCTACAGCGCGAGCCACCGAGTCTGCGCGGTCCTAACGTCTAACGCCCATCTGTACTGTACGAGCAGAATAATGGACCCCTGTGGGTTGTTCATGAAGCAGAGCAGACCATGTCCTGCGTTGTGTTCTGTAAAATGATTGCTGTGGGATTAATATCATGCACCCGGGACTAAATATGCCTAATTTTTGCAAGCTTTTGCCTACCTGCAAATCCCCGTGCACTTTCATCCTCTCTCGTCTGTTGTATTACTAGATTAAACTGATGTGCATTACTGTGTAGTAAAACAAAATAATGCCTCACTTCTACCCTATCCTACCTCAGATGAATTACACTATATGACCAAAAGTTTGTGGACATAATGTTCAATTTATATATGCTTTTAGAACAGCTTTCACTCATCTCAAAATGCTTTGGGGATTTCTTTACTTTCAGCCACCAGATCATTAGTGAGGTAAGCATTCCAGTCCGAGTTCCAAAAGGCGTTCAGTGGGGTAGAGGTCAGCGTTCACCACTCAAGCTCTTATGGACCATGCTTTGTGCAAGGGGTGCTGTTTGGGCTAATTCTTTTTATATCCAGTGAATAAAAAGTATAATGTTAATGCATACAAAGACAATTCTTCTGTTTATAGCAACAGTTTGGTGAAGGCATATGATAATGATGGGTGGGTGTCCAGGTTTTGGTGTGTTAGAATGTCAGATAAACTGAGACAATTTTAAAAGAGCCTTCCCTCATGGCGACCAGCCAAATGTTGCCACAATGCCAAATCAATTGTGTATTACCAATATCATGGATCTAATTGGTCCCCAAAAAAACATAAATGTTAGTTTCTAAATTCTGAAAATAACAAACTTTTCTGAACTGAAATATATCTTTCTCTTTTGCAATCTCAACCGCAATTCTAGCAGTTCAAACTCTGGTGGCCCCTAAGAGTGAGAAACTAGGAATTCTGGACACTCGGCTTTGGGACCATTGGCTGACCCTCTTGCCTGGTGGACCATTTTGCTTTCTATTTCATGAGGCATCAAACTATCATGCAAGGGCAAGGATGTTGTTCTGGGAAAGCTGAGGAACCAGTCGAACTATCCATATGGAATAGGTCTGTTTGATCAAAAATTGTTTGTAAAGAACATATTATTTTATATAGTGGGCCTGGACTGCTGTTGCAAATATTTCAGAACCATTTTTTTTTCTGGAACATATGTTATTACAGACCTTTAGTCTGCATTATTAGACGTCCAGTTAATAATATTTGCTATCTCAAATCCAGCCACTTCACTACTCCAGCATCTTAGTAGGACCCAACTGCTGACCTTCAGCTTCAGAAGCTAAAATATTCATTGCAACCAACAATGCTGTGTTTCTGTGTCTACTTGCATACTTCTTGTATCCCAGGCATCCTGCCAAACCTCATGATCTTTCCTGGCACACATACCCTAACTCAAAAGTTAACAGCAACCAGCTGGCTACAGATGGCTAATATATCTTGTTTCATTCAGAAAAGTTTACACCAAAATAGAAATTCCCCATCCTAGTTGTTGACCTGCTATGCTATCTTTTATACAGACTATTGCAAATTGTGTCTGATATCATTAGGATAGACCACTGGTCATAAAATTGATCTCTTATGCCTTCATTTGGACGTGGCTGATCTGTTCTTAGTGTGTTTACTAGTAGTACTAGGCTACTACCTTCTACAAATCAGCTTTAATTAAAGAAGCAGCCAATTCAGGATAGCTAAGAACTGTTCAGCATGTTCATGAACACATCATAATGATTATGTTGATGATGTTCAAGCATGTTCATGAACAATGACACAAAACATTGTCAAAGCTATGTAATTTGGTTCCAATCTCCTCGGTCCCAGTGCTCTTTCCAATCATGGTAGACAACTGCATGGCCTTCCTTGTGCTCTTGTGGTTTCCTTGTATGAGTACTTCCCAATGCAGACTTCAGACATACAGTACAATCAGCATAATCAGGAAGACTCACTTTTGCTCTCCAGATGGTTGCACGATAGTAGGAAAATAACCATCCATTACCTTGCTATTCACATTTATTAAAATAAACAAACATTTGTACATTCAGTTGAATTGACTCTCAATATTGACTGCATTAAATTGCATTTCCTAATTGGATTTTCGCTGTATCTCTCGGGTGATCTATAACATTGTCTGGAAAGGATCCAAATTCAATTGAGAGAAATCTAATCATCCGATTTAGATTCTATCACATGGAAATGTTTTGATATTGAATCAAGGCTAATTGCACCACTTTTAGCTAGCGATTTTTTTTAAGCTGCATTCATGCTGTTTAATAATAGAAAACGCTAGAGGTTTTTAAAAGAATATAAATCCTCAGAACATTTCATAGCGTTTTGAGTAGAGATGATAAAATGCCGTAGAAATCATGATAGCAGGTCTTGACCTTGCCATTTTTCATTTAGGTTTGAGCGTGTGTGTGTGTGTGTGTGTGATGGCCTGTAACAGACTGTTATTCCATTCTGTGTGGCTCTGACTCTGGATCCAGCAGACTCCTACCAGGATAAAGAAGATAACTGAATGAATGAACAGTACACGATTGTAGCAGGAAGTTCTAAAAAAAAAAAAAAATAGAAAGATGTGCTTGTCTTTCGTTGCCCTCTTAAAGTTAATACACTAAACCTTCTGCCTAACACAGCTTTGGGTGGAGTTACTGTGAGTTTTTAGGGGAAGTGGTTAACTATTCATGGTGGCCATATGATCACTCATTCATGCCTCAGATGATCAGTGTCTACTGATCCTCCAATATCCATCAATGCACAGACAATTATTATATGTTAAATTGTTAAGGATTCATACAGCTTTACTATCTCTGTGAAAAGTCTAGAAATGGTGAGAACTTCTCTCAGATCTTCCTGGTTACAAACTGTTCAGATTCCAGATGTTTAAGTGTCCTGAATGCACATTTCCAGACACGTACAAACACACATATGGTGTCCCTTTAATAATGAAGCCATAACGTGCTGGCAGCATCATGGTATCATTAGCCTTAATCTGAGATCCCTTTTTTTTAAACTTAGAGAGGAAAACAAAAGATTCGAAAGCAATAATACCAGGAATGTTTTGTTGGAAGCCGTAGTGGAAAATGTTTTCAATCTGATGGATGAAAAGTTTTTTCAATTACTGATACTGACATGCAGAATTAAAGGTTGCTCAGAAAGAAAAAAAAAAACAGGAATGTCTATGAACAGATGTAGCTATGTGACAAATTTTATGCAAGAAAATATATGATACTGTATATCCACTATTTAGTAGCTTAAAAGAAGGCATGAGACCAGAATCTATAAATAAATATTAATATACACACTGAACGTCCATAAATTATTTGGTAATGTAAAGGAATACGTAGGAATACATATAAGTAGCAGCAGTAGTATTGAGTTATACAGGGTTAGGCACTAGATCAGCTCAGTTGATCGTTGAGAGGCAGCAGGGTGTTGAGTAATCCGATTGCTTCAGGGAAGGCACTGTCGTGCAGTACGCTGGTGGTGGAACGGATGCTCCTGTACTTTCCGCCAGATGGTAAGAGGGTGAAGAGTCCTTGAGATGGCTGAGAAGTGGAGCTTAACCAATGGACTACTGCCTTTGTGATTCCACTAAAACCTTCGGTGGCTATGTGAGCTTGTGGTATAGTGCTCTCCATGTTATTAAATACACAAAGAAAACCATACACAGGGTCAGTTGTGCTTGATTAGAGTTTTATGTACAGTATTAAATTAGGAAAATTTAACGCAAGTATGACTTATGACTCGCTGACTAATCTGTAATCTGTATATTGTGCTTGATTAAAGAGTTTTATACAATAAATTGGGGGAAAAACTAAATAACAAAAGGAAATGTAAGTCAGACATGAGGCATAATCGCTGTAATGTAATATATACCAATGAAATACCAAAAAAATGCAGTATTCTTACAGTAAAGGTAATGAATGACCTACTATAATCCATTTTACTATAATCCAGTGCCTTGTTGGATGCGTTGTGTTTGAACGTAGACTGGCTTTCTAATTAAAACATATTTACTAATTACTGCAACTCAGCACGGACAGAAATGAGATTTTCCATATGTACAGGCTTAATGCTCTAAAGAAACCAAAAGACTACAGTACGATTAAGCTGATTAAGCACATTACCACAAGACGTTAACACTTGTCTCTGCGTGCAAGCTTTTTTTGTTTCTTTCTTTCTTTTTTTAAAACATGTACAGTAACTCCTATATGAATGTTCATTTGCATGGAAAAACAGTTCTACTGAAACACTGGCATTACAGAATATAAATGAGCTTCCTGCCTCGCTAGATGATTTTCACCTTCGACCTACAGTATTTTACTGAATTTGTTTACAACTTCCTCAAATTTAATAATTCAGTTATTTATTCGTTTACTCATCCCAGGTTAGTATTTTTGGGGGTGAAAAAAAAGCAGTGATCCATGAGGAAACCCAGTTCTTAAGTTCAGTTCATTTTCACATAAAATGTCAGAAAATCTGGTTACAGTGACTTTGACCTCGGCATGGTTGCCGTTTTTGAGTTTTTCAGAGATTTCTGATCTAACAGCAAAAAAAAACAAAAAAAAAAAAAACATTCTGCTCTGTTCTGTGTGAGGAAATGTTACGTTATCGAGAAAGATCTGTGGATCACGATGATCAGATGGTTATAGTAAGTCTATGTTGAGCAGAAAAGTATCTCGGAGAACACCAAACCTTGAGCAGAAGATCACATCAGCTTTCAGTCCTCTCTGCCAACAACAGGAATCTGAGGCTACCAAGTGAATTCACAGAAGATTCACAAAAAGATGCGTTCTTTCGATTTCAGCATTACCTCTGCTCGATGCTCTTTATAATACATGTATTTCTTTTTCTTTTTAACTTGTAATACTGGATTAATATTGACCTTCTGTAGCTTGAACTCATAAAGCTTTGCCTTTTAATTGTATTTCAGTATTTAAATATTTCAATATTTTAGTTCTATCGGTGCACTCGTGAGATCTGCTTTAGAACTAAAGCTCTTAGAGAACAGGTCTGAGTTTTAATTGACATCTGTAGTTAATAAATATAGATCTAAAAAAAAAAGACTAGAACCTGTTAAAGACATGACCTCCTGTCACTGTATTGGCCATATGGTTATATTGTGTACTGCATATTTAAAGCTCTGCGTGTGTGTGTGTGTGTGCGTGTAAGCCTAAATGTGACAGATCTGGCAGACCGGCAGCATTTGTAGTCAGTCGCCTGTATAGCGACAGCAGGAAAGAAAAGAGCAGAGGGATGGAGGAGGGGAATCGTTCCTCGCATCATCCTTATTTTCCCCCTTTTCTATATTCCGCCCTCACGCTGCCTTGTCTTGCTCCTTTCCTTTTCTTTTGTTCTCGCTTGCTTTATTTCACCTAATTTCATCTCCCGTTTTGAGAACGCTGAAAACAATCAACAACAACAAAATGAGTGAAGGGCTGTATAATTCTCATCGAGTGGAATGAATTTGGGTTGAATCTAATTATCTTTCCTGTTAGAATCGACTGAGAAAGGCAGTGATGTCATCAAAAGTAGAAGGATTTGGTTCAGCCATTATGTTCTTCGGCTGAGGTACAAAATGTTTGTGCAAATCTCACTCTTCTGGATGTAAAGGCTTGAACGTTTCACACTGTCAATATAGAAAACTCTGGCTTTAAAATAAATAGAAGCAACTTGCGTAAAAAAAATTAGGTGTAAAAAAAAAGCATAAAAAAAAATAATAATAAAGTAGGTGTCATAGCTTTGATCGTTAATTGTCAAAAGGTAGACACAAAAGTGGACACAGAGTTTTGTATTTTAAGAAAATTCTATTATTTCTTTTTGGTATTAACGATTAAGGTCCAACTGTGAGAAATGTTCAGCACCAGATAGCATAGACTCTTACACATGGTAAACTTGCTTTTTTCTTTCTTTCTTTCTGTCTTTCTTTTATTTAACCCTGTGCTGAATCATGTCTGACCCTCTGCAAATAAAGAATTCCATTGTGCAGATTCAGATCTCTTTACATTATTGTAAAGTTGAATATTGTAAATATTGTAAATGTTGTTGTTTGCTGTTTTTTTTTTTAATAAAAGAATCCCAATGCTACTGGTACCCCATAACAACATAACATTGGATAAAATAAAGTCTAACGTATCTACTTCAAATAGTTAATTAAAGCGACTTTTAAGTGTTTTAAGAAAAGTTATATTTTAAATAAACATGTGCATATTCAACAATTATCTATGTTCTATCTAGACGACAGCAGACGCAGTCAGAATTCCTGATTTCATGCCATGACACTAAAGTAGCTAATTACCAGGATACAGCAGGAACAATAAAAAGCACTGTGTTGGCAGCAGCAGCCACTTCACCCAGCTCTCTGCAAGCTCCTGCAGTGTGAAGTCGATTGAAGCCAGAGTTCAGTCGATCAAAGAGCTGACATATAAAGCCCTAATCTATTTGTGCGAGCATATAGTCATGCCAAGTGCCAGACTGGGCGTTTGACATCATTTTGTGCCTCAGCTTCTTTCTCATCTCTTTTCGCTCCAGGTCTTCTTCAGGGCTTCTTAATCTTACCTCAAAGATGTATTAGATTAAAGACATATCTCTTCTCTCTTCTGCACTGCTATGTTATTTTTTGCACTGCTGCATTTTTGCCAAGGATGAAGGTACATCATCAGATAGCGGTTTGAAGAAAACCAAAAAAAAAACAAAAACCCTGAAATTCTTTGCATGAGGGATCTTCATACTTCAGATGAACTCTTTCAACCTATTCACTTAAAGAAAATTGAATATGCGGTTGGTCAGATTTAAGAAAGTTTATTACATACATCCTTAAATACAGGATTCCCACACTATGGACAACTTAGAGATGCTAATCAGCATGTCATTGTACTGGGGAGGAAACCCTAGAGGCACAGGGAGAAGACGGAAACTCCACACAAAACATGATTTCTATATATATTGTTTATATATTAAACATACACAATGACTAGTAGTAGAGTAGATTTAATTATATGAGTGAACATGATAAATTATTATTCATAGTATTTCTACAGTGTAAACCACAGTGTGGAATCTCATGAGGATGTTGGCGCTGATTGGAACTACAAGTATTAACTTTAGTACATTTAAAACATGCAGGTTAGACAAATGACTGGTACATGGTACTATTTTAATGCATCAGTACCACAGGTTCGATTCTCGGCTCAGGCGTGAGCTCAGTGTTTCAATGAAATCATGTTGGTTGTATGAAAACGTATCGTGTTAATGTTCCTCAAATGTTTCTCTCTCTCTCTCTTTCTCTCTCTCTCTCACTCACATCCCTCAAACTCTACTCTGCTTCCTTTCTCTTGTTGCTGTAAACATTTACTTACATTAGCAGGAAATTGCACTGGGCAGATTTTTAAAAAACAACAACAATCAATTGTCAATGAATGTTCATGATGAAGTAAAGTGGTGTGAAAATGCTACAGTGCTAGATTCCTTGCTAGATAGACATCTGAGCTAAGCCCATGTTCTCATCTTTCAAAGATAAATATTAAACTTTCCAATATTTGATTATTTGTTAGCAACATTTTGATTACTTTTTGTTTGTTATTAATTCAATTCAGTTGAATTTTATTTGTAAAGCAGCTTAACATAACACAAATATAAAAGGTTTAACAAAATACAAGATTTAGTAAATCTAGATTAATCGCTATTTGAAAGCTATTATAAGCTATTATTGTTTTATTATTAATTGTTAATATAGATTTTTGTGGAACCGAGTTATCGTCAGAGCTAACTTTTGTTGTACTTCAGAAAAAAATTATTTAAGTGATGCTAAGGCTGATTTCTAATTCCCTGCTAGCACTTCAGGGTTTGTTAGTGTTGACCAAAATAACAAATAATTATGGCTCAACTAATATAAAACGCTAGCGTGGATGTTAGCATGCAGTAATGTCAAGTGTTTGTTTTCATACAAGAACAGAAACTCTATAAACATTTCACCCTGAAAGAATATACTACATACTAAATGTGTGAATGTGGCTGTGTGTAAGTTGAGAAGAAAGTAATTAAAGCGAGCCTCATTACAGACACTGTGCAGAGAAGAGGTGGTGATTGCATTATGCAAGTTGAGGGGGTGGGGATAAGTGGGTATGTATTGGGGTGGGATAATAGCGGATAATTAGGCAGGTGTCAGCATCTTCTGTACTCTGGGAAGAGAAGCAGGAACTGCCATTAAATACTGCCTGCACATGTAATTGGCAAAACTTAAGCAAAGCATGACTTGAGCAAAATGACAGCGGGATGAAGAAGGTGGTTTCCTTCCCACAGGAAATACTGGAACTGACTCCGCCCTCAGTTATAACATGGCTGCTAGGCTTTGCAGCTTCACCCAAATCCATTAACTTCAACTCCCAGGATTCTGTCATGTGTAGAAAGGCTGAAGGAAGACCATGGTCAGGAACATGAGAGTAAAGAAAGATGGCGTTTGATGCGGCCATGTTTGTAGGCTGTGGTGAATGTTGGGAGTTTGGAGCTTGTGGACTCAAGTGACAGGACAGTAGTAGACAGTATTTTTGTTATTTATACTTCTTTCCGTGTGTTAACATATCCTTCATTCTTACGTCTTTGATGAATGTTTGCATGGAAGTAGCCCCATATCCTGATGCTCCCAACACCATGCTTCACTGTATGTATGGTGTTTTTGGGACCATGCTCATAAACCTTCTTTCTCCAAACTCGACTAGCTAAATTATTGTTTGTTAATAGCTAATGTTGCTTTTGAGCTTTTAGATCTCTGTGCTTTTCTGAGATTCTCACACACTTTGAGGGCCCTCAGAGATCTGATTTATTTGTGGGGAATGGGTGTGGTAGGGGACCCAACCTCATATTCTTTCATAGGGCCCAAAATCGCCCCTGGGTGTAGGAAGAGAAATAGTTGTGGTGCAGTCCATTGCTTATTGTTTATTTCTTTGTGAAGAAATAACACAGGACATAAGTAAAAATCACTAATATTAGGAGTACCTGGTGTTGGTTTTGAGAACAGCCTTCTTTGTGGTATCGATTCTAAAAGGTTTTGAGTGTGTCAGCGACTCCACAGTAATCTATTTTAGTGATGGCTAGGATAAGCAGGATAAGCGTCAAAGGCTACATACTGGAAGTTCTAGACTGTCATGACTGTATTGACCCATAAATCTGTTCCTTCTCTTGTTGCTATTGACAGCACAAGTAATCTATAACGTCCACCTGACAGACCCTCAGAGGTCACCAGGAACAAAACACCATCCTCTAGTTTTTTTAGCAGAAAGATGAGAGCTTTGCAGCCTTGCACCGGATACGTACTGATAATTGGGTAGGATCTGATTAGGCTATAACTGAGTGCAGCTCTGAAGAATGGAAACGCTCATGGAGATTCTGCTCTCAACTTCCAATTAGCTATAATAGATATGTCAGACCACTGGCAAAGGGATAATCTACTTGTTATGACTAATGCATAGAGATCAACAGTTCTTGGCTAAAAATAGCCTCGAAATCTGGTTCCGTGATTCTATCTGCCGGAAAATTTTCATGTGGAATTGTTTAGGAAGGTCTCTAGGTTATCTTAATGCTTCATGTTGCTTATCTATCGACAGAGAATTGATAATTATGGAGGAACTATATGAAATAAATGGCTGTAAATCCTAACTGGTTAACACAATACCGTTGTTAAATCCGAATTCAGGCTAAAAAGTCTACACTTATAACCAGGAGCTTTAAAGCAATGTATGAGTAAGAGCATCAGAGCATTCTCTATTCATTATAGTTTTAATATAGATTCCTTTCTTGCCAAAGGCATTGATCGTTCAATTACAGAACTCAATATTTTCCTAGTGGTACCATCCACATCAATCCCATGTATCTCCAGGCTTTCCATGTGGCACCGTCCACTTAGAAGTGAGCAAATTCCAAGTGATTAGAACTTCGACTGACAGCAGGGCATCAAAGGGATCATGCAGGTCTAACAACTAGGGAACTTGATTTTTGGATTCTGTGTATTAAACTCCTTTATTTGTTTCTCGGTCCTACAACGTTGTCATATTTTTGTCACAGTTCCTAACATGCACCTGGTAGCTCTAACCGTTCTCAAGACTCCATATCACAATGTATTCTATCTGTTAAGTTTCAAGGAGCTTCTGGGGTTTTTTTTTCAGTCCGCATTCAGTCTGGTTTCGTCTGTGAGGTTCGCAGACATTCGTGTAACACTGCAGCAACTTTTGTAGCTCTTACAAAAGCTCCTCTAGACCTTTCAAGAGCAGTGCCGGATTTAATTTCCTAGATTTCTAAGAACCTGTTGAATATTTATTGACCATTCTAATAGCACTTTAGTATTCACTGGGTTGCACTTGTGGAATTTGCTAGAAATTCATTTCTTTTTTACAAGACTTTTGTTTTACTGTATTTAACTGTGGTTTTTTCTACTTAATATATTTTCCTTTTCCTTTCTACAGTTCAAAAGGAATAATCTCTATTTTCTCTTCACTCTCTTCTCTTCTCTTTCTCTTTGTTCTGCATTTAGTTTTGAGCTTGACGTAAATTTGTAAACTCTGAAATGTTTATTAAGTATTTGATTATTAAAAAAAACGGTACTGCACTGTATTATAAGGGTTAAAATGGTAAGTCCATCAAATCCACAGACACACAATTGAAAACACACAGAACCCCTGCAGAATTTTCCACAGGCATTAGTTAAGTGTCTTTTGATGTTCTTCCCCAGCGTGGGTCTCTGCTCAGACGCTCTTGAGGATAATCCTCCTCCTCCCACACACACACACACACGCACACAAAGCAAGTGGAGGAGAAAGTAAACAAGGGGGAACACTATGTCCTTGAGCTAAAGAAAAATATGCTAATTAGAGTTTAATTTCACTTGCTTAAATAAAGCCATCAGAATTCACACACACACACACACACATCACTTTTGTTGCTGTGTGGTTAATCTTAACCTCAATGAGTTGGGGTTTTGTTTGCATTTTTTTTTAAATCCAGTCAGTAATTTTCTTGTCTTTGAGTTTTCCAAATAAATCCTATCATCATTAGAAGCAAGTCAGAGAACAACACATGCACTCACTAAAAATACATCCTGTCTTGCCCACTGCATCTCATCCTTGACATCCCACACACTCCTCCTTGTCTATCTCCAACATTACCATTAGTCCAAACCCTTTCTTCATCAGACGAGTTTAATCTCTGAACAGTTTTATCATGATTTTATCAGTATTTTAATAAATAAATACATGTTAAGTCATTGATGAGTATCTGTTGCTAAGCATCTAGCCATAACATCGTAACACTGCAAGTGTGCAATGTTCTACTCAGGGTTTAAAAAGCAGGGTTTAGAACCACTCAGGGTTAAGCACGGTAGGAAAATCCACAAATTTTTCCTTTGGTATAAAATGAAAATAGAATTCAATAGAAGAGGTGCGCTTGTAGTCATCGTGTCACAGGAACAAGTATGAATTTTTAGTAGCACATTCTAGCAAAGGAATATGATTAAAACTATGAACATTATTTGAATTATGAAATCCTAATGTCCGTTGGAATGAAAATGCAGAAAAGAGTTTCTCTTTGAATTATTAATAGCAACTAGCAAAAGAGTTGAAGCCAAAGTTTTTTTTAAGCCTATAATGTAACAGCTGTAATTAGCAAGCTCATAAATTAAACAAAAGCTAGCAAAGGATTCTGTTTGTTTATAAATCCCCACGCACAGAATGGAAATGAGTCTGAAGCTATGTGTACTGGATGGATGGGCATTTAAACTATTTCTAACTAAAGAGGGTTGAAATCTCAGCACTTTTCTAAAGAGACACAAGCAGCTCCAGCTTCTATTCTGCCTTTGTTCTCAACGATCATTTTCATCTGAAACTTGTTTCCTGTGCTCATGCTTTTGTCTTTACAAACTCTTCCACGGTTGTTAGTGGCAATTCTTCTTCGTCGTGGATAAGCGATCATCAGACTTCCCTGGATTCTCAGGCATGCAAAGCAAAGCCTTTGAGAACACCTGTGTTTTGTCAGAACATGGTTTGTTAGAAGCCTTAAGGAAACGTTCAAAGTTTAAGCCCCAAAAAAAAACACTGAACAGAAGTTTGCGATTAATCCGAGAAGTTCTGTTTACGGTAGCAGAAGTGCAGCTAGTCTCAACACTGAACGTGATCCCGGAAAACTCTGACGTAATCTCCCATCAGCGTCCGGTCAGATTTTGCCAAATGAAGATGATGAGAAGTTGCTTAGAGATTCTCAAACGCACTGAATTACATAAGCCCAGTGCTTGGAAGCTGATGGAGTTCTCAACTATGCAATATTTCAAACCTGCTAGCAAGAACGATCAGTAAAACATCTTTGGTTCTTTCAATCAATATCATCTAATTATTGTTGTCCAGAAGGAGATGTTTTCCTGCTTAAACCCAGGATTCTGTTTGTCTGAGGATTACAGTCTCTCAGGGTCAACTATATAAAGCGTGAAAGGTTTTTGTTTTTTTTTCCCACTGAAATTTTTTAAAACATGACTGTAGAGTCAACAAAAGCAATGCATTTTAATTGAATTTGTTTCAGATATTTGATGGGTGAAGTCCTAATAATAAAGCAGAATTCATTTCCCTTTTGAAACAAACACAGCCCTGACAGTGACAATGGAAATAATCCAGAAGGACATAACAAAGCCATGGATAATTTCCCTTTA
>JAOTRN010000030.1:8874300-8890972 GCA_028566695.1 Bagroides melapterus
ACCCGGCCGGCGATGGCACCCGGGCGGCGATGGCACACGTGCTTGGGCCCGTTATCGCTGCTTGCAGCTATATTTGAAATCTTGTCTTTATGTGAATTTAGATTTGAACCGAAAAACACTAAAGGGAAACATTTCATACTTAACAAGACACAAGAATACACTGAGGCTTGTTCAAGTTCCTCGTAATTCTGAAATTCAAGCTCAATAATCGAGAAACCGTTTAATGTTAAGGACGTTATTTATATTTATATTATTTCCTGTTCAGTGTCACCTAAATGAGGATGAGGTTCACGTCTGAGTCTGGTTCCTCTTAAGGTTTCTTCCTCATATCATCTCAGGGAGTTTTCCCTCACCACCGTAGTCACCTCAGACTTTCTCATTAGTAAGAGATGTTAGAGATAAACATTAACCTCATTTTAAACTTTACCATTTTTATTTTGTCCATATCCGTTTTCGTTTTATGTTACATGGCACTATGTTTGAGAGCCACAGAACTTCCTTCTTCAGTCCTGATTTTCTAGCCCTTGTTGGAATGCAGAGCCTAGAAAATAAAACCAAACTAGAAATACAAATGGTGCGTAAATACTGGCGTACCGTTTTCCGAATTCTGAATTCCAGCCGTCTTTCAGTACAGCCTAGATGAGGACTATGTCACCGTTGAGAAGGGGTTTGTGTTACTTGGCTTTTTTTTTACTGCCCTGTGTCTAAGTGAATTCAGGCTATAAATCATTGCTGTTAGGCCCGTCATGCTCGTTTGAGGAAGCTGTCATTTTTTTTTTTATTAATTACACATCACTTGTATGTTGCCGCTCTTTTCTTATGTTAGAGATGTCCTGAGTGATGAATGACTTCCGGAAGTGGATTGGAATGGAAAAGTGTGCTCTGTGCCTCGCAGTGGCTTCTTGCTGTTGCTGGTCTGAGGGTGTGTGTGTGCTATTTTCAGGCTTAGAAGCTTTTGCTTGAGGCTACAGCTGTGTAATCCTGCGTGGTCAGAAAGCATCACTGGTGTTCCAGAGCAATCAGCGGGACCTCCGCCTTTTTTATTCTTATGCTCGCTATAAACAGCAACTTGAAATTCATACATTATAAAGGAGTTCTTATTACTGTAACCATGGTATCTAGACAAGATACTACAGAAAGAAATCTCTTACATGGCTTCTCTTATATTGTAGTAATATAAATATAAAATGTAAGTGCTGGGGGAAAAAAAAAAAAGAAGCTCCGCCTACTTCTTCAATCACATTGCATACTACGGTATGTCCCTAAAAACCACATCAATGTCTCATTATGACAAAGATCTGAGGTCCCTTTATAAACGAGATAAAACCTGCAAATATAAATAAAAAAAATTAATATCAGCAATAGAATTTTAGTGTTTTTAAACTGTGATCTATTTCCTCTTGATCTCTAAACTATACCCAATTTAACTAGTTATTTCTTAACGATCAGTGCAACCTTTCATTGAAATGGAATCATTCTTGTCACTGTACATGCTGTTTCAGAGAATGGCTCGACAATATAAGCACCACCGATCCCACTTTATCTATTTTTAATCCAATACCGACGGCTTCTGGGAGACACAGATGACACTGATGCAATACTGGCATCTTCTTAGCAACTCTCTGGAAGCTTCCGTTGCTGAAAGCTTGTGTGATCCATCAGAGACACGATGTCCTACATTTAACGTGTAATCCATGCGATATCAGTCATCATCAGCAGCACGAATCGTATCAAAGTATTAGACTGGAATATACTGAAATCCAATCCGATAACAATTCGCCATTTCGTGTCGGCGTCAGCCCTCGTGGTGATATTCAGACCTGGATGGCTTTCAGAAAGCCTGGAGCCGTTTCTTACACAACTCTGTATTGTAAGACGACATTACAGTCACCTGATGCAATTCGGATAAGCAGCTTAAAAGCCTGCCTTAATGTGAATTTGAGCTCTATTATTACCTTATGCTTGAGTGGCAGTTACGCAACCACAAAAACACAAATTTACGGACTATAATACCGCCACATAAATGCCTCATGGATGCAAAAGAGTTAAAGAGTGGATGAGGGAATGTGGGAGGTTGTGAGAGAGCTTCCTCTGACAGGAAGATTACATGAAACGTCTTGACATGACATTCTGTCAGATTACAGGCATACAGTACGTGTTCCCATCTCGTACTCATCTATAAAGACGATAACAATATCCAGATTTCTCACCTGGAGAGTTTTGCCTGGCTTCACCACGTTCAGTTCTGAGAGGCTCTGAAGGACGTCAGTAATAGCTTGTTCACAAACGCTGGCTGGGAGCGGCTTCATCTCCATTCCTACACAACTGATGCGCTCAGCTACAGTCAACTCTTGGCCTGTGAGAAACAGCACAATGCAAAGAAATATGGGGCTGTATTCAGTGTTGCGCGTGCGTAGTGACGATTTAATACAGAAATTGAGCTCTTCTAAGCCTGGATGTATGCGCTATTGTCTGACAGTTTTATTTAACCACATGGCAATATATCAAATTGAAATTTGCCTTGGGCTGTAAGTACACTAAAAAAAATGCCATATTGGAGGCCATTATAATATTATAGTTCACTGCAAAGGAAAAGCACTTTGTCATCTTCAGTCAGTATTTTCTATCCCTGAATTGAACTGATATTAATAACTGATGAAGTCAGAAGCTCTGAATATCTCTAAAATGTTTCCACTCACAATATCTAAATTTATATTTATATCTAAATATATCTTAACATTTCTGTCTTTTCCCCAACTCTGTTTAAACTGTGATGTTTAGAATGTTGTGCGAGAGGTCCAAGATATCATCAGTGTGTAATGTCTGACATGAACATTTCCTAAAGCTCTAGCCTTGTATCTGCATGGGTTTATACATTGTGTTAATACCACATAATAGGTTGGTTGGGGATTTGAAAGAATAATTGTTCCTAATAAATGAGGGTTCCTAATAAACAGTGACTATAAGTTAGTATGTTACGGTCAAAATGAGGTCATATGTTACTGTCTCACCTTCGGTAGGTGTCTCCTCTTCAGATTTTCCACTCTCTCCAAGTGCAAATCTGTCCATCTGTCTGTCCATCTGTCCATCTGTAGACTGCAGACTCAGCTTATGGCACACCTCGAAGGCCTGGCCTACTGTCCTCACTATACGCATTGCCTGACTCTGAGAGACAAGAGGCACATTTACATCAAACAGGTCTTTTATTCTGAAACTCAACTCATCCCAACATTCATCCATCCATCCATATTTATCCTAATCTCTGATCTTATCCCATCCCCTTATCACTCATCCCAGTATCCTCCCTCTTTGTTCACTGCCATCAACTTATCAATTATCCCAATCCTATGCTTCCAGAATTCATTCCAACCTTATCCCTCACTCATCCCAATACCTTCCAAATTCATCCGAAACCTCCCCTCCATAACTCATTGAAACCTTGTCCCTCACTTTTCTGAATCCTTTCACAAAATTCATCCTACCCACTTCCCTGGTTCCTCTACCTCATTCACCATTCCACTGAATCCCCTACCCCCATTCATCTCTTCCCTCACTCATCCCGTCCCTCTTTTCTTATCCCAGCCACAGTCAACCTCACTTGTTCATTCAACCACTTCATCCCCCCCTCCCTCACACATCCCATACCTCTAAACTGATCCTTCTCCAAATTCAATGTTTCATTACCCACAATGGAAAGAAGTCAAGCATAACTACTCCTAAAGTTCACACCCTGATCCTGTTACGGAAACTCAGTAGTAAACAGATTTCTGTGCAGGCCTACTTTTACCACCCAGGAGCCCATCTGACAAACCTTTGTCTTTACCCAAACTCTACAAAGTCATTCTGGAAGTTCAATCTTCCCAGAGATCACTTCATTGGGCCCCTTATTATACAGACGATGTCATCTAACCCACAGTTCTCTTGCAGAAAACAGGTTTTGTCGTTCCTTTGACTCCGAAACTACACCTACTGCAAACCACACTCTTTTGTTATGCAACCCGTGGGAGCTACAGAACACAGGCACAAGTTCTCAGGGTTCTCCTCCCCCTATTACATTTCCATAATGATTCTTCATGCCATTTAGAAAAAAAGGCATGGTCTGCACTCAAGAAAGAAAAAAAAGGGAGAATACCTTTTTTTTGGATTTGAAGACATTGCATCTGAAGGTGTTGCTGGACCCATCTCTGGCAATGTAGCTAAAAATCTTTAAGTCCTGAGAGTCATGGGACACATAGAAAATCCTAAGAGAAAAGCAGACACACAGACAGACAGACAGACAGACAATTGGAACTGTTTGTACAAATGCAGGCATTTTTATTTTGAAATTACTTTTTTTTTCTGATCTTAAATGAGGTATGTTTGGAATACTAAGAAGGTATGTCTAAATGCCTTTATTTAACAAATGACAAATGCATAAAAGCACAAGATGTGCACTAAAGCACTCTGGTGTTTGGCAACTACACTGAAAAAGCTTTATAGCAGAAAGCACTGACTACACTGGCTACATTGATCCAGTGGATTTTTAAAAGAATGCCAAAATTTAATTGGCATTGTGCTAAGTACTAAAATGTCCCCATGTTTTTACTTGATAACACACGCATTTTACTTACTTCTTCCTTTAGATTTTTTTAATCTAATAACATTTATATATAGCTAAGTTTCAAAATTACTGGCACCCCATCATAAATGTTTAGTAAAGACTGCATTGCAGAGAAATCAGCAATTAATCTCTTTTTGTAACTCCTTGTCAAAAATCTTTTTGAAAATCTTTTTTTTTTTTAAACAAATTACCAGCACTTAACTGTAGAAATCTATTACACATCTTGTATCTTACTTTTTCCAAGTAAATATGTGGTTGATTCTTTTCCACAAATTTCCTAGAAGCAAAAAACTTTGCTGTACGTAACTTGTGCAGTTATTCATCTTTATTCATTAATTAAACAATTAAGAAAAAGAAGAAAAAAACAGTAACAAGATTACTTTCTGTCTTTAATCCATGCCGGTGTTTGTAATTAAGTCTAACTGATTGAAATACAGTATATGTACAATTTGAATGCACTGATCTAGCAACTTAAAGACACCTTAATCCAGAAATACGCCATTATAGGTTCAGGTGGTAAAAAAAGAATGACTGATTTGTTTTCACTTGCCCCAAAAAAGTGCCAATGTTCCCATTAGTTAATTTTTTGGAATTTTTGCAGCAACAGAATGCAAATCTAGGAAACAAGGCAGCCTGGGTTGGCAGTAAGTTAGGAAAAGCTTACAATAACTCAAAAGGAATATTCATGTTTAGAGAAATGTAGGTGATCTCGAAGGTACAGTATAACACTTAGACAAAGGTATTTTAAGGCACAAGCATCTCAGCATGCATAACACGTCCAACCTCAAAGCTACCACAGTGGAAGAGAATGTCGGGTTCCATTCATTACACACCAGAAGAGGGAGATGATTCCATACTGAGTCATCATGGAAACTGGGCAGATGAGGATTGGAAAAACACTGTGACTGTTTTTTTTTTTTCCCAACCTTCACAAATCCAGTTTCATTGATCACTGTAGCATCAGATTCCTGTTTTGGGCTGAAAGGATTGGAAGTCGACATTCTTCTGGAAAATGATACGATCGTGCGAATATACAGGTCCACTTAGTGGAATAAAGTGGTGCCGCCAAAGTCACCCGACTCACCTGTACACTGGGTCGTGCATCACCAGCATTTTACTTTCATCCCAAGTCCACTCTTTTCTCTGTGTGTTTGAAAAATCAGCATAAAGCACAACGTAGATGCATTTCTTCAGTATTTTCTATGTATTCAGCACATATTTAATAAAATAAAAAAGAAATACAGTTCACCTTCTGCTTCTTGCGAAGTATCACTTTTACGCCGTCCACCGAGACCACCATGCTCACTTTCTTCTTCTTAATGTTCTTCGCCTTGAACTCGTACTGTGACACAGAAACGCGATGGTTACACGTGAGGAAAACGTGGAAATGAAATGTACTGTGGAAAACACATATTATTGTCAAAGTTTGTTAATCTCTGAATTTTTTATCTAGACAGCATGTTTTTCTAGGGCTCGGACTTCACAATAAATTATATACCTCACCTAGTATAAAAGTCAAAGCTGAAATATTACACAGTATTCAATAATCAGCTTTTTTTTTAATTAGCATACAAAGAAATATAAAACAAAAAGAAGGATTTTATCTTTTGCAATTTTGCCATGCTTTTAAAGAAAATTATATTATTTATTTACAGACTTATTATTATTTATTTTTTAATTTTAAAGTTTTATATACTTTGTTGAGTGGATTGTGGGTACCAATACTTATGCAATCGATAGTTGAAATTATGGCAAAAGATTTTGACACGCCCGTACAAAAATTTATGACAAAAAAAAGCAACTGTAATAAATAGCTTAATTAATTTAATTAAAACATTTCCTATTTATTAATATTCGTGTTAATATTAATAGTAATAACCATAACATTGTTTTATCATCGATATAAGTGGCATTGATTATTTAACCATTTAAATTCAAATTGCATTAATATCTCTAGGTCACTTGAATTATTCATTTTGCATTTTTATTTTTTCAATGAAAAAACAATCATTTAATGCAGATCTTCATTTATTAATTCAAGTAAACTAACTGAATGTATTCTATTCAATAATAATACTAATAATAAAAACAACAGTATGCTTCTAATTTAATTAATTAATTTGTTTAAAATACTTCCTGATTTCTGGCAGTGCTGAAAGTGCCTTTATAAGTCATCAGAATTTTTTTATTTTTTTTTTTAAATGACTTTTTTTTTGTGGCCCTGACTGGACCCACAGGTCTCAGATTGATTAATCACTGCGTCACTTCCTCGGAACAAATCGTTTTCTGACGGACGTCTGCATTATTCATTATTCAAATCAGGTCCTGACATGAACCAGGCCGGGCTTTTTTCCGTTGCCGGGGCACTAAGCTGATCTGTCTATCTTTCATATGCTGGAAGAGAACAAGGATGGAGAAGAGCTTTTAAGGAGTGTTCGAGACAGGATACGAGAACAAGCCGTGACAGCACGAGCCTGTGTGAGAGGATGATAAAACCATGGGTTTGTTTTATACAGTAGTGTTTGTGGTAAAACATTTATACACGTGTCTTGTGAAAGCATGTACAATCAGCCTGTCAGTTTCACATCTGATACTTGAGGTAGAGGTTCGTCAGCTTATAGAAATAGGCTAGCAACAGAAGATTTTTAGTCTTGGCAATTACCAGATTATCTGCAAGCAAACGAGCTCAACGTCACATAACAGACGTAAGAAAAACATCCAGAATGCTATGACATTATTTCTTTCTAACTCAGACTCCATCTCAGCATCAGTTCATTCTAAAGAATGATCATTATTGGGGCTGATATTTCTTCACTGACACCTCTGTAACATCCCTCACCGGGACCAAAGCGGATTATTTACTCTATTAACCTTTTTTTCTCCCTAGAAGAATTAGCCTACTTAGAAGAGTAAGACTAAGCATACAGTATATTGTTTAATGAAAGTACAAATTACAGAACTGCAAGTTCAACTCTTAGGTTTATAATGTCTGGAACGTTGGCACCTCCAGGGTTAGGGTTAGGATTTGATTCCCACCTCCACAGTGTGGCATCTGAGTTTGCATGTAGTTTTGAATTCTGGTTTTCTCCTCCAGTCCCCATAAGTTCCCTGGGATAGACTCCAGGTTCCCTGTGACCCTGTGTAGGATAAGCGGTCCATGTATGAAACCGGTCAAGTATTACAGACTTGAAACTCGACGAGAACTTGTAAACTTGCGTTTTAGTAATAGTTTTAGTGTCAAACTTTTCAGACCTATTACATTTTGTAATTTAACTAAACCTGTTCTCACTATCCCGCTGATCCAACTTGTAAAATGATCTTTCTCGCGCCTTCACAAAGAAAGATTGTCAAAAAAAGTCTCTAATGGAGCAACATGAAGCACCAGAACATTGGGAATTACTAACAAAGCAAAAAAATAAAAATACATAGCGTTTTTACAAAATTGAATAAAATGGCAGTTTAAATTTAAGCACATAATATTTCTCTCTAATGTTTGTATTTCAACATAATATACTATATAGAAAAACATTTGTAATAGTCAGCTTAAGAAAAAGTGAGTTTCTAAATGAATTTAACAATAAAACATTTATATCTCCACTTCTGAAGCCCAAGTGCACTAAAACATTAAATATTTAATGCACTCCCACATTCCCAAACATGTCAGTAAACAGTTAGAAACACACACACTAATTTTAGTCACACTGACGTTTAACTTGGACTATTAAAGAATCTGGAAACTATGGAATGCCATTGGGGTCAATACAATAGTACATCATTAATCATTGTAATGTAATTGTAATCTGTCTCGTAATCCGTCCAAATGTAAATGGCTGCTATCTGCATATAGGAACTAAAGCTGTTAGCGCGGAACTGAAGAAACGTTGGATTAGTTGTGGGAAAAGGATCAGACTAGGAGATCGTTCACGTATATTAATATTATAATTCTATGCATTAGGGCATCACGATTATCCTGCATGGAGCTGATCTCAAACATCTCAAATCTAATAACATTTGTTGCATTGTTCCGGAAGGGATAATTTGGCCTTTGTTTTTTATATCTCTGTTTTCATGTTTATGTTAACTCCGTCACAGTCACAGTCCTGTTGATTAAAAGATGAAACAAAAATAACTGATCAACTCCAAAACTGGTGCAATGTTCACCTGATTCAGCAAGTGAAGGATAAACAGTGTGTGTGGTGTGTGTGTTTTTGTGCGTGTGCGCCCTGGGACCACAGAAGAGACTCAGTTCTTTAGCCACTTTATATAATGAAGGTTAAAAGCTGAGGTTTTGAAATGATGAGTGTCCTTGTGCTGAGTGGATTGTGAAGAGTCGCACAGCTGCGATCTGACACCAGAGGTGCGACGATATTCCCAAAGTGATGCTACATGAAACGTTTTGAATGTGATGTAACTGGACAGGTTCAGGGAGGGGTTTTTGGGATGTCCGCTTATATCGTTGAGAATTTTTCACCTTGCTCGGGGCAAGCTAATCGGTAGCGCAAAGTGTTATTCAGGAAACAATTCATCCAACTAACCATCCATCCATATAATCAGCCATTCCTTCTTCCATTTTTTTGTCATCTGTCTATTTAATTTCATTCACCTATCTAATCAGTCATCCAACCATCTTATCATCCATCCATGGGGCAGTGGTTAAGGCTCTGGCTTGTTGAGTGGAAGGTCACGGTTCAAGCCCCAGCGTTGCCAAAAGCTGCCACTGTGGGGCAACTGAGTAAGACCCTTAACCCTCTGTTCTCCAGTGGAGCTTTATCATAACTGCCCCTGTGCTCTGACACTAACCTCCTCAGGTGGGATATGCAAAGAAAAGAATTCCGACTGTGCCGTTATGTATGTGTAGCGATAAAAATTCTTCCATGCCCCAAGTTAGCTCCAACTACTCATTTCTCTATTTAGTCATCCATCCATCCACCAGTTATCCATCCACTAATCTATTCATCCAACCACTCACCCAAGCAGCCATGTATACATCTAATCATCCCTCTATCCATCCAATAATAAAAAATCTTGATATGTTGTAACCAAAAAAGTGCAGATGCAGAAATTTACAGATCTTTTTCTACATCTGCCCCTTTTGGTTTCAACATTTTGTGTGATTTTTAACTTAATAAGATTAGTTCAAACAGACGGGTGAAAAGCTAGATTCCCCACAACCTTCCCATACACACGTTTCCTTCACAGTCAGTGCATAGCTTACGAGTCGTGAGCAGACAGAAGCTTTCTGAGCTACATGACAGTATTGATTTTGGCTTTCTGAGGTGACGAGCACTGTCCCGAGTTACCTCTTCACTTAGAGAAAGTTCTTTTTCCTGTGGTCATTTTTTTAGTGCACCCGAGTATTTCACTAGTACACTAGTAATAGTAACCATCAGTACTTCAGGTCAGTCAGTAATTCACAATTTAATGTGTGTGTAGCTTTTAGTACAGACTGACGACAGTGTGTTAAGAGACGAATAGCTAACGCCCACTTAGCAAACACCGACCGCTTGGAAACTGTACGCAAACATGCTTAATAATAAAGCTGTTACAGCACTGGAGCTCTAGATTTGCTCAGCAATCAGTTATAAAAGGTGTGTGTGTGTGTCTCTGTGTGTGTGTGTACTGGAAAGTGTCTCCTAAGGTAAATATCTACCCAGACTATGGGAACAAACCCTGTAATAAATATTTATGCACTAGAATCCTGCGTGTTTAAGATCCAACACTTGAAACATGAATCTGTTAAATGAATCTGATTTAGATTTTATAGATTTTTAAATCAGAAATGATTTAAATATCAACCCCACAGTGGCATAAAGTGAGCTGGCATGAAGTAGAGTTACTACCGATGATAAGACCCGAAGATTAATTTTCCAAACAATACGCTTCAGAGTGCTTTACTCTACATTAATACATTTAACATTACATTCAATCATCCATTCATCCATTTAATCATCCAGCCATCCAATAATCCATCCAGACGTTCAATTACAATCCAGCAAATAATCCATCCATCCTTTCAATTAACCATCTATCCATCCAGCCATCCATATAATCAACTTCACTGAATTTTCAGTGTGAACACAATACTCTACTTTAGAGTGCACACGTCTTTCTGATGATGTAGAAACAGAGTGAGAGAAAACAGTGAGAGAGAAAGAGAGAGAGAGGGAGAGAGAGATGACCGGCTTCTGTCTGTCCATCCATCATTCATTTAACCTCCTCTTAGTGTTCTTTCTCCCTTTCACCATCCTCCTTCCATTCTCTCTCTCTCTCTCTCTCTCTTTCTCTCTCTCTCTCTCTCTGTCTCTCTCTCACTCTCTCTCTCTCACACACACACACAAACACACACACACACCATCCTCCTTTCATTCTCTCTCTCTCTCTCTCTCTCTTTTTCTCTAAGCATCTTTTTAGCCTTTGTGCGCATACAAACTCATAACTACACACTCATTATACCAGCCCCAAACACACACACACACACACACACACACACACACACACTTGCAGAGCATGTTTTGCAGGGACAGGGGTTTCTATGGTGATAAAACACAAGGGGCCTCATGTTACTGTTGAACTCGGTCTGAAGTGACCCTGAAACGTGAAAGAGAGAAAGCAGAAAGAAAGAGGGCGGATCCCTGCTGAGTTCATTCACTCGCTTAACATGAGAGACGGACACATGGGAGTGTGTTTCAGCCTGTTTCTGTACAAACACTAACTATTATTACATCATTCAATATTCTTACCTTATACTCATTAACATCAAGCAGGACAGCAGGTGTGTATAAATATCCTAATAAAAATTTAAGCTGTGTGTGTGTGTGTGTGTGTGCGTGTGCATGTGTGTGCGCGTGTGTGTGTGAATCCAACTACTAAAGTTAACTAAAAAAAAAGGTTAGGAAAAAGTGAATAAATCAATGTGGGAGAAACAGGCTTAGTTTGTCCTCTATTATATAAAAAAAAAAAAGTTTTACATCAGATTATCTATCTATTTTTTTTTTGTTTGTTTCTTTTCTGGAAAACTACTCTCCTGAGTTCAAAAACTTGACTTCAAAAAAATTCTAGATCGAGCGAGAGTGAGATTTGAGTGAGCTGGTTGGTGAGGGTCATATCATACGATACGCACAGCAGTGTGACCTTCCTGTTTAATTCCTCATATAATCATCACCTTTTAATCACTCAGGATGGAAATGTGGTGTGAATTGTCAAGTTCCAAATCTTCATCATCAAGGACTTGGTTAAACCTAAAACTCTTGTGTGCATTTCCTTTCCCCGAGCACACAGCGAGCGGTGTTTAGACGACTGAACAGATTGTGGAAAGGATGGAGAGCTCAAGCAGGTCACAACAACGCATCACCACACAACAATGAGTCCTTTCTCTCCTTCTTTTAGCAATCCGGGTCTCTTTCGCTCCAGTCCGTTCCTCACTCCTCTCTGAGCTTTCATCTCTCTTCTGTCCTTCACAATCTCTGAAGAAATCCTACCAGAGTGATGACTGTTTATCGAATCGGAACATTTTTCTACACACATCCAGCTGTAAGATAAAATATATAAAAGTCTCGCACTGATACGTGAAATGAAATTCGTCAGAAAGTTTTAACAGTATAAAACTGATCATTTTATTTGATCGGTTTTCAACTTTTTCAGTCTCCCGGTAACACGACAGTCCGCACTTTGCTGTCTTATTCTTTCGTCTTCAAGAGCAGACTCCTTGACCGCTACGACTTTTCTGCCATGTTATACGGAATTATAAATGATTCAAAAGCATGAAATTCGTTAATAAATGAAATAATTGAAATAATCTACGAATAAAAGAGGTATAAAATAGATCGATTCTGCTTCGGAATCCAACATGAACCATGGCATGGATTGTTTAAGATCACTATCACACAAAGTGAACGTAACACAATATCCAAAAGCTTCTAATACAATAAAGAGTCGAGAATTTTATAACACACACAAATCTGTGTAACGCGTTATATGCTCACGATTATGAGCATGCTGCTTACGTAACAAAGTGACCCAATTCCAAGGGAATTACATGCAAGCAAACCCACACACACGCTACTCAATCTAATATAAATCTCTGGATTTGTGGTGACAAAAATTTCTAAACTGATACGATGCATTCTGCGACGTATTAATTACAGCTCTAATTTTTCCACACACACGTTAATATCTCTCCGTCTAACTAGTGTAAATAATACTACAGGAAAAAAAAGTTTGCTACAAAGAAAATCCTACTCCCGATTCAGTCAAAATAAGCCTTCTAATTTCTAGTGGTTCGAATTGACTAAATTGATTTGCAAGTCTAAAATTCAAATTAGTTTACAATTAGCATCTGATCGTTTGGCTCAAAATCACATGAAGATCGCACGATGTGGAACACCGTTACAACACAACAAGCCAAATTATGACGCCATCGTGTTTCAAAAAAAAGATTACGTCTTGGCCCGGCTTCCCAAGTAAAACCTCTGACTAGGACACCTGCAATTACTCTTGTGAAATATGTGGCAGGTTGCCAGAGCTAGAAGGACATTCGATAACATCATCCTTGTTGTGGAAGCAGCTGTGTGCGACTTGTATTGTTACATATCTAATAGCTGTTTACTGTATAATATATTTATGTAACGCCACTATAGCTTGACTGCTCAAATTCCAGACATGATTTCATCATCAAGAGTTAAGTCTGTCATGACTAAATTCGTTGTCCTGAAAACATCAGTGTTGTTAAAGCTAATTGGTAGTGAATCACTTTGTGGTCAAGCCTCGATACACAACATTACAGAGACTAGAAATGTCCTTCTTTAATGCAAAGTGAGTCAGGATTGTTATTTAAAGAAAATAAAATCAAATGGAACAACCTTTAACTAGATTTTAAGAAGGGATAATGACTACTGTATAATGAGGATAATGAAATGCTAATTTTCCCGCTCGCAGGTCCAATATTGTCCTTTTTTTAATTTTCTTTGACAACAACATGCAATATCTCTGGATACTTAGGTGATGTAAAGCCAACAAAACAGACTCAGTGAATATATCAAGAGTAGCTGCTGAAGCATCGTGCTACAATGTAAGTACTTTCATAAAACAGCTGAAACATAACTCTAGCAGCGCACGGGAGAAACCGTCTCTGCGGTAAACGGAGAAGAAAAAAAAGAAAAGAAGAAAGAACCACATCCACCCAGCATGCTGTTCTAGATGATCAGCCAGATGTAGACAATGACAAATTCTGAATAAAATTTACACCTGTTTCAAGCCAGCTTCAAAGCTAATCTAGTTTTACCTTAGTTATTTTGTGCTTTTGTTGTTTGAAAGGTTTTAATGCTTGGGAACACAATCATTCCAATGTAAGTCCAAGTCCATCACACTTCTGGGATATTAACCTGTCCAGTTAGGAAGCAACACTGATTGTGAATCAATTTCACCTGCTGTTGTGTAAATGGAACAGACAACAGGTGGAAATTAGCAAGACAACACCTACAAGGGAATGGTTTTGCTGGTGGTGGCCACAGACCATCATCCTTTCTCTCTGTCCTCATCCTTTCTCTCTGATCCACAGTTTTCATATTTGTAATTTCACATCTTGTTTATCATGAATAAAATCAAATTAAACTATAGGCCCAGCTCTGCATAATTTAAACCAATTCACAGTACACTTCTTTCAACTAGACATATCTTCAGTTTGGTATTCAGATCAGCGTAGATACACGCATGCACACAGAGCAGGTGGGAATCAAAATCTTCTCCGCATACCTAATTTCCAGGCCTGATTTAAAAAAAGCAAAGAAGACAGAGTACAGAAATATTCCAATTGCAGCATGCTGGAAATTATCAGCAGAAACAAATATTATTAAACACTCAATTTTATTACAGTCTTCTATTATTTCTCTCTAACAGCAATGTTTTTTTTTAATTAGTTTTTTTTACTGGTCATAGTGCCTTTTTATGCAGCAGTCTAGTCTATGCGAAACTTTACATTTACATTTACGGCATTTAGCAGACGCCCTTATCCAGAGCGACTTACATTCTGAGCAATTGAGGGTTAAGGGCCTTGCTCAGGGGCCCACCAGTGGTAGCTTGGCGGTGCAGGGAATCGAACTCACAACCTTCCGATTAGTAGCCCAACACCTTAACCACTAGGCTATCCCTGTCCTACAGACCCCAGGTGATGCATTGTCAATGACAAGGATAGAGAAGTGGATGAAAGCTTGAGATAAAAATGCCCTGTGATCTCCTGTCATCTACTGAGGTTAACAAGCAACACAAGCACACACACATTGTATACACCAAAGCAAAGGCATGAAATGAAGCAGCAAACACAAGCTAATAGGCAACGCATGGAGAAAAAAGATAAGATACATACTTTTTTGGCACAGAGAGACATGCTCGCCAAGTGCTTTCAACCAGCAAAACTGAACAACTGTGTTTCTAGAACATTCTCATCAATGCTAGGCATAATAAAAATGGCATTACCATAAGATGTTGGAATGTTAGTAACTTGATATCATTTGTGTGACTTTTTTAAACTGGGGTCTGTTATCTCAATAACTTACATAAATGGGCTGGCCTAAAACAGTGTCCAGTTGAACCAAAAGACATTGTTTAATAATTTACACCACAACACCTTTAACAATGCTTGAATCCAATTGGTCAGAACATTCTAATATGGTAACATCTACAGTAACACTACTTAAAAAAGAAGGAGGGAAAAATAGAGTGATAAATAAAATACTGTTTATAGACTAATCAAATTTGAACAATCTTTGTGGCTAGCTTTCCTATGATATCGCTTAATCCCAAACTCATCCCAAAAACATTCTGCTTTTGTCTCTAAAGTTTAAGTGATAGTTATTAAAACCTAAATTGTGCAGCAAAATTCAAACTTCAGATGTTTCATATCTACACTTTGCAGAGTCTTAGACCTGATCAAGCTGCTTCTTTGAAAACCCTTAAAACAAATGTGAAATCACACCAACTTACTGCAACTACAGACATATTTTGCACAAACTCTGTTTTAAACAAGGCTCATCTTTCTATTCCTAACAAGGATTATAGAGAGCACATGAAAATCCACTGGACTGTAATCGCATTTATCTCAATTACTGTTTTGTGTGCATAAACCCTCGAGTACAGTAATGAACAAACATTACTGAGCAGCATGACGTTCAAGGTGAGCTACCCACACAAACATGCATGTACATGCTCATAGGTGAGTTACTTCAGGTGAGTCAAGATGATTTTCCCATATCCTAACTACGTATTAATGAATACCACACCACAAAATCCGCCAACTGCAAAGAAACAAAAATTATACCCGGCAGCAAAGGCGTGAACTTACTCTGATTCTCCGCATGGCAGCGACGATCTCCATGCGACTGTTAGGTCTTGGAACATCCAGACTACCAATATACTGTAACACAATGCAAGTAGAAAAATTAGTCTAACTATTTGTCATGTATACATTATAGCACAATGATAATCTTTTTGCATATTGTAGCTTGATAGGATGCTGAGGCCAGAGGAAAAAAGTCAGCTATGCTATGGCACCCCTGGAGTAGAAAGGGTTCAGGGCCTTGCTCATGGGCCCACAAGTAGTAGTCTGGGGTGCTGGGGCTAAAACTTGACCCACTGATTAGTGACCCTGAGCCTTACCTTTCAAGCCACCACTGCCCAGCATTAACACTTGAATCCAGACCATCTGAGCAGTAACCCTGAGCCTTATTATGTATGCTACCTCTCCCCAGTGTTGGGCAACCAGTGCCCAGTGTTAAGCCACCATTGCCCAAGATGTTTATTTAGCATATTAGGAAGGATTCTCCATTGTCACCAGTTTGAGTAATTGTCAGAAAGTAAAGACACTTTCAAACATATTAAAGTCTTCAGTTCAGGCAGGTGTATAGGTTTCTTGAGGAATTTCAACCCTTACTCTTGTGAAAAACAAGACCATCAAAGCCTCATTTTGTGACTTAAAGTGTTCCTGTTAGTGATCACAGTACAGCAGGGGTGGGCAATCTTATCCGGAAAGAGCCGGTGTGGCTGCAGGCTTTCGTTCAAACCAAGAAGAAGCCACACCTG
>JAOTRN010000030.1:8891610-8906167 GCA_028566695.1 Bagroides melapterus
GCTTCCAATATACTCAGCTGTGGCTTATACTTTGTTGGAACGAAAACCTGCACCCACACCGGCCCTTTCTGGATAAGGTTGCCCACCCCTGCAGTACAGTATAGGGTACATTGTTCAAGACAGTGAAGTGATGGGGTGTCAAAATACCAGTGTGTACTCATGAGTGTGTAACCTTCCTTTTACCATTCATTCTTCAAGTTTCTTTGCTTTTCCCAGGACATAACTGGGTCTGCCGTGGAGTCTCCAACAAGTGGAGAGACAGCCAGGGGGTGTACTTGCAAGATCCCTAAACATCCTTAATGTGGAAGAATCAAATTCCCAGACACATTCCAAGTCTTTCTGTCACTACCCACAGCTCACGACTATAGTATCTAATAGCTCTTGTCTGTTGAGCTGTACTCCTGAAGCCCGAGGTACTAGATGCTGAGAAACTTCTGATGTGTCTCCTGTCAACTCCCAGACATGCCAGAAATGACACTGGAGCATGATCTTCACTTCCACTTCAGTTCCTCCTAGTTTTTTCTGGCGCTTTTAACACTGTGTCTTCACCTACTTCCTCCAGGCGATAACCTACAAACTTTTAAATCTAATGAATCGCTGTTGTGACCACTTAACCAACATCCTGTACAATTCCAAAGCCTTTTTACTTATTGTGGTCTCACTATACAGCTGTTTATTCATTTGTAATCCGGCTATACCGTAACCGGAAAAAGAAGGAATTCCTGTTTGTGGCTGGTTCTTCTCAGGGTTTCGTTCTTGGTTTAAAAATCTAGATCAAGTCTACTGCTTTGTGGCACTTCTAGTTGTTAAAAGTGCTATACAAATAAGAATCAATGTAAATTAATCCATATTGAATTAATGGACCAGCAGTGGTGATCCTAATTTGAAGTCTTCAAAATGACACCAATTTCAACACCTTGGAAACACAAGATTGTAACAAAACAGTTAACAGTTCAGCGAGGCAGAGAAACTTTTCTTGGCCTACGTATAGCAAAAGCCCAGCTTCAAACAGTCAGTTACACTTCCAAGGTGTTCCAAGACAGACATCCAAGGTCTCTCAAAATGCTGAATGTTGTATCATCTAACATTTTAAGCCAAACCGATTTTTGTTATATAATCGGAAAAAGCTGCTATGCTATTCTAGATAAAAACCACTTAAACTTATTTTTTCCTTTCCCCAACCCTTTTTTTAAATTGCCCACAGCAAAAGATCTGCACAGAATAATTTTCCTCCCAAAGATAACATTTAAAAAGGAGGAAAATCTATATCCCCCAGCGCAGAATTTCAGTTACAAAGGCTTGTCAAAAATATCAAGCTTACAAAGTTCCTGAGGTTTTGAACAAAGTAGAGATCCACACAGTGAAATAATGACATATGTTTACAGTAATTAATTAATATATAGTATATGCCATACATATATAAAAAAAAATAAACAAACATGGTTAACATGCATACTTAACAATGCATACATAATCACACACTGAGGCCTAATAATGGTTTTCTCACTTTCTATGGGTTTTGCACATGATTTCTGTGGCAAAATTAGATTAATACAACCAGTGTGTGTGCTTTTCAATGGCAGACTGCACATATTTTCCTATATCAGTATATGCATATACTTAAATATTCCAGTTCTAAGCTTGCAGAGAATTTAAATCCAAATTTGACTGAATTTAATCAAGGGTTAATTACAGCACTGACAAGTGTATTCTGGATTAAAAAAAATGTGACCCCATTTTAAGCTGCATTCATCTTCATTAAAATGTTTACCCTATTCCCTAGGAACACTGAGCATGAGCTGGTAATTCACACATTCATTTACACCTAGGGGTAAAATAGCATAGCCAGTGAATGTATTGGCATGTTGGGAGGAGATGGGAGAACTGAGAGGAAACCTTGTAGACAATGGAGAATATTCTCCTCCACACAGACAATAACCTGAGCTCAGGATGCTACAAGGCCGCAATGCTACCTGCTACACCATGTCACCGAAACCAACTGTAATTAAGCAGACATTAAAAGTTTTAATAGTGTTGGAAATATAGGTCGAACCCCAGTGCGTTTCAGTTTTATATTAGATGTGTTCTATCAGTCAGATTTGGTTGAGTTCAATATCTTGGCAATCATTGGGTTGTTACTCATTTTCTCTCAGGAAAGCGTTGTAGATTTTTTTTATTGCTACATTTCATGCATTTTCTTCTTTTAAGTAATGGAAAAGGTCTGGAGGTGCTGTTGATGTTCCAGGTCATCCCACAGATATTCTGTAGAGTTGAGGTCTGGACTCTCTACAGGACACTCAAGAACTTCTACTCCAACCTTAGCAAACTAAGCTAAATCTTCATGGCGTTCTCATTGCATACATGGGCAGTGTCATGCTGAAACAGGTTTGGGCCTTTTAGTTCCAGTGAAGAGAAATTGTAAAGCTCCAGCATACAAAGGCATTCTAGACAATTTTGTGCCCCTAAATTTGAAGTCCAACATATGGATGTGACAGATGTTCAGGAGTCCACATACTTTTGTCCATACAGTATAGATTCACTTCAAAGTAGTTTTGCTTTTAAAAAAACTGAAAACCTGTTCAGAAGTTAATCGATATGTTCAATTAATAACTGTAAAAGTAAATTATTTCAAACTCACATTTTTAAAAGTTTAGCATTTTATAATACACTTATAATACACTTATATCCACTGTATACATCATAAATCCACATTGGACTTGCAATATCCTAACAGTGCACTGCCTGGACCCTCCAATATTTTAAATAGGTCATTTTTTGTTTATTATTGGAATGCTGTGATTCTTTATCAGGCAGAAAAATGAAGACTGATTTCCTGATCTTCTATGTGCATCATTCCAGCTGTTTTTATAGGTCATGAGAATGGGAAAATGAGAAATGTAATATGTATTAGGAAGGGTGCATCAGTGCATAAAATAAAGGAATGTCTTCAAGAAAATGAATTTCGAAACGGAGAATTCTTTTTCTCCCAGGTCTGTATTTTTAATTAGTTTTCCAGACGGGCATAGTTTTACAGCCTTATTATTAACTTATTTTACAGTTTTATTAGTAAGTCCATCCAAATCAGTCCAACTTTAAGTTAAATGTAGTAGGACTTAATAAAAATATTAGACTCAAGTCATTGTGTATAAAATCTACAAGTTACTGCTGGAATATTCTCCCACATATTTTCCTCAAAAGCGCTTAAAATACCGACACTGGTGGCAATAATGAAATGTCAACAATAAATTAAACTCCACACAAGCGCACACCGAGTAGTTTATTCGGGTTTTTTTTTTCACCTTGGCTTGGAAATGTATGCCGTGCTGAAAAGCCTCGTCGTTGTGAAGCGGCACGCGCGAATCCGCCGCGTCGTCCACCAGGTTGTACCTGTTCCGGCCAGGCATTTCCCCTCCAAAAAAAAATTAAAAAATAACCAATCCACACCGTCCCGAGAAATTCCGCTCACAAATCTCAGTTGGATCGAGACCCAGCCCTCATCTCTGTTTCCTCAAAAATGTCCCAGCGTTTAACCAGCCCCCGAAGACGAGGCGCGAGCGCAGAACGCATTGTGGACTCTTGTCAGCGCGTGAATGCAGAAACAGGGCAGAAGGACAAACAGAGGAAGGGGGGGGGTTCAAAACAAAACAATGATTTTTTTCCCCCCGCTTGTCCCACTTGTGAGCGTTCACGAATCGTTTCCTGCTTGTTAATGCTCACTACAGGAGTCTGATTGTAAATACACTTCAACTTCAAGTACTAACGGTTAAAAGCTAACAATTCCCAATAGCTTCCTCCTACTGGGGCAGGTTGGCACGCGGGCTTTTGGGAGGAACTTATTTGCATATCACGCTATGTTCTGATCGTATTGGAGCAAAGTTCCGTCACGTGACCATGTTTCCTAAGGCAGTTTTGTGTATTTACGTATTTAAATTCAAAAGGGTTACATAACCGTTGATCTGTCGGGTTAAAATGACGCATTTTCAAAGTGCAGCCTTTAGAAATGAGGTCTTGTGGGCTGGTCTCATATTCTACAATGAACACGAAAAAAAGTCATGTTAATATGATAAAATGAAATATCGCAAAAAAAAAAAAAAATGAAGAAATAAATGAAACTTTCTTGCTTAGTTTCAAATCCACACAGCTCAGATTTGCTCTCATCAGACCAGAGAACACTAATCTTCTCCTCACCATATCCTTCAGCATTACCCTTGGACTTTTGTTTGCTTGCTCGCTTGCTTGTCTAATTACCCTCCTTAACTATTCACTAACTTTTAGATTAACTGGAAATAAAAATTTGGGATATTTTCTTTTTTTTCTTTCAAACAAATCCTGATTAATTGACTTTTTTGATAGCTTCCTGAGATCTGTTTCATAAAGCATGATTCAAGACTTTTCCATGAGTGTACTATGTCACAGGAATATGTTTTCAGGAAGCTATGAAGGAATTCTGAATTCATGCTTCAGTTGTCTGCATGACCTGTGCTTGTCCCCACAGCTGGCACGCCAAACCTTGGCTGCATGTTCAATCAAACATGGCTGGAGTGACACCAAACTGCACTCTGATGAGATTGACCCCATTATACTGGACCATCCAGCTGGCAAAGGTGCAAGTAGAGCTCTATTTCAGTTCACTTTCAATAAAAAGTTCCCCTGATTTTCACATTGCTTAAAAAAGGTGTTAATGTATTATACTAAAACTGTATCAATTCATAGTCATAGCATACATTTCAGTATTTCAACTCCTCAATTTGTAATTTCATTTTCTTTTTTGCTGTTCTGTAATCTCATAGCTTCTTGGGCCTGTATACAGACTATAACAATAACAGACTGGTTAAAATTTCACTGTACACAGCTGTGACTCCTGTACATGAAGACTGAATGTATTAACCTTTTTCTTTGTTCAAGGAAGCTGTGGGGTGAAGAGTGTTCAGGTGGAGGATGCAGTTCTGAATAATCCTACAATAGAATTTACATGAATGAAAAACGTTAAATTGAACATGTTAGATGCTTAAACTTGTTCTATTTCCTGTTGATAACCAGCATCAGAATATATATTCAATTTAATTAAACATGGTTGGATTTGTTATCTCGCTTTATCTAACAGGTCATCATGATGACATTTAGGTTTAGTTCCTTAACAGGTCTTTCAAGAACAGATATTTTTATAATGAGATTACATGACATTAATTTCAGACATGAGAAAAATGAAGCATTATAATCAATGTCTTGTCAAATCTGGTGTATGTAAAGGTTTATATGACCTTGAAAAAAAATACAAATGTTGTGTGCAATCTTGCCAGAGAACCCATGAAAAAAATCATCTTAATAACAATTTTATCATGCTTTTTTCCTAATCTTTTTTCTGATGATGTAAAAGTTACTCTCTTGTGAGTTAAATGGCTTTGAGTGTTTTTTCCTTGCTACAACTACTAACCAAATATATTAATTAAAAAAAGAAAAGAAAACTAGATGGCTAGATGGCTAATTAATTGTCAAATTATGAAAGCTCTTAGAACTTATGATACATACACCATTCTCTAATCCAAGTTATTAGGTTTTTATTATAAATATTTCTCTTCTCTGGCAAACATACAAGTGAGTACGTTACTATTACATTAGGAGATGAAGAATTGGGAGCGATATGAATGTAATTGTAAATGATGTGTGGAAATGTAAATTTCAGTGGAATGTAAGAAGGGAAATCCCACTGCTCTAACGCAAAAATTGGAATTAGAGCACCCTCAAGTGACCGATCCCTGAAATAAAGGATTGTGTATTTTCATTAGATTCATATGATATTTTCATATCGTATTTTACATATTACGTATTTTTTTTTATTAGAGAGAGAGAGAGAGAGAGAGAGAGAGAGAGAGAGAGCACATCCCTTTTTAAAAGCAATAATCGTCAATAATTGCTGGTGTTACACAGTTGTGACATAAGATCATTTCTTTTTAATGTTGTTCGTTATTACCATATAATACCTTGTAGTATCCTGCAAGATCAGTATTATTTGAGCGTTTTAAGAGATATTTTTCCTTAACAATCGCAATAGAACAAGGAAGGTGATTGTTTTTCCAGTCCAAATTATTTTGTATTTCTTCCTTTCACATTTATGACTATAGATGAGCACACATAACATATAAGAAGAGCTTGAGGTGTTATGTATCAGTCAACACTCTCAATAGTAAAGGTACCAAACTCTATTTCTTTCTTGTCACTGTTGCGGTACCATGAAAGGTACATTTTTTAAAACCTTTGATAGGTATTTTCTATTTGGGAAGGAGCGTACGTATGTTTAATTAGCAGTTGAACTAAAGATGTAAAAGTGCATGAAAAACATCTTGCAGAGTGTACTAAACAGATTTTTGTCCCACTTGACATTGAGCTAAGTGTAATGTGATGTGATGGGTCCCACACCACCCAAAACCATGTCAGGTTAGTCCATATTGCACCCAGAACTAGCTTTAATTTTTTGTGTGTGTATTTTTAAGGATAATTATTTAAAAGAATAGACATATGTCTATATAAATATAGAAATTTAATAATTCAGTAACTTTTATCTCAGTAAAAAATACAGTAAAATAGCAGCATTGTTTTACACCGCCTCTAGTGGTTCAAGAAATATAAACAGGAAACGCGTTTTCATTCATGTCCTTTTGTAGTTTCCGTCCGTTGCGTGGTCAACAGTACCAAAACAGTAGCGGTGAATGTAGTTACATTACCTGCTTTCATCCTCCGCTTTGGGACATGGATAGTTTTCTGCCAGGAGAGCAAGAAGAAACCTAGAAGCTTTCTGTGTTTCTGATAATGACTCGGTGTTTAAACGGTATCGTTTTTTTTTCTCCGGCTAACAATATTTTATTCTGCCTTGCAAAACAGCTTGCTACAAGGTTAAAGTGAAAGCGCGTGATATTAAAATAGCATTGCTGAAGATGATCTGTTTAATGGAACGTCAGGAGTAAATAACAGGTGACACATACATCTTACAGGTTATTTTATATTATACTATATATTGTACCTAAATGCTTGTCAAGCTAGATAAGTAAGCGATTTATGCACACCTCATTTAACAACATCTGCTTTTTATCGCACTTCTCTTCCTTTTTCCCTTTTTTGGCTGCAGGTCCTGAAGGGAGCGGTCAGCTTGGGCACTATTAATAAGATTAATCATGTGTTGACATTATTTATGCAAAGCTTATTCAAGATTTATTAATAATTTTACTTCTAACTTGTCAGTTGCCTATATGTAACAAAGATGCTATGATTAGTAGCTGGATGCTTTAGGAGCGTCATAGACATGTTGGGTTGCCATCATCCAAGGGTTAAGCGATTTTTTTTCTTGCAAATAGTTATAAAATTGCATAGTCTGTAATTAGTATGTATATTATGTAGTGCCGTAGTCTGTATGTATGAGTCAAGTATAGCGTGTAGAGTCTAGAGTAATATTAATAGTACTATTAAAAGTAAATAAATAAAACAGATAGTTTGCGTAAATGCATTCCACTTGGCAACAATGATGATAAGATAGCTACGTATTATTTTTGGTATTTGCCAAATTGAGAGCTTAGTCTGTTTATTTAGCTCGATCTAATAGATTAACAGGCTTATGGGCCAGCTGAGGCATTATGAGTGATCACTATGAGAAGCCCAAAGAGCATGATCAGATGGAGGCGCGCGCTGCGGAGGATACCGGACACATGCCGGTGTGTTCAGCAGCATCCGCGCCTCCTGCTTCAGAAAGCACCGGCATATCCGAAAAAATTGGCAGTATAGTTAAAAACAAACCGGGAACCAGAACCGTGAAGCAAAGCTCAGATCTGATTGTGAGCAAGCCGCGCGTGTGCGCTTCCGTCCATTTAAAGGGCGCGCGCCTGCACGCGCTCGCCGTTAAAGGTCCGGGGAAGGATGAGGAGAACACGGTCAAAGCTGTGAGAAAGACGAGATCTGTCACGGTGGACACTTCTAAAGCCAAAACGTCTCTGGAGGCTCTCAAGCTTAGCATCAGACAGCTCAAATGGAAAGAGGTGAGAGAAATCTGACGTCACACACAGACGCCTATAATCCATCCTCTATACATATGATCGTGCAGATTGCACTGCATGAGTATTCAATGATTCATTTTTGTAAGAGCTTTATACTGATCAGGGTCGAGGTAGGAATTCATTGTGCTATTTGCTTTTACAAAAACAGTTCATGCAAGAAATTAACACTGATTAAGTGACATTTCATACATAATATGACAAATATGTCTTATATGTCAAATAGTTATAGTTAAATAGTTAAATACTAAGAAGGTGTCTGATGAATAAACATATGAGCTCATTGTTTACTGGAGTCAAATTCCTGACGGATGCTTTAGCTGCATATTCTTCCTTCAGCACTTCCTGAGTCGCTTGTGTACGGTTACATTCCACTGTCTGTGCTATTAGAAATGACCCCATGCCTCTTTATAAATAAATTAATTACCTGTTACACAGTACCATACACATGGCCTCGTGTGTTGTGTGACAGATACCTGGCACAGGTTATACAGATGATGAATGCATGTCAAGACTGACTAGTAACAGTAAACCTTCCTCGTAAGCCTCCGGCGTTCATATGAACCGTATCTGCTTCACCCTTTTGTCCTGTGCTGTCCGCCAGTGATAAAATGAAAGGCTCGATAGCATTCTTGGATAGTGATATTGTAATGAGACTGACTGAAAAACAAAACGAAGACACTTAAGTTGCTAAAAGTGATGGTGTGAAAGAGCGGGGTAACACGTGTAAACATTTGTGTCTGTAATTTGTATTACATTGCTACAATTTTTCATAGTAATGATGGACATTTTGAGTGATATTTGTAGTCATATATGTATATATTTGTGTGTACATACTTTTATGCTGGACAACCAGGATGTTTGTGTCCATGGAGCAAATTAGTGGAGCAGAAGCCATGAACATTTATATTTATCCCAAATGAACAAGCCAGAGGCATGGAAAATCTCCCTGAGACGATATGAGGAAATCTTGAGAAGTAATAATCTCCTTGAAAAGGAAATAAATAATTCCTTCTCATAATTGAGTACTATATGGTCAGAATGTGCAGTGCAGAGAAATTCATTCTAGTCATAGCATGAAGGTCTGATAAACTTGAGTGCAAAACTCATTTTCCTTATTTCTAAGTAGTTTTATGCACAGCATTCTCATGTTTCTTCAGGCTGTCCATGTGGGGTCATCGTCAGTAACAGTGTGTGGCCTCCAAGTGATGAGAACTCCAACCAGAAGTAGGGTATCAGGATGGAACAGGCAGGTCAGAGAGCAGAAAGCTCAGAGCACTGGTATTAGATATCCATCTGTGGCCAAGTCTTAACTTCAATTTAGTTAAATTCAATTTTCAATTAAATTTATTTGTATAGCATTTTTAGCAATGGAAAAAAATCAAGTTACTATATATCTCTGACGTCTGTTCCCAATGAGCAAGCCAGAGGCAACGGTGAAAAGAAAAATCTCCCTGAGATGATAGGAAGGAACCTTGAGAGAAACCAGATTCAGAAGGGAACCTCATCCTCATTTGGGTGACACTGGACAGAAAATATTGTAAATCTAAATAATATCCTTTCTAAAACAGTTTATAATTGAGTGGAATTAAGCAACCAGGAGCTCCTGAGGAACTAACAGATCAGTGCCGAGTTCAGCACAGACCAACATTAATTCCTTCCTGCCGAAGTCTTCAAATGATCACTGATGAAGACCAGACCACTAAGCTGACTGATGCAAAAGACTTAAAGACTGCAGGACAGTCTCCAGGCTGACTAATTCACAGTAATCCCATGAGTAATGGACTATCCATGCAGATAGAGACTCCAAGCATGGGTAGGGCGGTAGGACTGATGAAGTAGGAACACTAGAACTCAGAACACTGGGAGCTTGGGAGTGGCATATATCGCTCGACAGAGAGAGATGCCTTCTTAAAGACAATGTTATTATTTGCAAAGTGCATACAGGGACTCCAGCAATATTAGCTATGACAGCATAACTGAAATGGAGAGCCAGAAGAAGTCACACAGACATGAGGGCTTCCTGGGACATAAAGGGTCCAACCAATTCACAATCAGCAAACCCGAGTTACTTTCAAGGGTGGTAAGGCAACAACATCCAGACATCCTAGTTCACCAAACACTCAATCATTTTTAGCCTATTCTTTGAAGTACCAATTAACATGAAAGTAACTGTATTATTGCTGTGGTTGGGGAAATCTGTGTTTTAAAGTGAGGGATAAGTTGGGTATAAGTTAAAACATAATGATGACTAGTTTTTGATGTGTCAGGAATGTGTGTCAGCATGCTGCCTGCTGATGGCTCACACTTTAGAGGTAGGAAATGATTAAGCGAGATTAGTGATTAATCCGGGATAAGCTTATTTTTGTCTCGCCACGTTTTCAGGTCGATGAAGGACTTAAAAGAAAGTGGGGAAGCTACTTTTATGTTGTTACTGATATAGTTGTGTATTGTTTTGTTGAAAGCTTATTAAAAGAAGCTTATTACGTTGGTTTAAGCTTGACGCATGGGTCTATTGAGACTGTCATTATAGATAATAGAATCTTTTTCCTAATACTGTGTGTGTGTGTGTGTGTGTGTGTGTGTGTGTGTGTTTGTGTGTGTCTTGAATCTCAAGTGTGACCTCCTTACAACCCCAACCAAGCACACATTCCTAATCTGATCACATCCCTCGTTTTGTTAGTCACCCAGTGGCCTGATATAGAAACACTTCTTCATCTCTATTAGCCTGTTAAACAGTGACTTAATTTTTACAGAATCTAATTCAGTCAAATCATCTAATAAGAACTGTATGCAACATAGGGTTTATATTTATATCTTTAAAAAAAAAAGGCACAGAAGTGTCAACAAATCCCTGAACTGACTCATGACATCTAAAAGCTAAAATATGGCACATACTTACATACATTATATAAAAGATGTACAATAAAATTGCTTTAATTGACTTTTAAGTAGTAGCAACACTAAAATGTGTATTCGTATAACACTAATGGAACAGTACCATGGGTATAGTTTGAAGTTCGAGACTGGGGAGCTACATTAAAAAGACAAAATGCAAGCTAGCTATAACTAAATATTTGTTTTCATGTAATGCACATTTTATTTTGTATTTAATCAAGTTTATATCAAGAGTTATTTTCTTCCTCTGCAGCCCTGAAACATATGTGAGGAGTCAATCAAGTGTACAATAAATTTATTTTCATAATAATATGCTTGCTAATTGCTTTTCTTTCATGTAGCTGTGTCATTTTTGCTTTTGGTTAACAGATGTTTAATCAATCTCCATTTGAAATATTATGACATATTATGAGATCTATAGGTGAAATGTAAGGCAATTTGTAATATCATTTCCTTTCTTCTCTATTTATTCTCTCAGTTTCCAATGGGCAGACGGGCAGCATGTGATATTTATTGGCATGGCGTCTCTTTCCATGATAACGAGAATATTGTTTCAGGGCAGGTCAATAAGTTCCCAGGTAAGTTACACTGGAAAAAAAATGGATTTAAGAGAATAATCATTATGTATAGTTTATGTAAATGTATAATAGTTCTTATCAAAGCATAAGAAACTTAATTTCAACAGGTTTCTAATTAGTGGATTGAATTTTGTAGCTTGAGCATGATCATATTATAATCAAAAACCAATTACATTAAGAAATTTCATGCTGTTTATGGCCTTCCAGTAAGAGAACTGGACATCATGTTAATATGCTCCCTACAGGCCAGTTGTCTGTAGCGGTGGTTCAATGAACACTTATTATATACACCAGTCAGTCCAATCACATGGACACCTTCTTGTTTGTATGTGAAGGCAAGACCTTCCAACAATGTCACAGTGAAGTATTACAATGTGTTTGCAATAAATACTACTGTCATACAGCCATCCTTCCCTGAAACCCTGAAAAAATTCTCTGCCCTGAACCAGTCCCATATTTGCATTGCCTGAATTAGTGCTGAGCATGTTATCATGGCAATGGAAGGGCTGTTAAAAACAGTTCAGCCCTTTCAAATCTGTTATTGGACAGAAACTGTGTTCCTTATTCTGACTGAGAAAATACATTCAGTAGAACCCATTTGTCTGAGCTGTTTGGTCTACCATTCAAGCTTCCTTTCAAGAGGGAACAAACGAATGGTAAACCTGGGGTTTGATATCAGTGAGGCCTTGAGCCTCGAGAATGCTTGGGGCCTGAAATTGAACTGGTATTTTTTCTCTGTGAAACAGTCATCAGGATCTACTGAGCTGCTTTATCTAATGTTACTCGACCATGTTAGCAGTGCTACTGACAGAAGAATCTGAAGTGATGATGCAGAGGGAGGGCCCAACCTGGTGGAGAGATGAGACGGAAACAGAGGAAACCCAACTCCTGTAATAGTTAGTGGAGTTCACTAGTGGCATACACAAGCTCTCTGGTTGGGTTATTAATTCTTGAGGAGATGGAACCAAGGGAACTGACCCTGTGGTAAAAACCACCACTGAGCCACAACAAAGAGCAGCAGCAGCTAATTTGTCAAACAATTAATTAAGCTAATACCACCATTAATGCTAATGTAGGAAACTAAGCCAATGTTTAACCTTGTCCAGAAAGAGCATTAGAATTTAAGAAAAAAAATTACTGACAGAAGTAACCTACACACAGCTATAGACGGTAGGTTACCAGTATCCCTGACCATAGTTACAGATAGCTGGCGAGGTGAGAGGAAGAAAGAGAGAAATGTTGCTGAATGCTCTTGGCATGCTTACATACATCCACTAAAATGGTATGCACACCGTAAGATGTTAGAAGGATTGAAACAGATCTTTTTTGATTGTATAAATTACAATACAAATTTTTTTATAAAAATCTTGTTAATTAATTTTGACGTTGAAATCATGGAACCTAGTCAGAATTTGGCCAAATGTTGTTTCCAGTTAGAAATCTTGTACCAGTATTACAAAGCACCGGCTCTGTTTATGTTTAGGAATGATAGAGATGTTGCGCAAGATCAACTTAAGCCGTGCGGTACGCACCATGCAGCAGCTTTTCCCAGAGGAGTACAACTTCTACCCTCGCTCATGGATCCTGCCTGAGGAGTATCAGCTGTTCTCTACTCAGGTACAGAATTATACACACAACATTAGTATAAAAAGGAATGCAAAAAGTAATGTCACAAGAGACAATGGATACACGCATGCCTTGCACAATGGGAAGATTTTCACACTGCTTGATCCAACTGATCAGCTAATGATTAAGCCTTTAAGTTGGGCCAGGTCTCAAAACTTGAAACCGTACTAGGCATGAACTTGATATAAGGTTATAGAACTACCAGATCTGTTAGAAAATATCAAGAGCAGGTCCAGATTGTATAAATATGATTTAAAGAAAACAGTTTCAGAGACAAGGTTGTGATTGTTCAGGTTCATCACTAACTAAATTTCCAGAACTGTCAGATTTTGGATTTGCAGAGCAAACTGACAGTGCTGACATTTCAAGCTTTTTCAAGTTTTATTTGTTGTTGTTTTCCACTATTTCTTCAGTGTATACAGGAAAACATCAGCCATCTGGGGTGCAGTCTGTGTTCCAGTTCAACCTAAAGGTGTTCAGTTGGGTTCTGTGTAGACCACTTGAGTTCCTCCACTACAACCTTGTGAAACCATGTCTTCAAGGATACCACTTTTTATGTAAAGAGGCATTTATCATTTTGGAACAGTTTTGAGCTGCTTAATTGTCATGAAGAGGAACTGCAAAGCTACAAAGACATGTGTACTAAGTCATCCTATATAGTCGTGTGCTTCCCACTGCGTTGCAACAGTAACAACATATGGGAGTGTTGATCAAGTGTCCACAATCCATTAGCTATATAGTATAGGATTCACAGTCTTGAGAATGCACAGTATCGTTTACAGTAAACTCAACACTATAGCTTTTTAGGTTGGTCTTCAGCCATCCCTGCTTATCAGTAAAGTGCTGTACTGCCCCATTGTCAGTCAGCAGGGTTACAAATGATGTTTACCTATGCGTTGGAGATCTGTGCTGTGGTAGCTAACACTCAACTAGCACTGCTTGACTAGTCCTACCATCTCTCATGGTACAAGGAAGGCATGTGTCATGGCTCTGGAGAGCTACTAATAACAAATGCACTTCATAACAACTTGTTGTTGGTGTGTTGTATTTTATCACTATAATACCTCTGTGGTATTCTTAGTCCATGACCTAGTGAACGAGAATCAGGACATATTCATTGACAGAGACTTCCAAACAAATGTCTAAGTCGCTTAGTGTTACATTATCGATTGCCTGAGTTTAGACATAGGTTTAACAGGTTTAGCCATACCCCAATATGGATATCTGCCTTATCCAAAAGTGCTCTTTTTGTATTCTACATAAAACAGACCTTGAAAATAGAAAAAAGTGCAATGTTATAGACAGTCCATTCATTTTGTGAGACCTGTAATTATGTCTTTACACTGTGTTCCACATTATTATGCAAATTGTGTTTAAAGGTCATAAAGGTCATTTTTTTGTGTGTCAGTTTAAACA
>JAOTRN010000030.1:8918303-8930392 GCA_028566695.1 Bagroides melapterus
CTTTCCAGAGTAACATTTTGATTAGCTCACACAGATGCATCACTAGCATATAATCAAATAATCTGTAGAATATTTACAGGACACTTCTATTGTCTTGCTACAGCAGACAGATTGTTTTTCTTTCTTTAGTTCTTTCTTTTATTTATTTATTTATTTTTAAGAACATTTAAAAATAGCGATACCATTTGCATTTTTGTTGTTCCAAGGCCTTGTTGCATCGCTAGATTATTTTTAGGTGGTTGGGGGTGGTGGTGGGGGTTTCTCTCTTGGGGCTTTTGGCTTTATTTATTTATTTTATTTTAGAGGAGGTCATTTAACCACAGTGCATGTCACAAATACCTACGTGTGGCTCCGTAATGAATAGGAATACAAAAATATATGAGATATAGGTACGCTGAAGGAGTTGGAACTATACCTGGCACCACACGTAAGAACAGAAAGAAAACAAAAACTGCCTTCTGAGAAAGCAGGCACCAAAGTGGGAAACAAAGCAACACTCAGAGATCGAACACATGGTTGTGGCCACTGCCAAGCTAATGCTATTATTAAGAATGCTCATTAACTTTTTAACTGCTTTCATGGCAAGTTACAGTAAAATCAATTTTTCAAAAATCATCACAAGTCTGTGGAGGCCATTTTAAGCATAAAGGCTAATAAATAATGTATGTATAGTAATAAGGAAAACTGACTGCATACTTGGTGTCTGGAGTCTCAGGAAGTATCGACTGTATAAAGTGGGAACTATATCTGAAGTATATAAAAAAAATAGCAGAGTAGAAGTACTTGTCAGGAAATGGCATAGCTAGCAGAATAAAGTGCTATTGAAGCTTTAGGAGGTGATTTCTTAGTGATAAATTGGTAATATATTAATAGTTTTGTTTTTATTGATATTTTATAAGATCATTTGGTATTAAAATTATTCTGCAATTTCTTTTATCGCTGAAATATTGTGCACGTCTGGCCGGTGTGTGTGTGTCTAAATATACATTATACATATAATTAAGTGTTCATTTCTAGCCAAGACTAGGTTTTAAAAATAAATAATACTTTTGACTCTTTAAGTAACAGACACAGATCAAGAGATAAAGGAGCTGCAGTTCTTTTTTTTTTAAGGCTTTTCATGTTAATAGCTCACAAAGTGCACTACATTTGGCCGAATGGAGCGGTCTGAGAGAGTCAAGTCCATGTAAGAGAAGGAGTGCAGGAGAAAGCTTGGTATTTCTGTAACACTCGAAGCTTCACACAATGACCTTTTCACATGATTTGGATGTGGGATCAAGTTTGTAGTGTCCATATTGATAAAGCGAGGTACCAGGATGTCCTTTTTGTTTTGTTTTTGATAGAGATTTCCATCTAGTGGTTTGTCCTAAACTGAAGTAGTAGACACTTCTGCAAGGTCACAGCCACAAGTCCCAGAATAGAATTTAGCAACTTTTTAAAACGGCTCCTTTTTCATCCAAAAGTTCATCCTTAAGAGACGTTGTCACAAAGAAAAACCAAACAAAAAAAAAGCTCCTTTTTTGTCCTCCAGTAATGTTGCATCTCCTGTCCTCGTCCGTTTTTTTGTCTGGATCAAGATGTGAACGTTTGGCAATTTGGCTTCAGCAGTTGGAGGTGTTACGAAACTCTCCGTTCTCAGTGATCTGCAGCTTGGTGGGGTTTGTGGGCGAGATGCCGTTGCGTGTCTGCATGCTGTAGCGTTCCTTCAGCTGAGACAGAGCACCCATGAGCCTCGCGTTTGCTGCGTCCAGAGAAGCTATCCGCTTTTCCTGCAGACACAAAAAGAGAAGTTAATTAGAAGGACATGGTTTCCTACGGAACTGTAAACACAGTTACAGGCAGCGATTACTCTCATGCAGGAGAGTGCAGGAGGACAAGTACGAAGCTCATGAGACAAAACAGTTCACAACAAGGGAGTGTGACCGTCATTTATCTTCAGGAGCAGCTTTATCCTGGATAGTGGCTGTAATTTGTTTATGTTTATTTATAAATATGGTGAGCAGATGATGAAAAATTATAATTGTGGGAGCAGGCAGTACTGGGATTTAAGAAACAAACAGTATTTTTCTCTTGTTTACATTGCCACGTGTGTTTTATTTTGGTTCATGTCTTAACTCCACACGTCTTATTTTTGGTGGTTTTCCTTATGAGTCAATTATTGTCCGTCCCAGTTTGGAGTTTACCCCTTGGTCTCATTATGCGACACAAACAAACAAATGTAGTAAAAATGATGCATGATTGCATGATGGCGAACTTAATTTCTCCAGAGCATTCTTGTTTCCTTGAGAGAATTTCTTTTTCAAAATTGTGGAAATAGCGATTAGTGAAAACAAACAAAACACAACAGATTTATTTTCAGGCTGCTGAGAAAAGCTGACGGAACAAAAAGAAACTTAATGAATAGCACTTCACTTGTTTTTTTTTTTCCCCACACAATCCACTTATGGTGGAACACTTTGGGTTAGAGCTATAATATGTAAACATATAATGTGTTTAAAGCTCAGTGTTGTTGAATTCTCATCTCTGATCCTTCAGAAGGTGTTGATGTTTTTTTTTATTCTCACCATACTCGTTCTGTAACCTTACTGTTACTATAGCAACAGCTCATTCATAGAGACTTGTCTGCTGCAAGCTCTACATTATCTATGCCTTAAAACTTTTTTTAATTGTTGTTCAATCAAAAAACATGTGGAAGTGAAGGATAATAAGTTTTATTCCTTACAAATCTCCACATTCATGCTTCGTTATGAAAGTGTAGGTGATTAATAATTGGGAAGGAGTGTGTGTGTGGCGTCTTTAAAAGTGAACAACCTTCTAACGTCAATTATTATAATTTGCTACTTAATGTTAACTGACTGGAACCCAAACTTTATCTTGCAGTGAAACAATAGATGCGTTATACAACAGCTCCAGAGATGAGGATCGAACCAGAGACCCTGGAGCTCTGAGGCAAAATTGGGAAACGTTTACACTTGAGTGATAATATATTTGGTTAAAGTAAATAAATAAATGAATCCCTTTTCATACCTGTGCGTCTATAATTTTCTGCTTGGAGTCGACTATGGCCTGCATGTTAGCATGATCCTTCTTGAGTTCATCTTCAACAGACATCAACCTGCATTTTAAAACAAACAAACATTTTTTTTAGCACTAATTATTCATCTGTTGTTAAACACACAGACACACCGATATTGTGGATGGTGATTTTGTTCTAAAGGATAAACAGGGGGCACAAATAAACTCAAGTAAACAGACTAGAGGGTCAGCACTAATGAAAAGGAAACCCTGTGCTAGTTTTTCCACAGAATAATTTTTTGTTTGTTTGTTTGAATTAGTCTATCCCAGTATGCTGCCTCTCAGTCCAGTTCAGAGCAGCACAGATGAATATCTATTTATCTGCCTTACTTCAAGAAGTATTCAAAAGTTTTTACATTAAAAAGTCCCAAATAATGACTTGAAATTGTTGAAACCTTAGAAATGAATCATGATCTTATTCAAAGTGCACAGCAAGAGACAAAAATGACAATTCTTTACAATCTGTGTATTTTATGATCAGAATAAAAAAGTACTATGATCATGATCCTGTTCTTCTACGATTTTATGCTGCTCTAATCAAGTATTTATAGTCAAGAGAACACAGTTGCTTAGCAACTGGTAAAATGTGGACACCAGTGATAAATTAGCTTAGGACTGAAGCTAACGATTAAGGATACAATGTTGAGGCAGAATGACTACACAAACAACACAACTGTCATCAGCATGATTTACATTTACCTCAGGTGTGCTGGGAAATTACTAAGAAAAGACTCAGTGTGACTGAAATTATGCTGTATTTATATTTAACTTCGGCCACTAACCAAATTTCTGTGGGTTCGGCTGTATTAAGAGACCTGTGAAGCAACAAGAAAAAGTTCCTGAGAGTTCTTAATATGGTCAACATTTGAACAACATTTTTTACAAACAATTTAGACTGAAAATTCTCTCTGATGTTTTGAATTTCCCAAATCCCAAATCTTACTGGTTAAAATGCCCACCAGTAGTTCATATCAATGCCCTTGTTCTAATATATTATTGTTTCTATAGTAACAGCTCAACCGAGGGAACATTTATGATGGATGCTTTACATAAACTAAGAGTACTAAACTGATTTTAAAAAATGTGCTGTTGTTTAGCTAATGAAAAAGTGCTTTGAAAGATGTAAGACAGTTTTTTGGCATGAGAAAGTCTTCAGCATTTGTCAGACAAGCATTTGAAAAAGAGTTGGAAGAAGGAGCAACTGGTTATTGCTGCTATAATAGTGTAAGTGAAAACAGGAGCTAAACTGTTTCATGGATGATTTACATTAAATGTAGCTCACCTACTAATGATGCTCTTCATCTGCAGCTCTTTGTCTTCCTGCTGGCGGTGCAGTCTCTGCTCTGCTTCCTCCAGACGGTTCTGGTACTGCAGCAGCAGCTGCTGAGCCTGATCGTCCTGAGAGTGCAGCCGAACCTCACACTGCTCCAGCTGCTGCACACATATGCGTAGCTGATCCTGCAGCATGGCTATCTCTGCCTGATACTGAGAGAGAGAGAGAGAGAGAGAGAGAGAGAGAAAGATTATGAGAAACAGTAAGTACACACAGACATGCCCTACATCTGCAATTGCAATTAGTTTATTTACAGCCTCAGAAATTATTGGAACAGCAAGTTCAATTCTAGCATTTTTCCTATACACTCAGAACATTCCAGTTTGCGATAAAAAGATGAAAACAAGGAAATAGATCAGATTTTTAGTTTTCATTTCCTGATATTTACATCTGGTAATATGTGTTAAACAACTTCGTACATGGCAGTTTTTTTTTTAACCCACTAATTTTTTTGAGTGACAGGTGTAAACAATTAATGGCTATAAATGTCTACACTTGGTTTGAGCCCTGGGTTTGCTCATGAAAAGCTAATTTGTAGTTTAAAACCAATTCCATGGAAAGTCTATGACAGAAGTTCAGAAAGTAAGAAAAAAAGGGAAGATCGATCAGAGCAATTGCACAAGCCGTGGGTGCTGCCAGTACAACAATTTAGAATGTCCTAAAAAAAAAAAAAGAAAAAAGAAAGCACTGGTGTACTGACTGAGGTCAGCCAATGAAAACAACAGCAGAGACATTGTGAGAGCTCTAAGAAAGACTCATAAACATCAGGCAGTGATGTCACCTACCTTGACATGGCAGAAGTGAAGGTATCATTCAAACAAAAAAAATTGGTTGTGTCATTCCAATACATTAGGGAAGTATAAGAACAGCAAACTTTATTACATTATTTTATACACATCAATTTAAAGCAGAGCAGGGAAAAACAAAGCATGCGAAAAAAAAACTTGGGGGACAGCGAACATGACATTCAACATGTACCTAATCCAGCATGTAATACTGGTACTAATACTAAGAACTATTTAAGATGTCTTCAGCTTGAGCTGTCTCAGCTTCAACCACAGGCGTTTTTTCAGTAATGGCAGTTTGATTGTTAGGACTAAAATTAATGCAGGGGTAAAACTTCAAGAAAATATTTTTTGGACTCCCCATAAACACCTAAGATATTTCAGATGTTCTATAGTTCATTAATATGATTGTATATCACTATGACACACTGATTTCAGCCTTTGTTCTATTGTCAGTGCTTTGCTGTTACAAATGTCATTTAAAAAAAGAGACTTATTTTTGTTTCCCTCATACCAAGACATACAGACACTCAATAGCTAAATATAACACAGAGAGAAGGAGGTACTGGCATTATTATATTAGAAATGGCTTTTCACAGTATTGAGGGATATGTGATGGGGGATTGACTAAACTTGAGCCGTTAAATTACTCAATAGAGTACACTACCATTATTTTATGATAAAGGTAAATGTTTGAGTTTTTTAATCCCATGTATTTTGCTATATTTTATACACTACCATAACATATTTTCCCCTGGGCAAAGACTTTCAGGTCCAAGGTCCATGTTAAATGTTGCCTAATTTCTGCATAATTCCTTATGTGTTGATTCTTAATGCTATAATGTGTTTTATTATTATTATTATTATTCTAGAATAGTAGAAGTATGTGTGTGTGTGTTTAGATTATTACCTTCTCATTGAGCGCCTGATCGTCCCTGCGTGGATCTGTCTCTGAGTCCTGCTCTAAGTATGGCACATTCATTAACCATGCAGCCGTACGATCCAGTGCACTGGGGATCACAGGGGAAGGGGCCTAACACACACACAGATGCATGAATACAGCTGAGTCATAAAACATGCCTTTTGGTAACTTCATTATGATAATTAATTTTTAGCATTTTATTATTGTGGTGTTGTTTTTTTTTTCAGAAGTATTTTTTTGTTTGTGAGCAATGAGATATCCTAGATTACACATTTATTGATTTGTGGACAGTTATTGTATAGCCTTGGTAACTTCACAGTCAATAATGAGAGAGAGAAAGAGATAGGTTGGTGCCCTAGGGTTTCCATCTATCATGTAGCCCAAATCAATCAAATCCCTAGTGTCCAAAGCATTGAGAGGAAATGCCCTTCCTGTCCCCTTCAAAGTACAAATATAATCATCAACAGCAGTCGATATGCTGAGGGCAAACCCCCAGATTGCAATTACACCCTTTTACTGTAGGAAGTACATCACTGTAATAAGAATAGTACTAGCATGCTTCATGGTATATTTTTGGTAGGTGGGCAGAATAAAATATAATGGGTTAGGCTGTTGTAAGAAAATAATCAGGTTTGGGTTCGTAACCTCAGTACCTCATGCATCAGGGACCTATTCATTCATTCATTTAAATGAAATGATACAAACGCAAACAAGAGAAACAAACCTTGTGCTGTGACCGCTGCTTTGTCTCTGGACTGTCCCCTTTGGATGATAAGCTCTGTTGACGAAGTCTTGCACCACTCCCCGGCCAATCAGGCGATGATGAAACAGCGCTGCCACTCGAGGGCCGTGGGTAAGGGGCAGAGTTCATCATGCTATGAGGAGTCCGTCCATGGGGGCCAGCAGCCTGAGTAGGTGGTGGTGGTTGATCGATTCGACGCTGGGGAGCAGCACTGTTTTGCCGTGGCACTGCAGATTGGCATCCTCCATGCTGTGCATCTGTAAGTGAGAGCTGCCTTCTTGAAAATTCCCCAGAGCGTCTGACCAACTCGTCCCCGACTCCACCTCCTTGGTTCAGGAAGCTGAGTTTCCCACATCCAGCTTCCTCATTGTTGCTGTGTGAACTGAGAGAGCTGTGACATTCTGAGCCAGAGTCTCCACCAGTTGGTACTCTCGGAGACAAAGGCAGTCCTGCTGCCATCTGGTACACAGGGTTCTGGAAGGACAGAGGGGCAAGGAGCTGAACCGGCCTGCCTGGCACCACCTCTCCTGCTGTATTTGTTGACTTCTGCCCCACATTCTGAAGCGTGGGGCCTCCAGATGGGTTGCACTGTGGCGTCCGGGTGTTCCAAGCCACCATGTGCTTCTCAACAGCACCTTCTGTTGAGACTGGGATGAGTTCCAAGGACCTGGTGGCTTCCTGTAAGTCCACCAAGGACAGGGTTTTAGCGCCATTGGACAGGCCAAGTTCAATCTCGTTAGCCTCGGAGTAGCTGGAGCTGCGAGCAGGTGAGCCATGAAGACCTGAGGAACGCGTCACAAAAAACAGGTCCTTGTTTTCTGGAGTTGGTGAGGGGAGACGAGTGAAGTCCACCAGGCTAAGTTGGAAAATGGAAAGAAGAAAAAAAGATGCTAAAAGATTTTAAAATACACAACAGATCTGATACAAAGCATGACAGAACATTGAGGACAGATTCTCCTTATGCGTTACCCTGATAGATCACTGTCCATGGTAATTTTCTGCAGGCTACTAGAGACACTGCACCCAGCAGGCGGAGGAGACGGTGTGCTATCAGATGGGGCAGCAACCTGAACACTCGATGGATTAGTCAGTGCTGTGTGAACATCTCTGAGGATTCTGGGTAATGGACCCAGTTTACTGGTGGCAGCCTGAAAATAAGACATAAAAGGCAACATTAAACAACTCACCTATAATAGACCATAACCTATAAAACTTGCAAGGGCAAGGTGCTGGGCAGTGGTGGCTCGGTGGTGAAGGCTCAGGGCATTTAATCAGATGGTTGAGGTTTAAAGTCCCAGGACCACCAACCTGCCACTATTGGGCCCTTAAACTTGAATCTTCTCCATGGGCACTGTATCATGTGTGACCCATTCTTAACATGCTGGGATATGCAAAGAAAGGAGTATCACTGTGCTGCAAGGTATACAGTATGTCACAAAATAAGGCTTCTTCTTCTAAAAGTGTAGAATCTGTGTTTGGGATTTACTTTCAAAAGAGAGCAGTGAGAAGTGACCATTAAAAATGGGAAAGTTCCTTCATCTGTGACACTAACTACATTAGAACACAAAAAAGCTTGTGGATTTCCATTTCAAGCCCTCCGAGGGCAAGAAGGCCCTATAGTGCCAATGAAAACTGTGAGAAGCCTTTGGCTGAGACAGAATTTCAGAAGCACCAACATGTTTTCTGAGTTATTGGCCTACTTTGAATCCTTAAATGGTTTAAATGGATTGGGTTCTGTGGTGTTGTGTGCTACTGAAATGTTTCATGCTTTTGAGATGAGTGAGAGAGAGAGGAGAGAGAGAACGAGAGAGAGAAGTCTCTAATATCCATCCCATGAAATGAAACACTCAGTAATCTACCCTATGGATTGTAATTAAATACATTTTTGATGTTTGATATTTATCTAACTAATTATCAATAACAGTCACTGGGAGACCAGTGGCATTCTCATGTACAGCTCAAAACCTGTGAGAGAAAAAGTGATTGATTATGTAATTTAATTCCAGTACAACTGTGGAAAAAATTTTCCTTTTTGGAGTCTAAAGTTGCTTTAAACTCCTGAGACCCTGTGTCCTCATATGGAGTAAATATGAGGACAGTGGTGATGAGACAGGGGCTAGTAGACATAGTTGAAGGACATGACAGGCACAGTGTGCAAAGATCCAGAGGACTTGTGCATAAACGTCACTGTGGTAAATGCTTTTGGGAAGGGATATGGTAGCCTAGTGTTTAAGGTGTTGGTATACCAATTGGAAGGTTGTGAGTTTGAATCCCCGCTCCACCAAGCTACCACTGCTGGGCCCCTGAGGAAGGCCCTTAACCCTCAATTGCTCAGTTGTACAGTATTAAAAAAAAAGTGAGATATGAATGTAATTCGCTCTGAGTATTCAGGCATTGAAATTACCAGTGTCATGGTTACTGTGCAGTTTACATACTGTACAAACTTTGTCTGATTTATGCACTAAAATAAGCCCAATTTCCCCAGATGAGGACGTCATTTTTTATGCTTAAGGTTTTATAACTTATTAAGTTATACTAATCCCAAACATCTAGAAAAAATTAAAAATGTATGCAAAATTAAAGCTTGGGTCTTAAGAGATTAAGGATAAGGAGTTTGCACTTAGAGCATAAGGGTAACTACTGTACGAACATGCGAGAAATGATAAATCAGAAGAAAAAAATTTTTTTTCCCCACTGATTACAGAAAGAATATTAAAAATTGGCACTCAATCAATATATTGTGTAATGATTCACTACTTGATTTAAAAGATAAATCAAGTGCATATCACTTCTAGAAAGAAATGAACTTGGCTCACCTGATCCATTTGAAACACAACCTCAGCAAGTAAGGAGTGCAACGTGGAGAGCTCACGGCCAAGGTCAATGTAGCCTTCAAAGCCAGCAGTGTTGGAGATAGTCTCGGGGTTGGAGATCTCAAGTAGAAAGCGTTGCATGTTGGTCCACTCATGCTCCAAAAACTGGTTCATGAAGGACATGTATTCCTCCTTATTGCCGAACCTTGCAGAACGAAACAATTTGTATCTGTTACTTTATCATAAACACTGAATATTTCATATGAAGAAAAGAAAGACATTGGAAAAATCTATAGCTATAAATTAGAAGTACAGTTAATGGTGAGTAAAATAGTCACATCGAAATAATATTGGAATGAGAGCGGTACGCACTTGGTGAAGTTGGCGAGGTTCTGTGTGACCTTAGCGATGAGTGTGAGTGTACGAGCTGTGCGTTCGTCTGGATATTCCTGCGTCAGGTTAAACAGGGACGGTGACATGATGGCCGGACACAGGAAACGCAAAAACAGTGAGGCACTGATCAGACGCTCGCTGATGTCCGGACGCCCGCGGTTACTGCATTCCTGCCTCCAGGATGCAAACACTTCTTTCAGTTCTCGTGGAAAAACACTGGAAAAAAGAGAAATTACAATATTTAGCTGTTGTTTAGTGACTTTAATAAGTCAACATGCTTTCAATAACAGTACTAAGTGTTTAGGGTTTGGGGTTTATGGTTTAGGGTTTAGGGTTTATGGAGTATTTATTTAGTGTTTAAATGTGTTTATGGATTTTTTTTTACTAAGAGTTTAGATTGGAAAAATATTTAGTAAATAAAATAAAAATATATCTAAAAATAAATATTTAGCAAATATTTACAGTTTAAAATGTTTTTTTAAGGTTTGGGTTTAAAATGGTTTAATGGGATTGTACATGTTTAGGTTGCTTTGTAAAAATTTAGGGTTTAAACATGTTTTGTAAAATTAGCATTTAAAATATTTAGTAAAAAAATAAAAAAAATGTAAATGTCTATGGTTTAAACATGTTTAGGAAAATGTTAAAGGTTGATAATGTTAAAAGTATTAAGTTGATATTTAGGGTTTATTAGTGTTTCCTAAAAATATTAATATGCATTGACTTTGCTATTTATTTTTAATTAAATTTATATTAATTTATACGTAATATTAGTGTAAGCCGTACCTCCTTATGTTAGATAAGGTGTTACTGCGGGTGTTACTGCTTTCTGTAAATAATAACTAGCTATCAGTGAGTAATTCAATATTTCTTTAGGAAAATGTGCCGTTCATTCTCCACCTCTTCTACTTACCAGTAAGAGTTGATGATTTTGCAGAAGGCGAGTTCGCAGCACATCTTCAGGTTGCTCTGGTGTTCAGAAAGGTCACTGGCTGAACATTTGGAAGGGTCCACTTCACAATTTTCATCTGACTCGTACAGTGCTTTTATAAACTCTCCTAATAACAAAAAAAATTGAAAAGCAGCTAAGTGAAAAGGAGTGAATGAACAACCTTGGCAGTTGTTCCCAGGCTTGAAAAAAGCAATCGTATCTGAAAGAGAACATGTTTATAGAAGGAGATTTGTGCCAGTAGAATAGCAGTGTGCAGCTAGGGGGCTCTCTAACGTTCCGTTTCAGAGACAGCTGATTTTCTACATTCATTTTCAGCTTTTTGTGAAAGAGTCAAGTGAGTCACTGTGACTAATACGCTAGTCCATAAAGCATAAAAACAGTGCAGTGTAACTGAAACACTCAGCGTTTCCTTTCAGCTGTCACATATGGGTTTTATGGCCCAATTTAGCCTTCGTGAGATCGATTTTGTTGAAGTATAAATTTAATAAAAAGCATGAAATAATGGCTAGATGACAGACACTGTAAAACCAACCATAATAAAGTTAAATTACATTTGATCTGTGTAATTTTTAATAAAACAAAACAGCCATTTTATTACATAACCCCAAAACCAGACCTCTAACAAGTTAGCCAAGGACGACAGTAGAAAGAAAAAGAAAAAGAAAACAAAACAAAAAACAACTTTTTTTTTTTTTTTTTGTGATGCTATTTCAAAGATGCAGAGATGAACTCAAAAACAGTAAATATAAATATAGTTGGCTTTTCAGACACAGTGAAGGTTACACTTTAAGGTTGAATCTAACAGAGATTTGGTTCAGGAATGAAAATTCTTGACTTCTAGCAATATAATTCACTTTTGGCTCATTCAAAATAATATAGAATCATTTTATACTTTTTTGTTGTTCATATATACCATAAAACCAATGTGATCCTGTTCTTTTTTGTCCTTTCACATCATTCATATTAAAAAACAAGCACAGTGTTTTATTTTTCCTATAACACAAAAATTTGCTAACAATTTTTCAAAATTATTTATTAAAGCAGTGTTGTGTCCAGTTCCATTGCATTCTCCTGAAG
>JAOTRN010000030.1:8960628-8971245 GCA_028566695.1 Bagroides melapterus
TTTGTGTCTGGATCAATCATTGTTGCTTTGATTTCAGTTTCTTATCCTGACTTCCTCCTGTAACCTCACTCCTGTTTTAACCCTGATGTGCTATAGAAAGAAAAAAACTCAGATTGGATTTTTCTGTCTGGCTCAGGTTGCCAAGCAACCCAGCGATAATTTAAACCCCAAAAATCACAAACGTAGCACATTTTTTTATGGAAAAAAGTGAGCTCTTCTACAGAGGTTCTTCTTCTATCCATCTGAATACACACAGCGTACTCCGAATTGTTCAGATTCCTTAAACCATTCTAGTTACTTGAATACTTGATATTCTGAAAAGAAGAACTAGAATCATAGCTAGCTATGTTCATTTGTTAGTGCAAACCAATTTCCCCACTGGGGATTATCAATCTATCTATTTATCCATCCATCTATCTAATCACTCTGAAGTAAAACAAGATGAATTGGTGAAACATCCTGTCCACCATTGTTCTGAGCTTAATATCCATCTCCAGCTCATCCTACCAAGATGTTGCAAACACTATTCAAGGAGATTTTAGTTCCTACAGTATCAGAGGCTTCATCCTGTACTGAACAATAATCCAAAGGATTCACACTGAGCCATAATGGACCATATTTTGTCTTTGCATTGTGTTTCTGTGTGGAAATAGTCTGCATTTAATGTCAATTACTGGGGGTTTTTTTTTTGCTGATATTGAGCCCAAATTTACACACACACAAATCCAAGAAATTCAACTACATATAAAATAATGGCAAATTTTACAGTTAAAGGGGATTTATGAACATACATGGTGAGTACAGATTGAAGTGTCATAAAATTAAAACAAAAAAGATCCTTGAAATGTTCTTAATAAAACAAGCCTTGGTTTATGACACATTAGAGAGAGAGAAAGAGAGAGAGAGAGGTGGAGTATGTAAAGCCTTCCAGCTATTCAACAGTGTGATGAAGGTGAAGATGTGGAACGTCACCACTCGTTCATAGCAAACCGTCATTCAGCAAATCTTTAAGGTTTAAAAGTTCAAGAAGGGGTATAATGGTGTGAAATATCCACATGAAAAAACTAGAGAGATAGAGAGGGAATAGTTAAAAAAAAGATAAGAAAAAAAGAAAATGAGGATAGAGGGACAGAAGAAATGAAAGTGCAGTGAAGCAGGAAAGAAAGAAGGAAACAGCACATCTCTCTCTCTCTCTCTCTCTCTCTCTCTCTCTGTCTCTCTCTCTCTCTCTCTCTCTCTCTCCCTCCCTCCCTCTCCCTTACATGCAACCCACACACAAACACACACACACACACACACACACACACACACGCACATTGCTATTCATGCCACGCCAAAGCCTTTCATCTCCATTGAATCCCTGCAGCTGTTTGAAGATGGCAGTATGTTAATGCGAAGCGAACATATAATCAATCAAAACATATTAACACTCCGCAAACTTTCAGTCAAAACAGCCAGTTCACCCAAACACAGTTCCCATCTCACTGTTAACATTCCTCCGGCTGAGGAACACATTTCCAAACCTAAAGTCACATTGAAAGCCTTCTCTGTGAGAAAGTGGACGGTCTTATCAGCCTGCCCAATCAGAACTCAGGATTTCATCATATTTCACTCCTCAAATTATTTTTAACTGTTGTTCAGTGAAGTTGGCTTGTTGGAAGATAAAATCATTCTGATGCAAAATGAGTGTTTAATAGCTAGTGGTTTTATCAAAACTCTGAATTAGTGAGTTAATAACATAGCTAATCTTGCTAGGAATGTTATCGTTTTGGCAACGAAGATGGCTACTGTAATACGAGTAAGATTTTTGACCATTTTTAAAACAATTTTTAAAAAGAGAATATTTACAGCTTATTTATGGAAGGAATTTGAAGAAAAATCAAAAGAATTTCCTTAGTTATATTACAATCTTTAGCCTCAGGTCACGGTGATATGAAGTGAAAATCATCTCTGACAGCATTGTGGTGCAAATAAAAACATTAAAAAGTGACTTGGCCCATAATATGGTTAGATAAATTATTTTAATTACTAACAATGCAAAATACATGTCAATATAATAGTACATATGAGTTAAAAGTGAAAAAGTTTGCTCTTGGGTGTAATAGTCACTGACAGGAACTAGTTAATTATTAGCAGCATATTACTGAAGAATGCCAATCATTTGTTTCTTAATTATTTACTCTATCTACAAGCATTCATAAAGACTCACAATCACTTTTTAGCATGTTGTGATCGCTTATACATTTAAAGCCACTGTTTCTTATTAAAATCAAACTTCAACAGAGCCACCTTGACAGTTTGATTAAAACAAATCAGCTCTCATTCAGACATTCTTTCAGACAACAAATCTCTGTTGCTCTCGCTCTCATTTTTAATCAGAAGTTTATGAAGCAATAAAATTGTGCTGAGATTTGTTCCAATATTACAGTTTCCTCGATAATATCATTTGTGAAGGAGAGAGAGGAGGAGGGATAAAGAACAGGAGAGAGAATGAAGAATAAATATAGAATAAAAAACAGAATGCTGGAATCTTTCATTGACCTTTGTAAGTTATTTGTATTGTTGAATGTCACAAAAACATTTAAGTATTTTTGACACTTTAAATGTTAACAGATCTTTCTTGGAAACATGAAAGAATTCCCCTGAAACATTTCACAATAATGTTCTGAACTCGTGCTTAATCATTAAACAATGGCATTGATAAATACTGTAATTAAAGTAGAGCTTATAATACGTTAACGAGGTTAGGCTTAAAGCCTAAAGGAATAGTATCTCACACAATTTTACTTATAAATAAGACCAATATCTAGACCCAAAAATTCTGTTGCTTTCTGCTTAGGGTCAGTTCTTGTTTTAAATCAGAAACTCACCCATAAAGTAAAAGGAAACATTACTACACCTGATTTAACACCTTGGCACCAGTAACTGACATCTAAAGTCACCATGCTGGTTGTATGGAATCTCCCCTTTGCAGTTTTCAGAGAACTGAGCAAATGTTTCTTTTGTTCCTATTCCCCAATGTAGAAAATGTAAAAGTTTTGATTTTTTTTTTCACCACGCTGGTGTGCGATAGATAGATAGATAGATGGATAGATAGACAGAGCGAGAAAGAGAGAGAGAGAGAGAGAGAGAGAGAGAGAGATAAATCTTAAAATTGTAAAAGTAATATAAATAAATATATAAATATACATTTAAATGTAATATAAATGTAAATTTCACTTTTTATCTCTTCAAAGAGTAAACTGTTGTTTCATTCTGATGAAGAAATAGAAACAGACTTTTTGGGCATTTTCAACCAAAAAAATGTTAATTTGTAACTTTAATTTGTACAATTAGTTTGCAGGATGCTGTTGGGTTTCTGTATATAGAGTTTCATTGCTGTGTTATTTTACATAGTAAAAACAAATTATGAAACATTGTAAATTCTATGTGTGTCCACTTTCATGTGAGCCATCAAACATTAGTTTAAATCCAAATTTTCTGTTGATGTTTAACATAACATTCAATTCCACATAAAATATGGTGCATTGCAGCTGAAAACTGATTGGTGAAGCCTTCTTTAAGTTTTCCATAATGAGTTATGTTCTTTACTGGCAATCATTGTGTTAAATTTGTACTTTTGAATATTTTTTGTTTCCTTACTCAATAATGATGAAGTCCTGAGATGATAAGATTTGATATTAAGATATTAAATTTAAATGGGAAAAAAAGGGTGATAAGACTTTTGCACTACATTCAGGACCGATCCTGTGCCTCACATTAAATTATGGATGATTAGAGAGTAAAAGAGAGATCTTGTAGCTGCTTAAGGCGATAGCTGGAACGGAAGTCAGGGAGAAGCGAAGGGAAAGATCGGAAATCGATGTTAATTGCTGCATTTGTGTAATGAGGGAAAATCCAGGGTGTTGAGCTCCAATTGAGGATGAATGCAAACAGGAGAAATACACAGAGCTGAACTGGAGGTGATGTCAAAGCCCTGAGAGAACTAACCTGGTATAAAATGAAAAAATACTCTGTTTCTTAACATTAAATGTCAGTGATAAACGCTTTACTGCAATCATGCGCTACTTTTCAATTAAGATTAAAAATGAGAACCTTTTCCTGAAGGATTCTAACCTTTAATACGAGCAGTCATGTGTGTCAGTAAACATATGAGTTGTGATTACTGATGCTCAATTCCCTGATGTGTGAGAACTTACTGATAATGTGATATTTTATTTAGTTTTTCTTCCTTTCTTTCTAAATTTTGGCTTGTCACCACCTCCTTTCATTGGGGTACAATTGAGAATTTATTCATTTTACGTCACTCCTAGGTTTGGTATGGATGACTGGTGGATGTATGATGGAATGGATAGAACAGTCGATGAGATAAAACAATAGACTAGACAAGAAAAGACATTAGAAGGACCATGGACATGGTATTTATCAGGATGAGAGAGAGAGGTGGGAGAGATGACTACTGAAATATACAGCAGGCCTACGGATCAAAATCTAATGTAAATGTATGTGTGTTATATGAAAATTAAAAAAAAAAAATTGTTTATATTTATTTTTTTATTTTAGTAATGAGAGAACAAAACCATCCTCTTTTAGCTTTAATATTTACATTTAAATTGGTAGAACTAAGCAATTAGAAGATTTCTATACTTTTCTCTCTCTCTCTTGAAGTTAATTAGACAAAAAACTGCAGCTTGTCAGGAAACTGAGACATTGCAAATTCCTACAAATTTCCTGGAGCTGAAAAAGTGCAAAAGTTAGATTTTTTTCTTCAGACTGCTTCGTCTGGGTACAACTTCCTAAAACACAAAATAAACAGAAAACTCACAGAAAACCTATTCATATTAATAATGACAGGTTTTTTAATCTGCTCATGTGAAGCATTGACCATATAGTAACCTGTAGAAATCAGTGACTGTTAGCAATTTGCCTTAATTCATTATTAAGCTTTCAAAAGCTGTTGTATCAAATAAAATCCGATATTTAGAGAGTATCCTGAGGTAAAAGTAGTGTTTTTGTGGGTGCTTGTTAACGCTAGGTATAACTCTGTGCCTTCTGAAGTGTTCCTGAATGCTAACCTGATGTTAGATTTTTATTCTCTCTTAATCACAGAAACAAAATGAAAATAGCACAGCATAAGCTGGAGAGAAAGAAATCAGTCAGCACTCTGGTACATGTTTATTTCCTGACTGAACTGTTTATAAACAGAAGCCGCTGCCTTTCTGATAGCAAAGAATTGCTAAGCTCTAGCTGGGAGCTTCCAAAAATAGAGTTTAAATTTTAAATACATATTTTAAATTTACATATAAAAAATGAGTCACATTTTAACACACATTTCTTTGAACCATTCTTGTATACTCTCTACTGCTAATACTATGACTATTAACATAACAGGATATGTCATAAACCCACGCTATCTGCTCACTTAATCCAGTTATTATGGGGATTTGGGGGTTTACATCACATTATAACCTCATTTAGGGAAATGCTGATGTCTGGGATATGCGGAGACAGGGTGGTGTTATAAAGATTTAGGCTACCAAAATGGTAAGCTAATTAAATTTAAGGTAAAGCTACATGCTAACAACTAATGACCAGCCCAGAGAGAGAAATGTTGAGAAATGTAATTTTTTCAAGGTGATGCTTAAGGGTGTAATTAGCAAAAGGCTAATTTTGGCTAAAGACCATCCGAGTCTAGGTTACAGCTAATTTTAGTGACAGGAATATTGATGAAAGGAACAATGCAGTGTGAGTTTAGAGTCTGAAGCAACAGAGATTTGAAAGCTCAAAGGAGAAGCAGCTAATTCGTGCATGTTGGAAGCGTGGAAATGATTCTAACGAGCTTATTCAGCACAAACTCTGCGGAAAATAAGTAGCCTGATGATCTTTGCGCCCGAGAGAATATTTTCAGGATATTTCTGTAATCTTGAGGCACTTAGGTGCCAGTTTGTGTAATGAAGAAATTTCAAGATCTGAAGTGAATTAGTACGAGAATATCTTGTGTTTTTACACGTATTATATTTTCCCAAACTTACTGAAGTTTGTCCTTTCTTTGCTTTTCTCACTCTCTTTCACACGCTCTACTCTAACCTTACACTCCTGCCAAATTGTTTATCTCTTGTGTTTGTTCACTTTTTTTTTTACTTGGCATTCATCATTTCTTCAGCTTCTGGCAAGAGTCTGAGTGTGTATTTATTTATCTGTGAGTGTTTATGCATCAGTTACCATGTGTATGCATATGTTTAGCATACTATACACTCGCTCCAGGATTTTGTTTTTATTCTTTCTGCCAGGATTCTTCTCTTAAACTGCTACCAGTGAATTGTTAGATGAATCACGTTTGAAAGTCTTTTGACTCACACGATTTGTATACAGTTTCATTTGAGAGCCAGATGAAGTTGACTCAAGAAAATATGACGTCAGAGTCAGTGTCAGATATTCAGACTATGCCCTTGTGGAGCACTAGGGGGTGCTGGCAGGTACATTGTTATGGTCATGTGATTGTCTTGTATGAGCTCACCTGTTTCCCATTACTTCTAATGTGGTTTGTTTTTGTTTATACACTTCTTCGTGTGTCGATTGTTGGTTGAGTTATTGTTCACAACATGCACTGTTTACCATTGTGTTCTACCGCGTTTATTTTTTGTTTCCATTTTTTAAGTAACCTTGTTTTTGTCTTAGTTATGTCCTGTAATTTCAACGTATTCTTGTTTTGGTCATCTTGTGTTATGTTTTTGTCTAATAAAACATGGTTCATCTTTGTCCCTGCAGTCAGCATCGATTTTTTTTTTTCTTCTTTTTTTACGCTTTTAGTCTCTATCCTATCCTTATCTCCTCTGAGGGAGCTGAGGAACTCACAAAAAAACGCACAAAAAAACAAAAGTAAAACAAAAAACTTTTTTTGCACAATGGTAGCCAATGCAGTAGCAAGTTAGCTAATAAACACACATTAATTTGATTAAAGATCTAATATAATTAATATCTTTTTAGTTGGATTATTACAGGTTAAATATATATACCTTTTTCTACTCCAGGCTATTCTGTATCAGGTGTTCTCAAAAGAAGTTTTTTCAGCTATAGAAATTATTCCAGGAATAAAGAGTTGTTGAAGAATATGACAATCAAAACCAGCTTCATTGTGCCTAATACTTGAGAATGAAAGGAACAGGGAAAGGGGCGAATGAAGAGACAGGAGAAATGACAGATTGGAGTGTGAAGCTCTGTCGGTTTTCGCAGCATGTGTCTCAACGACCTTGATAAGCAGCTTGTTGTGAAGCACAGACACATACGGTATGCTCGCCACATTTCGACTTATATGCATGCATAAATCTTTAAGCACTCGCTTATACATCAGTAACAGCTGCCAGGAAGAGAAACGTTCGCGTCAGTGGAGTGCGACTCGTACACCAGATGCGCATGCAAGTGCAACATAGTACATCATATATATGATGCTTTTTTCAATTATTCATTTTGTCAAAGCTGTCTGTATACTTTGTTTATAAACGTATATCGTGACCTCAATTTTATGTCTTTGCAAGTCTATAATGGAGTCGCACCATTCCCCATCACCATCACCATTGACCAGCCCCGCTCATGTGCTGGTTGATGTGTTAGTGAGTGAAATGAAAAAAGCAGAAGCAATCCGCTTCAGACAAAACGCAACATGTAATAGATCACATGTAACGATGGGCAATTCGCAAACGATTCCTTCTTTCCGAAAGTCTCCTTGACGTGAAACGGACGAATCGATTCGCAAAAGTAACAAGAGTGTAGTAAGAGTGTGAGAGCTGAGTACATTAATCCTGTAGCGTAAGCATTTCATTCACAAAAGAACAAGCATCTTCTTACCTGTCGTTATCTCCAGGTCTGAAGCCAGGCAGGATGTGCTTGAAACTGCTGTTCCTGTCCAGCTTAGGTTGACTCTTAGTCCTTTTTATTGACCCCTTTAACCTGCGACTCAGGAAACCCTAGTGAGAAGAAGTGACAAAGAGAAAGGAGATGATTCACTGTCAGTGATGCTGTAGGCACTGAAGCTGTCCCTGTACTGTTGTACCAGTGTTTTATGTCATGCTTGCTTTCATCTAACATTTTTCAACATGTTGGCCATTGACTTTCCTTTGTGCTCAGGGGAGACCTGGACAGAGAAGTCTCAACATTTTCTGGAAAGCCTGTACATTTATAGACGAGGTTTCCAGTTGTAGAAGACACCTGGCAAATAAGATAATGTATCACATGTCCTAGAAATATTAGAAGTCTGGGAAGCATTTCAAGGATCAGAAATGCTCCTGTGGTGGGCTGGTGAAAACCTAGTCACTCTTTTTTTTTTTGTTTGTTTGTTTGTTTTTTTATTTGTTCATGCATCTGTCCGTTTTTTATTCATTCATTCATTCATTCATTCATTCATTCATTCATTCACTGGTCAGAGTTTCAGCATCAGCAATGCTCCTTTCATTCACTTTATATGGGTCAGGGTGTTGGTGTCATGATCCAGCTGTGTTCTGGTGACAACCACAGTCAGTAACTGCTCATTCATTCATTCATTCATTTATCCAGCTATTTATTTATTTATTTATTTATCACTTCACACTGGTTAGGGTCTTTATTAACAGATCACAGTCAGTAACATTCATTTATTCATTGATTTATCTATCCATCCATCTATCCATCCATACATACACACAAATATCAGTTTATACCGATGAGAGTGTTTCGCTCAGCAAAAGGCATCTGTGGTTGCATGGTGGTAAATGGACTATTGTCAGCATTCATTCATTCACCCGTTTGCTTATCATGGTATCCTGGTCTGGTTTCTGTGTTAGCAATACTCCTATTGTGACTCTTATTGGTAACAGATGAATTGTCAGTAGTTGATTGAATGGATGGTTGATTGATTGATTGATTCATTCATTCATTCAGCACTTTAGACAGGTCAGGGTGATGTCAGCAATGCTCTTGATTTGACCATAGTGACTGATGGACTATAATCAGTGTTCGTTTTTCGTTCCTTCACTCATTCGTTCTTCATTGGTGTCCTGTTGACATCTGAAACTAAAATATAAAGTCAATTATTTGTTCATTCCTTAATTCCTTCATACCTTCATTCAAAAAATGACTGATTCATTCATTCATTCATTCATTCAGTCAGTCAGTCAGTCAGTGCATTATACTGGTCAGGGAGTCTGTGTCAGTAATTGTATAACTATAAAAACTGAAGGTATGTGTATAACCACTGGTGTCATTTTTAATATCTTTGAAAGTATCATTAAAAATCTATTTTAATAATTAGTTGAGATGTGTGTGTGTGTGTGTGTGTGTGTGTGTTTGCACTAAGATAACACAAGTCAGCAGTATGTGAGACTGCTTCTGCAACACTAGCCAGCAGTTTATAATTTCCAACTCCTACTCGAGGAGCTTAACCCTCAGCCACTTGGCAGTTGGCTTGAATTAAATATAGATAAAAGTATCTGCACAGGGAATAAACAATTTAATGCATTGGCAAGTTCACTGTTCTAATTTGCTGCCCTGTCACTTGCATAGACACATAGAGAAAAATTTGCCAAAATATTGTTTCCAGTGCTGTTGAGGTAAAGAGATGAGGTAATGGAGATAGTCTCAGCTCAAACGGCACAAGATAAGAAGACAGAGGCTGGAGATTTTATACAGGACATTAAAAAAAAAGCTCATTCAATATAACCTCTTCTAATTCTATGTCATCTTTCACTTATTTTTGTTCATGATGGTCACTGTGTGTGTGTGTGTTTTCAGCCGCTCCAGAATCAACTTCTTCTAGTTGCCATGGAGACAGTGGGCCATGACCAAGAAATTTGAAAAAGAATGAAAGAAGAGAGAGTGAAAGACAAGCAGGCAAGGGCAGATGAAGTCAAAAGTATGCGTCTTACTTAGAGACTGATGGAGCACAAGTGCAACACAATGAGGAAAGAAAAAAAGGTGAAAGAGGAGAGAAAAAGACAGCCAGGGCTTGTACAGACATACAGTAGTGTGTGTATTCTCTCTCTCTCTCTCTCTCTCTCTCTCTCTCTCTCCCACTCCCACACACACACACACACAACCTTAATTAAGTCTGTTGTTTGTAGTGAGACACAGAAAGTATATAAGCCCTTTCCGACAACTGTCATAAACCTACAGAAATCTTTATAAAGGATTAATCTGCTAGACATAACTGTCATAGAGACTTTACTTAAAGGTGGTGTCCATAGTGAGACACAGCACCTACATAGGTCATTCATGATAACTGTCATAAACCTGCATAAGCATTTGTAAAGATTTATTTATTCTTCATAGTTCATGGGAACACATTACTTAAGACTAATGTCCACTATGAAACATTGTGTAGTGTTATAAACCTACATAAACATTTAACAAGACTTACTCAAATGCTGGGGTAACATTTAAGGCTGTTCTTCATAGAAATACATAGCACTTACATGTGTACACCCTTTATAACTGTCTTAAACCTTCCATAACATTTATTGTAGATGTAACTCAGATTCAAAACACTGATGCTTGCCTACAAAGCCATCAGTGGACCAGCTCCCTCTTACCTCAAAGCTCTCATCACGCCTCGCACGGCACCTCGCACCCTCAGATCTACCAGCACTG
>JAOTRN010000030.1:9034734-9053585 GCA_028566695.1 Bagroides melapterus
TTTCTGGCACTCGCCCAGACCGATTGTTTAAATTGGAGAATATTGTGTTTCTGTTGTGTTCTTTTGTGCAACTCTGAGATGCTCCACATGAACTGCATTTCATCAAAATACTTACTGACAGCAGCTTTCTTTGAAAACTCATACATTGGAGACAGACACAACACAGACACAGCATCCCTCGGTACAATATGATCACACAGAAGGAATTCGGCATTATCAGCATAAACAAGTTCAAAGTGGAGATGAACCGTCCAACAGAACCCCACACCCTCCAGTGGATATACAGAGAGCGTTCATACCACTGAACTTTACCGTTATTAAGCGTTCAAGCTACCTTCTGTTTGTCAAGGCAGGTGTGTTGTTTGAATGTGCCCTTGTGCTGTTTGTCTACGTCTGATGTAACCCAGCGCCGGTGCATCTGAATCCAATTACAGCGTTTTCCTTCTTCGGGTGTTTCCATGTTATAAAAACAACACAATGATAACCAGTAAGCCTGCCAATACATATAAAAGCAGAGCACGATCACCGTAAAACAACCACGCTGTCCTGGCATGCAGTAAAATCTGTCTAGTCCATGCCCTTGCATCCCTAAAGGACCAAGCTTTATTTCTCACTTCTGAATGAATCCTCCTTTGCTGTTCTCTGTGACACGCATTCATGTCAAGTGCTTTTACGTCATATCACATAATCTTCATTCATTTATTCTCTTGTCCTTTGGTCTCATATTGTGTTTAAATGCCTCATGTGTTTAAATAGGGTTTATTAGAGTGTGTGATGTCCAGCACTAACTGATATTTTTGGATGTTACAAAATGTTATCCCAATTCTATTTCAGGTTTTCAAATATTACGCTTATTCTGGTCCACAACCAAGAACATTGCGTCTACCGAGGGACAAATCTCCAAATACCGCCAGAGATCTCTCTTTCACACGTTTCAGTCCAAGTCTTTCTTTGCTTGAGCAGAACGAATGAGTCGTGATAGTGTCATGTGCCTCTCTGTGCAGGCATGGCCTCTGAACTCTAGTGTATACTCTGGTGCTCACTACAGTGGACTATGATGTTTATACATAACACACTCACTAATGTTTTTTTTATGGTATATAGGAGAAGAGTTATGATTTATAACTACACAATTTGGAGAACAGTTTGAGTCCGGTTCCACTCAAATCCTGACCAGGTTTTGTTGCTGATAAAATCCTAGATTTACATATCCGTAGCGCTGCACTGTGTCATTCTGAAGTTTGCTGTATGTTGGAGAAAAATCCAACATGTGGTCCCCAGGTTATACAAACAAAATCAAATCTCTCCTATCACCGAATCTGATGATTCCATGATGCCCAACAATCAGAGCAATTAAGAGCAAAAACATTTACTTTTAGCCTCTATAGATTTAATCTTACTTTCATGCCAGAAAGTAAGATTAAAAGTAAGTTTGTTTGTTATTTACTGTATTCCACTGCAGAACTCTCTACTTCATGTTTTCCAGACACGTCACCAATAACTATCATTAGTTGCTGTTGCCACTTGCACCTTCAGTATGTCTGCGGTGAGAAATAATTCACTTTCTGCAGCTTCGGGGTTAAATATTTGATGGAGCATTTGACAAATCTTGACAGAACATGTTCAGTTCCCCAAGTTTATTAGGCTTCTTCTGAAGGAATCTGTTGTTTTAAGCTCAGGAGATTTTCTAGACCATGTGGACTTCTTGAGTTGCTGTATGTTTGGTGTGGTTCTCTTGAAACCTCCGTCTTCTCTCAGTTTCTTGGATAATGATGTTGCAGTTCATCAATTACTATTCATGTAACTTTTGACCCTGCTACTTTAACAATGAATTTTTTTTTATGAAATTAGGAAATACTATGTGTTTGTGAATGTGTCAAATGTGTATTCATATACCTTATTTCCTTTGTCAAATCTATCAGTATGGACCTATGAGGAAGTATTGTGTTCACTGGTTTCCTCTTCCCCTTGAAGCTTAGTGATGTTCCTCTTGGCCAGGCATCTGAATGACTGCGTGGCTTAGTTGAGTGCCCAGCATTTTCATTCCAGCATATTGACACTTAACAGTGCCACATACTCAGCAAAAATGATGTGGTGTCTCATCACAGGACATGCTTTCTGGCTTTTGGTGTTCCACAGTGGGAGACAGAGACAGTGCTTCACTTAGACCATGAGCTATGACTAAGAGAAGGTCAAGCCTCGGTTGTCTGTGAGAATTTAAATCTCTGAAACCTCAGACTAAGCATGATTATGAGATTGGACATCAGACCCAGTGTAGGGTTGTAATTTCTCCACAGGGGTTAGTCGTGTCAAATAAATAAATAGCAGTACGCAAAGCAAAATAAAGTCTGCGGATTTCCGATAAGCTTAGCAGTTGCAGTAAATCTTTGCACTTTCCAGCACAGAGGGGGATTGAATGCCTATTTGTGAAGTACACTAAGCAGAATAGTAAAAGAGCTGACTCACTGTGAGGACTGACAGTTTGATGTGTTACTGCTGAGAGCCGTGTAGCTTATACAGGCACTGTGGCAGGCCATTACATGATTGCACACAAGACTGCTATGCAATTTCCTAGACCAGGAACCAAAGGGTTTACTCAACAATGGCAAAAGAGAAAAAGAATAAAATGCTTTGATGTGCCAGCCGAACTCAAACATTTCCTGGAAAATAAGGGTTATCATCAATCTACTGTATGTTGACGAACTGTGCCAAATAGTTAATGAGCAGATTAAATGAGGAATGAACGTTGTAGCAGTCAAAGTGTCTACAGTAACAAGAGGCTCTTGACAGTGTCAAATTCCATGAAAAGTGAAACACACAACGTTATAATAAACTACTAATACTTGTTAATACATGTAACTATTTGCAGGAATACATCTGATCCAAATAGCAAAGTATAGAACGGAGTCTGATCTCAGGTTCAGACCGACATGTTGTAAACATTCCTCCAGGCCCAACAAACTTTTTAACGCTGCAGACTTCATGATGTCACATCCTACTGCAGAGCAAAGGCAGGGCATTTAGGGGGGAAAAAAAAAAAAGAGCCAAGCAGTTTTTGGCTTCTGCATCTGACTTGCCGGGAACGCCTAAGCTTTAGGGAACCTTTGACTCACCTTCGATACTCTAACAATTTGTATTTCCAAAGACACACTATTGCTTTAGCAGACTCTTATTCACAATATGCTGATACTGAACATCATTTCAACTCACTCTAAAGTCAAAGTGCTGTTTGACTTTACATTTACAGCATTTGGCATACGCCCTTCACCAGAGCGACTTAAAGGCCTTACTCAAGGGCCCAGCAGTGGATGCTTGGTGGAGCTCACAACCTTCCAATCAGTGGTCCAGCACCTTAACCACTAAGCTTCCACATCCCCATTTACAGTATACAGTTGTATTTATAATTGCCTCTAGTATCACCCAGAAGTTGGAGTTCTCTTTTAACTCAGTACTCCTCATTTCATCTCGGGTAGTTTTTTCCTTGCCTCTGTTGCTACATTCGAGTCCCTGTAAAGCTGCTTTATGACCATTTTTATTATATCACTACAAAGAAGCCGAATTCATCTGAGCAAGGGATGAGGAAAGAACAACTGTCAAATTTAGAGTGTTTCTGATGTTAACATAGCATCACATGTCCAGTCACACCAACAATTTTGCATGTTACCATGCTGACGCAGATGGAAATTTCCAACTGTTTTCCCCAACAAGACAGGATACAGAGTGGAATGGCATCAGGGCCCAGCCTTTCAGTCTCAGTACTGTATCCGTGTGTGGTATCTGCTCCAATGTGTCTGTCTCATTGTTACTGGCAGGACAACAGGAAAGGGCAACAGCCTTTCAGGGTTTGTTTTTCAGTTACTCTCGTCAAATCCACATGGAAAAATTGCCTTGTTTGAACTTCCTCTTCTACAGAAGAAGGATTGTAACTGTTCGGCTTATTCGTGTAAAGGTCTGTGGCCTTTTATGAATGGAAGCTGGGCTCACATCAGTGCAGACTGGTAACTGTGCAGAAAGCACACAACCTCTGAGGAATTCTTAGCATTCCAGTCCTCTCATGTTAGCCACAGTGTCATGCCACTGTTGCAAGACAATGCTTGACTCATGGCTTCCAGAAGTTGCTTATCTGTATGCACTCTGGCATTCAGTTAATTACTCCAGGGGTCTCGACAAACTCGCTGGCAGGTTATGCAGAGAACCATCCATATCTCCTGTGTCCTTCATGTCCTTCCTCGATAGAGCAGTTACACACATATATAAATATGATACAGTGGTCTTACTGTGTTATAAGAGAACAATATCTGAATTATATCACAGGGTATTTGTCTTTATCCATTGAGTCCAAAATGGAAATATTCACTCACCTAACAGCGTGATTAGGAAAAGTGTGTGCTTTGTTTTACCTAAAGTTGAGTTGTATCTGTTGATATTGGCTGCTAAAGTCATCATCAGAGGTGTGTAGAGTATCCAAAATCTGTACTCAAGTCAAGTAATTATTTTAATACTTACTTGAGTAAGAGTAAAAAAGAATCTGATGAAAAAATGACTCAAGCTAGTTACTTCTGATCTGATTGATATGAAGTGAAAACACAGAATTTTAAACTGATTGGAGAGCTGAAGTAAAGTTGAAGCAAAGTAGCCGATCTCAGTCTAGTGATGGGCACGTTACCATCACATAACCTGTCATTTGCAAAAAAAAAAAACTCAACCACACCCAGATGTTTTTCCTAACAGTTAACTTTAATTTTTAGGTAGGAATAAAATAAAATGCAAGACATCACAGATGCTATTCAATTTATTTAGTTTTGTACAGACGTTTGTTCATGAACGTGTTGTTTGGAGGGTTCACAAAATATTTGTCATTGCTTGCACGAGTGCACATATGAAGAAAAACATTCGGACAGTGTGTGAAATGTATTAAAATAAGGTCAAAGTGCCCATAGTTACCAAATTTCCATTAAAAGAGTTTAAATAGGCATAATTCTGACACCAGTACATGTTTTTTTAGGTTGGAGCTGGAATTCTTGTACGCTGTGATCTCAGTTGGTTTTGGTGCACACAGCAAGCATGGCATTATGAAACTATACTTTTTTCTTTTTTTTTTCTTTTTGATATCTTGGAGTGAAAACATAGACTGAACTTCTCATATGTGATGTAAAGTAGACCCTGTGACACAACATTAAAGTGGTGGCTTTCAGTAACTGTACAAAAGCATTTATTTCCAAGCATTCAGGCACTCTGTCAATGTGATTTGCATTATTTCTTCCGTTTTATACTTTCTTTGAGCTGCACTCATTAAAAAATACGTTTGTTATAATACAACTCTAGACATCGTGTATACTGCTCATGACAATTCCTATTACAGCCTCATTTTTTCTTCATTTACAGGTGTGAAAAGTGTTACCATGGTTACATTGATTTTAGATGGGATTTCTAGAAACTGGAACAGGTTATTAGGCATTATTTATAACTGCATTAATATTTAAAAAATTGAATTAGCAAAAGTCAAATGGAATTAATTGCATTTTTTTCTCCTTTGTGTTCCCACCTCTAAATACTTATTCCAGTTCATATTCCAGTATTTGAATAATGATACCACTTCTGAAGTTCTCCATTACATTTGTGCCTTTCTGTATATTCTTATTCAGCACAATAACTACACGTGGCTGTAAAAGGTATTGTTTATTTTGTTTTTCTTTGTAATGTCCATAAGTCTTATTCCGTTTAGGACCAATCAGGTGAGAATATTTCAGAGGAGGAATTAATGGTTTTCAAATGGGAATGTGACAACTACGTCAAATCCTTCAGCCATAGCTGGTTGAATTTGTCCACTTTCCAACAACCTAATGATCAAAATCTTGATCTTGAAGAAAGTGGGATCTTGTGGGTTTGTGCCAAGGGAAAAGAGCCTTGTTGCTATGCATAGTGATTCACAAAGGTATTATTATTGGTCTTAGGTGTAGGTTTTAAAACCTTAGACTTTATAGACACTTTTTTACCATTGCCTTGGACAGGTTTCAGGTCTGCAACTGATAATTACCTTTTGCGCTTGACAAAGCATTTTGTAAAACTTTGTTTGTCTGTGATCCAGCTCCAGTTAGAAGTAATGTTGGGCATATTGATGACAGCATATTCAACTACACTTTAACAAATGTCACTGTCTTCACATCACACATCCTCTCAAATACTTTTTATTTCTGTTTCACAAATATGTCATTTCACATCTCTAATGTCCTATGGTTTGACCTTACACCACACAACAAAATCTAAAAACTGCTCTAAGGCCTATTTATCAATTTCCACATTGATAAGGCACTAAATCAGAAATAGTGGGGATAAATCCCAAGGAACATATTGGACTGCGAAAGGTAATATCATCATCTGATGATGGCAGAGAAAATATGATAAAGGAATGAGAAATATCAATTTGTCAGTTGAGGTCGTCACACTGAAAATAAGGTAAACTGACAGATACAGACGCATAATACAGGCTAATTAATCATAAATGCAACTTTCCACTCACATAAGTGTCAGAGAAAGCTTGCAAAGATAAATGATGCTTTAAAAATTATATAACAACTATTGCACATGCAAGCAAGTGAGGTCACAGGCAGCACAAATATGGTTTGCTCTTATTTTTTTGTAGTCAATAGCTTTGTGTTAAATGACGGGTACATGCAGACTGTGGCTAAAAATAGCTCATATAGCTTATGATATGACATTATATTATAGTATAGATTATAAAATTGTTGGCTCAGATCACTTTGCTCTTGGCAGTTTTAATGTGAAATTTGCAGAGTGAATCCTAAATAGATTCCCAGAAGGCTTTGTGTAATAAAGCATCATAAGACAGAGAGAGAGAGAGAGAGAGAGAGAGAGAGAGAGAGAAAGATTGGATTGAGTATAAATTGACTAGTGTTTTAATACAATTTGTCTCGTCATGAGAATAACCCATTCTGTCTCTGCTAATCATCCAGTGAGTTGGCACTTTTTGCCCTGAAGCACAGTGTTTTCATTGTAAACCCCACATACTGTTGCAGAACATTCCCTGCACTACAGGAGCTTTGTCATCAGTAACAAAAAGAGCCCCGTGTTTGCTGATGCTTCTAAAACCACCAGTGAACCTTTCACTATACAAGTGTACACATGGGGCTTGTGTTACCCCAAGCCACTTCTTTGGGCTGTGTGAATTTTTGCTGTCACTCAAAGCCTGAGGTGCTGTTGATGCTGTAGTACAAGAAGCAGTGCCTGGTGGTCATTTGAATGCAGTGATACAAAACATTTTCTGTCTAGTCAATGACTGGACTGAACGAATAATGTCCAACAGTGATACTTCGAAATGAAAGATGTAATTTATGGATAGACCAAGTGACTGTGACTATTTCTTTTGAATGGTGGTTAACTGAAAGAAATTGCTCCAAAACACTGCTACAAATCATTGTTGATGGTTTTACCATGAAGTGAATGTCACATATGATATAATCACAATGTCTTGTTTGAAAATACTTTCACACAGCTGAAAATTCAACCATATAACAAATCTCACCTGTAGTGCAAGACTAAATTTTGAGGTCATGTAGGTGGAAGAGGGAAATTTCTTCCAGGTATGTTCAAATGCCCTGTAACGTAGCAGAGAAAGCACATGCTTCCTTTTAAGCTCCCTGGTAAGGAACTGACATTTGAAATGTTCCACCTAGCTAGTGGATAGGAATGGATAAATGCTGCATACATTCACAGATGGTAATGTCATAATTGATAAACCTTTCTTTGTTTCTTTGTAGGTATCCAATCAACCAAAAAGTCAGGAATACCTGCTCCACGGGACATCCCCCAGAACATTTCCAGAGACCGCACTCCACTGAGAGACCAGCTAAGGACCTCATCTTCCAAAAAGATGATCCCCAGTGCGAGCACCTCCAGCTTGTCCGCCCTGGCAAAACATTCCCGCAGTTCAGTTAAGTCAAAGGTGGAAGCCGATAGTGCAGACAGGGCCCTCCTCGAGTGTCAGGTTAAAGAACTATTAGCTGAAGCCAAGGCCAAAGAATTTGAGATAAGCAAATTACGGATGGAGCTGCAAAGGTGCAGAGGAAAAGGATCTCCACAGGAGGCTGGCACACCGGATGGGACGATGGAGCGAGAGCAAACAGAGTCGAATTTCACAGATACACAATCATTAGTTGAGGAGATGAAGGAGAAGAACAGGTGCTTTCAAAAAGAGTTGTCAGCCTTGCAGCAAGAGAATCAGACTCTAAAGGAAAAGCTTATCCTTTTGGAGAACTCTCCAGTCTCCTGTGATAATACCATCACAAATTCTACATCACTAACCAGTCCAAACAAATTCTCTGTGAATGGGGTTGTACCAGAGATTAGCAGCACCAAAATGGCAGCAGGGGGACCACTCCACGGTAGCCCAACTAAAGCCTCTGTATCATCTGGTAGCGACATTACCAAAGGTTCTCTGTCACCGGACACCTCGGAGTTTGAGAAAATCCCATCACACTCAGACTCGGTCAGTAGCAGCACAAAGGGCATCGCACCAAACCCCAAGGAGCAAGATCTATCACTGCAGTGCCTCACAGAGCGCATGCAAAAAATGGAAGAGAGCCACCACAGTACAGCAGAGGAGCTTCAGGCCACCCTGCAAGAGCTAGCTGACCAGCAGCAGGTTGTGCAGGAGCTAACAGCAGAGAATGAGCGTCTGTCTGAAGAGAAGAGTCTATTGCAGACCTCCCTGCAGCAGCAGAGGGAACGTGTAGAGCTCTTGGCACAAAAGAACGAGTCTTTGCTCCAGAGACTCAGAGAGCAAGTTCAAAATCAGGAAGTTGAGGCTTCCCGCACATCCAGGGCTGCAGAGCTGGAACTACGTCTGGCTGAGCAGGTGGAAAGCTCACGCTTTGAGAGGGAGAAACTGGTGGACATTCAACAGCAGCTCACAGGGAGTCTAAGAGCTTTGGAAAAAGAGCATCAGGAAGCCCAGGTAGCTGTGAGAGGCTTAAAAGATGAGCTAGAGATCCTCAAGCAGCAGCTGGACAGGGAGAAGGAGGCCGGAGCAGAGGCAACAAGGCTAGCAGTGGAACAGCGTCAAGCTGAGAATACTCTGAGGGTGGAGAACGAATGCTTAAAGGCCCAGGTTGATACAGAAAGGCAGAAGGTGTTAGAGCTGAATGTAGTCCAGAGTGCTAGCAACAGCACAGAGCTGCAAGCCTTACTGAAAGCTGCGCACGCAGACAGAGACAAACTGGAGGTCACCTGCACCGAGCTGAAACAGGAACTGCTGCAGGCTCACAAGGAAGTAGAGCGGATTCAGGGTATGCTCAGTAAGGTATGTGTCTCAGGTACCTTCTTCTTGTAGCACTCTCTATATCAGACTCTTTAGGACGTATTTTTATCCTTTCAGACCCAGAAATACTGGGGTTTAGGATTTCATTGGCTATCAAAAACTGACACTGTGCCCTTGACTCGTCTGCTTCTTATGTTGTAAGTTTTGTGTTTAGTTTCATAATATTAATTGTAGACAGATATGCTCCAGTTTATGAAATGCTACAAAAACAAATAGTCTAATAAATTTAATATTTGTACTTGGGATTTGATATTCTGCACAGTGTTGTTTGGAATTTATCCTTGAATTTGGTCTCAAGGTTTTTTCAGCGCATCACTCGACATGTGAGATTCTGGTGGAAACTATTAGATTCTGCACACACATCATACTTGGGCATATAAGAATATGTTTGGCCTAACGAGTGTTTATTTGCAGAGACTCAGCCATGATATTTTGATGGTCAAAAAGCAAACAGCACTTTGTCTTTCCTTTGTGGATCGATCAGACTTCTGTCTTATCCTCTTCTATGAGACGAGGCAAAGGTTGTTTAGGAATTTAAGTGTAGTTCACGTTCTTATGTGAAGAAAATTACAGAGGGTCTTCTGTACATGCACGCTCTGTTATTACCTCCTTGGCAGTTGCATTGTTGTTCTATTGAGATCCTTTAAAAACCACATCATCTATAAGAAGAAAAATATATACATGCATGACAGTTATGAGTCCTGTACCTCATAAACCTCGTTAGCACATAATAACTGTCTCTCCTTTAGTCTGTCTTCTGACTAAACTGCTGCCAGGGAGACAGACGCTTTGAATTGCTCCTCCTTTTCCTGTCAGCGTGCTTTAACAAGAGCGATCCAAAATCCATTTAGGCTTAAAAAAAAAAAAAAAATGTCTGTAAGCATAACTCTGTGGGGATTCAGGAGTTATGATGTCATGACTGAAGGATGGATTTATTTGCTTTTCCAGCTGTGATGATACTATTTACCAATCTCATCCCATAACACAGACAACAGGGTAGTTCATGTGGTTTCTTTAAAAAGAGTCGTTGTGTCTCTGCTTTAGTACATACTAGCCTTAACGGTCAGCTAACTTTTAGCTTCTGATGTAAAGTTAGAAGAGGTAAAGAGGCAAAGTGTCTCTTTGACTCTAAAATTTTCCCCTAGATAGAGATGAGTGTGTGAATGTGTGTATGCAGGATGCCACACAGTGCACTGGCATCCCATCTAGGGTGTATTCCTTTCTCACGCCCAGTGTTCTCTGGATCGTAATTCAGTCCAGACCGTAATTCACTGCCATCCCACCCAGAATAGTAGAAAAGAAAGAAAAGGAATTTAGATTACAACTTTAAGGGGAGAATATAACAACTACTCTCAACATACAGAGATATGTGAAAATATCATTTATTACTTTTATAACCTGGTGTATCGCATCCATTCTTACTTCAGCATGCCAGCAATATCTACTGAGAGGCATATTACATTTTACCTTTTTGTCAAAAACTGAAGTTTCTTATTGACATTAAATCTGAAAGAAGAGAGTGATAGCACATCTTCAAGCACATCCTGAGCATTATTTAAGACAATTCAAACATGTAAGACAGCACAAATAATGAAACATATATTGAAGTTTGTAGTCCTGCTCAGGTATTTTTTTATACTTCCTAAGATAGTGACATAGACAAACCTTTTCACAACCATAGAGCTTCATTTTCATAAGAATGAGAGGGAAGTAACCTATTTCATGTTTTGCTGTAAGACAACAGGGGGAAACGTGTACACATGCGCTTTGTGGTTTGTCTCAGCTTCATTATCTGTACGTGGACTTAGTTACACCAGAAATGACTCCGAAATTCAAACTCTGAATTATTCAAATATGACAACATGGCCGTGTCTCCTGGGTGAATTAGTGAATGAAGAGAACAATAAAGAGAAGAATAAAGCTTGCTCAAACTCATGTGGTGACTGACCAACATTTATTGTGATAACACTGTAGACACTGAGGTTCATTTCTCTTTGTAGATCACTGACTGATTCACCGCTTTAATAAATTAGAGAGAGTGTAAATTAGTGTGTCATGCCATTTAGAAGCTTAGACTTCATATGTATGTGTTTAGTCCATAGTTTGTTGATTTAGTCTATATCGACTTTATGCCTTGTGGAAATCCGGCCATCCGACAAGGTTTCAGCAGCAGCTGCCAGCTCTCATGGTAATTTAAAGTGAACTTGCAAGCTAAGTATAACTTTAGAAATGGAATTAGTTCTTGCAGAATAGATCCAAATGCATGATGATTATGATCATCCAGAGACAGACTGTGGGGGAAAAGAAAGAATGACACAATGGCTTGATTTTCTTTTTTGAAGTCACAGGCCAGAAAAAACAGTGGTTCCAATGCAAAACTCCTCTCTCTTACTATGCAAACTGAATGAAATGAAATTGGGGCATAGAAGCCTTTATCTTTACATATACATTACAGCACAGTGAAATTATTTAGCAACTGAGGAGCTTGGGGTTGGAACGCAGGGGCCGCTATGATACAGCGTTAAGGGCCTTGCTCAAAGGCCCATTAATGGCAGCTTGGCAGTGCTGGGCCTTGAACCACAATACTCCCATCAACAACCCAAAGTCTTAACCACTTGAGCCATCACTGCCCTGTAGCTCCAGTACTCCAGTTATTTATTGTTTTGAATCATCTTCTATTTACACAGGCTGAAGCAGACCAACAGAAGCATCAGGAGATATTGGAGTCGCAGGAGCAAGATCGCAAAGCTAACATGCTTGCTCTGGAGGAGAAGAGCAGAGATGAAGAGAACCAGATCAAGGACCTTAAGGAAACCATTTTTGAACTGGAGGACCAGGTGGAGCAGCACCGGGCAGTTCAGTTACACACCAACCAAATCATCCTGGACCTAGAAAGTATGAAGGCCTCCTCTCTTTTCTTTGTCTTTTTTTTTGCACATATCTTTCTAGCTGCTTTAAAAGCATGGAAATATGAGAATGTTCTCCCTGCCCTCTTTCTCCTGGAGACTGGAGGCTGTAATAAGCATAGTTTTCTCTCAGTCATGTCTCACACTGCAACAACTTAAATAAATTTCATTGTGCTGGTAGCTCAGAGATGTTTAAGCAGGATGCTGCAGTCTGGATGGACTGATATCTCTATTATTGTCCTTATTCAAACGTTTGCCGTTTCTGTTTAATCGTTCCATGCCGAGCTTTAATGAAATTACTCCACTTACACAACATAAATATAGAAAGTTGTTAATCTTTCTAGACAGCTGAGTTTTAAACAAATAACATCTGTTTTACTCACTGAGCAATTTTTTTTTACCTACAGTTCTTTTTTTTTTTTTGTTTGTTTGTTTGGTTGGTTGGTTGGTTTTTATAGGTCAAATCAAGCAGCTGGAGGAACATAAGACTGAGCAAGACAAGCAGATGAAAGCCATGAGCAAACAAATGAAAGTAAGCTTGCTCAGATTTTTTTTTTTCAGCATTAACCTTTAACATTCTAATTTTAAATAATAATTGAATGAATTCCATCTAATTAACAAAGAAATTTACTCAATTTACTTGCTTTTTAAGATTAAGCACTGACACTGCCCTGTATGCCCGCTTTCTTTATATGCCTCAGATTGCTTAAATAGGAAAGAAAAAAGCAATCTCTACCAGGATCCACTGCCACCAGATATTTTACAGATATTGGAGAAGCTGTTGTCAAATCTTTACATATCCATTGCAATCTTTGATTCAGCACGTCTTTTTGTGTGTGTGTGTGTGTGTGTGTGTGTGTGTGTTTTAGGAGGAGACACAGGAATGGCGGCGTTTCCAGGCTGACCTGCAGACGGCCGTGGTCGTGGCGAATGACATAAAGGTGGAGGCTCAACAGGAAGTGCGGTCACTTCGCAGACGGTTGCAGGAGGAACAGGAGCGCAGCGCCAGGCTGGCTACAGAGCTCGAGCACATACAGGGAGCCAGGTATAGTAAAACTCCCAAATAGCTGCTCTTCTCAACTCAGGAGCTCCAGTCAGTAGTACTTTATATATATATCAGGCAATTATAAAGTTGCTCATTACGTACAGTAGCAGTTCAGTTTAGCATCCATTATAACATAGTATCTAGGACAGCGTCATCCTTTTGTAATATAAAGTTATAGGAATTTAAGGCTTGTATGTCTATTAAACTCTATAGACAAACACCAAAGTCATTGGAAGTGAGCCAGCTGTAAAACAATGTGCTGCTTTTATATCTTCTGCTCTTTTACAAACTCCTGTACTGTCCTCTCTCAGCTCTATAAGACAGTGCTGTCTGAAAACTGCCTGGGTCCCTTGATTCAACCTCAGACGTATAAATACTTTTAAAAATGGATTTGAATTGTGAGATTTGAAAGATTTAGTATTTAGCATTGCTTTTCATAAGACACAATATCATTAAGCACTATTGTCATTCATTTCTATACACTGACCCTTAATAACATATTCATGTAGCTAATATTTATATTTAATCATTTAGTTAATCAGTGGAAATATGCAGACCGTTGAGAATTCTTGTCACGTGTGCACATCTTATCTGCACTCTAAGAGAGCCTGCATTAAACTACACAATGAACGAGACTTGGCTGAGATTCAGCATGGTAGACAAGTCTCTGTGGTCACAGGATTGTCCGAGTGGTCCTGTAGTTTAATGTGTCCTACTCCTGTGTGTGTGTGTGTGTGTGTGTGTGTCGTTCTATCCTGCTGGATGTTTTCTCGCTGTCTCCTGCATGATTCTGCTAAGCAGTAGCGTTTTCATTTCATTTTTCTGTCTCTCCCCAAACACCACGCTTTGATTTCCTGTAGGTCTCACGAATGGGTGCAGTCCAGTACGTTTTATTGAATTACTGATCTAAGAGCTGTTTATACATGTGATCTTTTTTCAGGTTTGTACTGTACCAGATAAGTATGTCAGGTCAGTTTTCAGTTAACCCAATATTGGCTTTTAAGTTTGTGCCCGAGCACAAACAGTCTGCTAAATATTACAAGGTTGCTCCAAAAACTGTAGTGATCACACATTTTGTAAGTCTCAGGGTTGCCAGATCATTAAAGATCTGCACATACCTGTATTTTACTCTCCCCACTGCACCCAAACGGACTAGCCGATGTACCTCGCTATCCCATCTTCCTCAGACGCTCCCTGAGGTCGCACTCTAAAGGATTTTCCTCAGACATGGCCACCTTTATATAACACCCAGGTGAGTGTACTGCTAGTGACAGCCAAGCTCTTGTACTAAATGAGTAGTGAATGGATGGATCTACCAGAGTGGAAGAATTAATGACTGGATGTAAGAGCTTGTGTGCTGATCTTATTGTCTCCTGCCTTTTTTCCTAATGTCTTTATTTGAATGTGCTTCCAATTTTCTTTTCTTTTTTGCTTTGCCTTGTTTGCTGTGCTTATTAGTTCTTCTTTCCTCTTGGTATTTGGCGCCACCAGCAGTTTGTGGCAGTTACTGCACTGTTTATTATAAATATTTTCTAGAAAGTTTAAACTGAAATCCAAAGCTCTTATCTTATATTCAATTGCCTGTGAAGTTTGCAGAACTTTATTTAGGATATAAACACAGTGCTAATGTGCTTTTTCAAGACATGCATGATAATGGAATGAGCATTGAGCTGGTCATGTGGCCATACGTAATGGCTTAAGGTCTTTAGAAATTCTGGGTTATTTATTTATTCAATAATTTTAAATAAGATCCATCAGATCCTATTTCATCTGGAAATTGTGTTTTCTCCTTTGTCTTTCAGAATCACTGCTGGATCTGCGTTCGAAAGCACCAAGACAGCAGTGGAGGGAAAATAAAGAGTACAGTGTTCTACTCAGTTGACAGTATTATAGTGTGCGTGTGCGTGTCCACTAAACTTTCAGTATTACTGTGTAATAAACATTAGCATGAATCTTTAACCACAACAATACTTCATTTTTTATTACTTTTGTTTGTATGTAACACTTAATGAAGTATTTATTTACAGAACGCAAGGCATTTTTTTGTTACAGTTGGATCACATATCACACATCTACCCATAGAAATGAATGGCTTCCTTTTGTTGTTTGTTAATTTGGCTTTAGCTTTTGCTGATAAGTGAAGAATTCACATATTGTACAAATATTAAATGTTGGACATAAGAAGGAGGAAGGTGTAAAATGAACATTATTATAATGTATCTTTTATGGGTTTTTTTTAACAGAATATATAATGTACAGCTTTAGATTTGCATTACAACTAAACTGGCACTTTGTGTGTGTGTGTTTTGTTGGTCATGTATATCTTAATTACAATGACCTGATTGATTTAATTCTAGTATATTTTACTTTTTAAGCCTGAGTCACTGTAATAGTTCCAGTGTGACTTGTTTTGCCTTGTGGTGTCACACACTGTACTGTTCATGCTTTCTCTGAGTGTTTACATGAACAACGATGCGCCTTATACAACTGATGTAATGAGTTCTTATTTTGTGTGACAGTCCAGTTTCCTGTCATCTACAAGATGTAAAATATTTTACGCCTTCAAATAATCCGAATGAAACGTTATTTAGCGTCATGTCTGCCAGCCACCACTAGATGGCGCAAGGGGAGCGAGAGATACTTTTTTTCTTCCCTTCCATTTCAAATGAAAGGATTTTGTTTTTACGACAGTATGACAGGCTGAGATCTCCTAAACTTGGAAACACTGAACAGTCATTCATACATCCTTAATGAAATATTTAAATACCTCAGGATTCACTAAGCCTTGTACTGCATGCTCAAAAGCATACAATGTTTCAGCCATACAGCACTTACTGCTATGAAACTTTCAGGATCTGACTGAACCGTAATTACGGTTGTACATCCATAACAGAGAAAGCTTTTTTTTTTAAGGTTTTTTTTTATTTATTTGTATTTTAAACCACTGTTACTGTGACATGTTCACTGATGATAAAAAAAAAAAAATCGCTGTTTATTTGGATCTTTTTCGGTTATTAATGTATGAAGATTCACCTTTTTTGTCACCTCTTGATTGTTAATAGATTTGGTATTAATAAATTGTTTTGTTATGGTTCTATACATGGCTGTGTGTCTTTTCTTTGGAGCCTCCTCCTCTGGGATTTTCGACTTTTGCTGTAGCAAGATGTGCTGAAACATGGGAAAGCAAGTCATGTGTAATTGTAATGGCTTGGGACCAGTTAAGAATCTGGTGTTTAAGTGTGAAGATGTTTGTGATTATTAATATATTAAGCGTGAAATATTAGAACGCATGCTTAACTGATTAAAAAAAAAAACAATCAGCTGTAGCAGCCCAGGAATAATAATCTTTGTGAAATTTTGTCATAGTTCAGTAGCTCAGTTTAAGCAGAACCACTTTGTATTGCATTTGTATTTGTTTGATTGACAGGTCACGGAAAGAGGAAGGGAGTCTCTCGGACTCGGAGAGCAGTCCTGTGTGGTGTGGAATTGCTATGACCCAGAATGCACCTGGTAGTGAGAGTGAAAGCAGCACACCTTCAGAGCCAGGAGCTACTGTCAAATCCCTCATCAAGTCCTTTGACACAGCTAAGAGTGAGGACTCACATTTTCTCACATTCTCTTCCTGTTTTTTAATTAATTTATTTATTTTAATTTTTTTTCCATCTCTGTGCAGTTTTTCATACATCAAGATGTCAAGTATGTTTAACATTCCTCTGACAGTGCTTGGGTTCCTTCTCGAAACAGCCGTATCATCTCAAACTCTTGTATCAGTCAGAATCGAGCTCTGAATTTAAAATAAATAAATAAAACATAAACGTTTAAGATTTAGAGGGTTTATTTAATCCTCTTGTTATAACAAGACAAGGAGTCTCATTATTGATGGCTGTAACAATTCATCTAAAAGGCACATAGTCATGGCACTTTCACAATGGCCTCATGAAGCCTGGTCCAAAAGTCTGTCTGGGTGATGAAGCACTTCTCCTCAGGACAGCGGCTCCAAAAGATTTAGACTCACAGGATAACTACACAAAGCTGTATTTCGGTCTCGCTGTAAATTTGGAATGTACCTTTTTTTTTTTCCTTTTCCCTAACTTTTGTCCTTTTTAGATGGACCTGCCAGTACAATGCAGATCCCAACATCTCCTAGAAGTCCCCTGAGTGGAATTCCAGTGCGCACCGCTCCTGCGGCTGCTGTCTCACCCATGCAGGTACTGCATAATTCCACAATATATGACCGTGTGTTTGATTTCTGAACAAACAAAAAAACAAAATTAACTCATTTGCTTTACCACAGAGGCCTTCCGGTATCAAACCTCTGTCTAAAACCCTGGAAAGAAGAATCAATCTGGTGGATTTGTCTCACTCAGGTACTAATCAAGTCTGTTAATGTTAATATAGTGACTTTCTGTAAGGAGAAATTTATTTATAAATGTCAATATTTTTTATCAGGTTTAGTGTGTGGGTGGGGTTTTGTTTTTTGTTTTTTTTTGTTTTTTTCTTAACGTCATAAGACACAAACGATGGTGGGGAAATCAGTAGTGTTTTTGCTTCTGTAACAAATTCAAATTCATACAATTTGATCAGCAATCATACACAATACATCATGTAGTGAAACATTGTACAACTGTCCTAAAAAAAGAAAAGCCAATAGTAGAAAACTAAAATAAAAAAAGGAATAAAGTTAAGGCACAGGTGAATACAATATATGAAGAAATAAAAACTACTAAAATAGGTTAGAAAAATAGAATGTAACATAATGTCAAATATAGTCAGAAAAAAAAAAAAAAGAAAAAAAGAAAATCAAATGAAACAATATATGAACATATGCCACTTGTTTCATAAAGATCCCACAACGTTAATGCAACTATAAATGAATAAAAAGTATGATGGTGCAATAAATAATAAGAAGAATCATTTGTAATCATCTGTTGGCAAATTACCGTGTTATAAGTGGAACAAACAACAACGTTGTAACGTAATGTTATTGAGAAATAATCCAGCAATATCCTGGCATTGAAGATTTCCCAATATTATTCCTGAAGTAATTCTCATCTTAATACGGCAGTGTAACACCGGGTAATTCCGACACGCTTTGAATCATACAGTACATTTTTTTATTCTTTTATTGTTTTTAGTAGAGATTCTTTATTCATGTTTCTCTAATGGGGTTTTCACAGACATGCTGAAAGTGTATCATCAAGCTAACCTGAATGTACTGAAATGAAATGAAGTCCCAGCTGTGTAAATCAGAGTAACTTGTCATGAGAGTGTGTCAAAGCAAATACCAAATACCACTAACTGCAGACACATTGATGCATCGTTAGTCAATGTCTGTTTTTGTTCTGCATCTGTAACGCAGCATCTGTAAAATCATCTCTGTCGCGTTTTTCAGTCGATGAGTTAAAGCCTTCGTCTCTGATGAGAAAGAGTCCATCCCTCGAGTCGGTCATCAAGACTCCAGCTGCACTGAGCAGCAGAACTTCCTCATTCTCTTACAGCAGGGCCAACAGTAAGCTCAAGTAAGGACTCTATACACACACACACACACACACACACACACACA
>JAOTRN010000030.1:9061552-9073136 GCA_028566695.1 Bagroides melapterus
TAATAATAATAATAATAATAATAATAATAATAATAATAATAATAATAATAATAATAATAAAAACCTTAATCTGCTTCTTTACGAAATATCATCTGACACAAAGTCTAACACTTACAATCTGTTCTGCAGCTCCAAGAGCCAAAATAAGCAGTGTTAATATCTAAAGTGTTGCTGTATACCCACTGGGAAGCTAGTGATGCTCTTAAATTTCCAACATTTGTACAGAATCTGTTGGACATTTTTGGAGTCCAGACTCTTTAGAGATGATTTTTGTAACCTTTTCACATCCGATGAGTAACAATAACTTTTTTTTTTTTCCTGAAGTCCTCAGAAATCTCCCTAGTTTTGTGCCATAATCCACTTCCACAAACACATGCTGTGAACATCCGACTTTTATACATCTCTGTTCTAATAAAACAGAAATCAGAAGGACTTTGAAATTTTACCTTGAAATTAATCCTAATCCAAGAGGCTCACATACGTTTGCCTCAGACAGAAGTCTGAATAATAAAAAATTTTTTTGAAAATCTGATGTTGTTTTGGGTCATATTTATGTTGAAATATGGGAATTTAATATCTAAATTCAAATGTATTTTATAGTGCATGATCTCAAGACATGAGACATGGTCTCAAAGCAGCTTTCCAGTAGTATACAAACAGGAAAAAAATTGAAATAATAGGGATAACATTTATCCCTAAAGATTAAGCCTGAGGTGAGGGTGGTGAGGAAGAAACCTTGAGAGGACCAAACTCAGAAGTGAACCTCATCCTCATTTAGGTGGCACTGAACTCTAAATAATGTAATTAATGTCCTTCTATGACAGCTTTTAGTTGTGCATCCAAGAGCTCCTGAGGAACTAAAGGGTCAGTGAAGTTTCTGAGTTCACCACAGACCCATCACTAATTCTTTCCTGTTGAGGTCAAATGACCACTGATGAAGTCCTGACCTATGTAAAGGGTTCACAAACTTTCAAGAGACTCTGTATATTTATTTGCAGAAAAAGGGGACTTGTGTATAAGAGTGTATGACATCATGTATGACATCATCTAGGTCAGACATCAGCCGTGAGATAGAGATTAGAAGACAGGAGAAGGCAGTAAGGAGTGTCTTATCGATTTATTTGCTTAGTCATTGACTGGATGACACGGCCATGGAGTGTGATTTCTTTCCCAGTTAAATAACAGCGTCAAATATCTAGGGACATGTCAAGTAGTGTGTGGGTGTGGGTGGGTGTTTGGGTTTGTGTCCATTTAGCAGACAGTAAATGTTGTACTTGCTGTAAAAGCACAATTTGTTTGATTTTTACCTCATGTCACAAACAAAATTTGTTAAAGCAGCATTAGCACTGTTGACTTTCTGTTATTAGCCTGTACTCCAATAATACAGCCGGTGCATTTAATTGATTAGCTCGTGCATTATTGAAACTTGTGCTGCATTTCAGCGGGTTTGTTTTGTTTGTCTTAAAGGCTTTGTCAGGAATAAGCAGCAAAACGCATTATGTTCCTCTTCAGTGTCGTGTAACACGTAAAAAATGGTATGAAAACCCTTTTTGTTTTTACGCACCAAAGATTTGGAAAAGATTTCAATCAGCGCTTGTCGATCTCAAACGATCGGGGTGGGGGGAGTAAACCCTTCACTTTTCTCCTGAATTTCTTATCTCTAGCATCTTTAGTTCACTTGTACAGTCATTATTTTTATTGCTTTTATTTAAAGTATTTTGTTTTGTTTTTTCTCTGTATTCATATTTCTGTATTTCTTCAAACCGCACAGTACTTTGATCGGTAAGTAGGTTTTTTTTTCTCTTTGTTGACTTGCACTTCATCCGTGTGTATAACTCCTTGTGCATTCAGACAATTTTGTAGACAGCAGCCGGAGCATAAATAGTCTGAAATTTCATTAACAGATCATACAAAGCCACACTCTTGCAATTACGCCGCCGAGGCTTGGTCTTTATTGAGGAAATGACAATGGGAAGCACTAATGGCACTACCATACACTTTACTGTCAGTCTTCAGTCTACTGCTGTAATTTAGATCAAAGTGGGAGGCTGTAATTGGCTGATCCCACAACTGGACTGACACGTAACCCTCGTAGCTCTTAACTTCTCCTGATGGTTAACCAGAGTCCATGCTAATGGGATGAGGACAGTAAGGACATTTTTAGTGATTTAATTAAAACTGATTTTTTTTTGTTTGTTTTTATAAATAACATGATTTTCCTTTAATGAATGAGAGAGCTAATTGTCTTCTTCTCTTTTGGGATCTTTAGGATAATGACTTGTGGAATAGTCAAAATACATCAGAGGTTGGAACAGGGTTAGAGTCAGAGATGTTCAAGCTTGGATTCACACAGTACTGCAGAATTAATCGTGTTTCTGTAACCAAATAGTGTTGCTATAGTTTGTAGAGGCAGACAACACAGCTGCAGTTACTGTAAAATATCTTTTAGGTTAAAAGAGTTTATCTGAAACATGTACACATTATGAAACACATCCTGTTTTATCTAATTAAAATGTCACGTCAACATTTCAAGTTACAGCTAGTTTTTCTCTCTTTTTGTGGATCCAGCCTGCCAGATCTCTGTTCCAAGTCATTGCATCAGCAAAATCACCATAAATCACCATATTCATGTTTTCTTGCTCACACTCACGTAAACGGGCCAAGAGCAACTTCCTGTCAGTGGATGTAGAGAGTCAGACTTCCCGAACCCGGTTACAACATGAACGAAGCTGCTGCTGTTTTAATACTGCAATCTCGCTCTGCCCCATACATCACCCCCAAACCGCTACACCCCCCTCCCTACATGTCCGTTTCATTACGCAAACACACACAGGTCACACAGACCAGGATGTAGTTCTGTGCTTCTCCACCTCACTTCTGTACCACACTCACGATGTTCCCTAGCACTCATGTAACCCCTTTGGTGTGTGTGTGGTGTGTGTGTGTGTGTGTGTGTTTGTAGATGATTATGGGACACTGACTTGGTAAAGAGACAGATGGTGCAGGCATGCAAAGAATGTCGGCCTACAGGACAGGCCCGTGCAGGTCTTCCTTTTGTACAGAAGAGGAAAGAAAGACAGGCGAATAAAAATAGAACTACAGATCTGCAAATCTCTATTCAGCCTATTAACCTTCATGTCCTGTTCATGGCCAACTGATGTCCTGTGGACATTAGAGAAAACTAAGTAAATATATAGCGAATCTCTAAATCAGGTGCTTTTGTGGGAACAGTAAAGACGAACTAAAGGATTTCTTATCTCTTCTCTGTGGATGGTCCTGTGGGTGCAAGAAAGACATGGAGATTCACTGTATCAAAACCACCGTTTTCTGTGGAGAAGGGACGGCGTACTCTCTCGTCTGTCAATCAACAGATACCAGTCGTGTGCATCAGTGAGTTTGAAAGTGTGTAATAGACATGCTTGTCTGACTTCACGTGTCTCAGAGAAGACACGTCCGATCCTTCACCATTCTCAGGTGATTAGCGGTGGGACCAAGATTGTAAACAAATGGTGGGATAATCCAACGGTGTCAATTAACACTTCAGCATTCGACAGAGTGTGCCGGTTTCACGTGTTGCTTAAACATACGTTAATATGAATCCGTTCTCTGGCTTGGTTATTACTCAATCTGTGTCTTGGTTTGATGTTTAATCTCATTCGTCTAGCACAGTATTACATCACTCTTAGCTAGTCAAGACACGAGTCAGTAAAATAAATCAGAAATCCAGTAGATTTCATCAAGAATGTGACCGTGTGTCCACGGGATTCTTCTCGTCCTTTGCTTGACTGTGCTCGAGGAGAATTCCCATCACCTTCCGCTGCAGGATTAAACTTAAAACGTATTTTCGACGGCTTCTTGTGTTTCGATTCGTTGCTTATAGCAACTCTGAGAACGAAGATCCTTCAGAGTCCAACATCACAGGGTGTTTCAAGTGATTTTTATGAAGAGCCACTAAACCCAGGAGAGCCACAACTGGCCTCTTGCCCTGTTCCCAAACTCAGCCATGCGTGCACACACACACACACACACACACACATTAGAGCAACAACTGCATAGGGAGATACAAAAAGGGACAGGAAGTCTAGCAAAGGACAATGAGTTTAGGAGTGTGACGTCCAGCACGTGCAATCCATCTCACCATTTTCCTTCTGTTGCACTCGCTGGCTCTCTTTCCTCATGTCATATAGACACACACTCATTTTAAATGTATGACATCATACGAGAGAGCTTCTGCACAATGCCCCCGCGTCTATCCTGCTCCATCTTCCCCCTTCCATCCCTTTTCTTTCCCTGCACGTGTGTGTGTGTGTGTGTGTGTGTGAGCGTGAACGTGCCGTGCCACATGTTCCCCTGCTCATCCTTTCCACTCTTAATGTGTATAACGGCTCTCCAGTTTAAAGAGCTCTCAGTGACATTCATGAGGCTGAGAGCTGAACCCTTCTCAAGCTCTACTTCACCATGGTTAATCAAATGAGTCTGTGAATTTGCCTAGAGATCATTTAAATATCTGGCTACCAAACACGTTCCTGTATTTGTTAACCTAATTCAGTCTTCAGTCCCTGGTGGAATACTAATAAAACAAGCAAAGTGTTATTATAGACTTAGTGTTAATTGTTTCCAAACATGCTTCTGGTCTGATTCTTCAGACACGCTCGTATCCTTCAGGAATGAAGTGTGTAAATGCGGCCGTGAGAGTGATATCGTGGCAGCACTGAGTTTATGGTTTAGATTTCAAGGTCTACAGCTCTCATTAACATTTCCAGCACCTTTCCTCGTGAATATGGGTCTGTGACTCAGAAGAACGAGATGAGCTCCAAATGGATCTTCACAGATATTGCCATCCTACCAAAAGTACTTTAAGACCCATCTAAAAGAATTTGAAGATGATGTTCTGTGGGTTGATGAATCGAAAGTTTCATGTAGTAGAAGCCGTGGTTTTTCCACACAGCGTTCCACAACAGGAACATCATACCCATAGAGAAACATGGTGGTGGGATGATGGTGTGGGTCGGATGATATGCTGCTTTAAAGCCATGAATTCTGCTCTCAATCCTGAAGCAGAATGTCTGGACAATTAGTCCTTGATCTGATCCTGAAGCGCAGCTGTGTCATGCAGCTAGACAAGGATCTAAAGCACAAGAGCAGGTCCAACTCTCATTTTGAAGAGACAAAATGACTGTTTTGAATGAAAGAATCAAGGTCCTTAATTAAACCCCATTAAAATGCTGTTGCTTTTGCTCAGATGTCTCAAAGGGTTAACAAACAAAACCAATTCAGCAAAGAAACGTGATCTAAAATTCCTCCACAGTGATGTGAGTGAGTGATCTCCAGGGATCTGAAGTGTCTGGTTGCATAGCAGTTGATGATAAAGTTCCCACAACCAATTATATTAAAGGGGAGTTCCATTTTCACATGGGTTATACACACGGTGCAGAAAATTTCCTTTTCTATCAAGACTTTAGTGTGAGTCTCAGTGAACATTAAACTATAAAGAAAACGAGCATTAATTTGTCAGAATAATAGCCGTGATGTTCCGGATGTTACTCTGGTAGTTCACCCTGAAGCAGCATGCACGGTGTTGTTACGTTCAAGTTACAGGTGGATCGATAAATGCAGGAAAGTCATAAATCTGTAGTGAATCTTTTTTTTTATTTTATTTCTGTTCCTTAGAATGTCGACGTGACTAATTTCAGCAGCAGTTGGAGTGATGGCCTGGCTTTCTGTGCACTGCTACACACGTATCTGCCTGCACACATCCCTTATCATGAGCTCATCAGCCAGGATAAGGTACCACACACACACACACAGCATATATAATCACCTTTACTTAATACACAGATATTATATAAAGAACAAAAAAAAGAAGAATGAATGCTCAACAATGGAGTGAAGTTACTTTTCTCCAATAACAGCATGTCATGAAGTGGAGACAGTTTACTTTTTATCCATTTATAGCTACTTTCAAAGTTTACATTTATTATAGCAGCTATAAACAAATGAAGACAAATGAACCGTGCAGTTTATCATATCACAGAGAAACCTGAAAATCAGACTGAGGATATCAGAGACTTCACAAGACACAGCAACGATTATACACATTTATTTGCTAAATAAGAACATATTTATTATTAGCCTTCCATTATGTGGAACCCTATGAAGGATCTGTTACTGTATAAAGATAACTGCGTTGTTATTATAGACCTGGGAGATGATTTTTGGCAACACAAAGCTCTGTGACATTATTAATACTCACCTCTCTATTGGTTAGGTCTATTGTTCAGTTTCACTCCTGATACCTGATGCTGTTAGTCATCAAACATGGCGTGTAAGACCTCAGAGCTTCCCCTCTCCTGCTTTGTCTCTTATAACGAATGACTGGCAGGCTGTTGAAAGAATCTATATTACCAGATGGCATATGGATACACAGTAAACAAAGAGTTGTCCTGTCTCACCAGCCGAGGGTTTTTTTTTTATCACAGATGCATCTATAAGTCTGTAACTTTGTCACTGCAAGCTCTGTGTTTTTTTTTTTTTTTTTTTAAAAACAGTGTTAATGAAGCTTTGGGAAAAGAATGAAGCACCGAGAGCGAATAATTTGAAGCTGTTTCTGTTTCCATGGTGACTTTAGCTTCCTGCTACACATTCATTCAGCTGTAACGTTAATTAATTAGAGAGAAATATCAAATCATTCAGCTTTATTGATTGCATAAAGACTTGTGATGAATAAATATGTTTGTTTGCTTGCTGACGATGGGAGGCTTGGACAGAGCGACTCGGCTATCGAAAAACAGGATGTACTAACGTAATTATATTCTTATGTATTACGACTTAAGTAGCTCATCCTTATTGATGTAGATGAGCTGCGTAAATTCAGTAGTACATAAGCCAATTCTAGTTTGTTACCTAACTGAAATATTATGTAACCCAACATTAGAGCAGTAATTAGATGACTGTGCCATGCTAACGAGGATAACATGCACAGATGTTTGTTTTTGGGTGTGTGATGTGTACGTGTCACACGTGGTGGGTATCAACAGCTACGTCCGTGTTTATTGTTTTTGATTTGGGTATTTGTTGCCTGGTTGGTCTTTCTGTGTGGTAAGTGACCTTTAATACTTGTTTGTTTTTCCGCAGGGCCGCAATCTGACCCTGGCCTTCCAAGCAGCTGAAAGTATTGGGATTAAACCCTCTCTGGTGAGAAAACACACCACACACACACACACACACACACACGCAGCTAGAGGGCCAGATGTACGTGCGTGAGAATGCATAACTCAGAGCTTGACATGCGCTTGCACTGGGTCTTTCATTTTCTTTGGGCTGATGATAATAAATGAAATGCACATGGGGTCCACTAGTGAATGTCCTGGGGGGTTTACAAGCAGCGTAAAAAGATAGTTTCTAGGAACATCTAGTCGTCAAAGTGTGAGAAGAGATAAAAAGGACAGAAAGAACAAAAGAACAGCTTCAAGTAAAATGCAAACCACAGCAACAGGTGGAGGACGACTACAGAAGGAAATGATACGCAGAATCACAACCGCAGAATTCAAACAACCGATACACTGCTGTATTTCCAAGGTAACTGGTTTTGTGTGTGTGTGTTAAAGACGTTAAAGACGTTCCACCTTCAAAAAGTCATGCATGAGGATCTGAGTTCTGCATGTACAGTACACTCCCACTCCATACAGCATATCATAAACAAACATAAACACAAATCGCTGATGAAATGGCTTCTCTCTTCTTCTGAGGAGGGGGAACTTATTTATGTTTCTGACATGCTTTGGCTCCACTTGTCTGCTTACACTGAAGCATCACAACAAATCAATACAAAGCTAACGGCTCACTTTCTTCTGAGGATGAACCATTTCTCTCCTGGTGGGAATGGCCTCATCCAGGATGACTCCGCCCACATTCTCAGTACTGATAGGATGAACACGATCACACGTAACATCAGAGATCGATGCCAATGGTGCTTTAAGGCTGTACTGGTGATTTGTGACGATCCCGCTCCATACCAACACACTTTTTCTTTTTCACCTTTAATTCTTCACCTGTCTGTATTTTTTATTTTGATAATGACAAGTAGCTCAATTAAATTGCAAATTCAGAATTTAAAGAAGCAACGAGGAGCCTATTTGGGGACTTTAAGAAGAGCATCTTGGGTGAAACACTCTCATGAAGCTGCATGAAAAGATGCCAAGAGCGTCTGTCAGTAATAAGGTTAAAAAACTCACATGTGAAGTAGATTTGTATAAAAAATTCACATGTGAAGTAGAACTGTATAATTCCAGAGGCTTGGTGGTTTCCCTCACAGCTCCAGCGTTAGGGGTTTGAGTCCCACCTCTGTCCTGCGTGTGTGGAGCTTGAATGTTCTCTGTGTGCCTTTCGGAGCTTCCTCTGGGTTCTCTGGTTTCTTCCATTAGTACAAAGATATGCTTTGTATGCTAAAATTAAATAGTGGCATCTTTGTGTCCTGAGATAGACTCCGTGTTCTCCATGACCCAGTAGGAAAACGTGTAGAGGATGAATGGATGGATGACAGGATGGAAGTTTCTATGAGAAGTTCTACATTATATCCAAATGCCATATATGAAACGCTTCGCTTTTATTTGCGTACTGCAGTTTTACTGGAAAAAGCGTTGTGTTTATGATGATAATGAGACACACGGGGCAACTGAGCATGCTCTGAATGTAAAAGTTACCTCGTCACAGATAAGAATAGAAGCAGGAGTGTTATTTATTATAGTTCACCAAACCTTCCACTGTGCAGATGTGATGTTTGGCTTCTGACTTGACTGATCTGCTCGAAGGAAAAGCAAATAGTTTTGACATAAAGCAGGTCCGGAGTTGCGCCCACTGCTGTCCTTTCCTCCTCTGCTTTCTCTCCCTGTATATCGTTCTTCCTCTGATCTCAAAGCTAAACCAGATTAGATTTGTTTTCAGTATTTCTCTCTCTCTCTTTTTTTTTTTTTTTTTCTTTTTTTTCAGGCTGTGTATGATCTGAAGGACCGTTCAGATATCAGAGTCGCCACCATGCAGTCAAGAGACAGTGGGTTTGTGTTGGCTTTCATCCTCGGGTCCTGACGTTCAGTACTTTTATACCTGAACCAATGAAACTGTGATGTGTTTGTGAGTGACTGGAACAGATACATGGCTCCGATTTTTGGGAAGTGGTTTCTTATTTTAACTTACAGTAAAGATTTTTACAGCTTTTCCAAACGTCATCGAGAACATCGAGATCATCGTGTGATTGAAGGTCGGTCGGAGTTTGTTTAAACGAAAAGGTCAGTGTTAAAATAATAGGTTCAAATGAGGGGTTAAAAAAAAAGCACCAGAAGCATGTGCAAATGCTTTTCTTCCCACAGGGATCCCGTTAAATTAGATTCATAAAATATTTACCGCTTTGTGTTTCAGCTCACACTCTCAACTATTACAAAGGAAATATCTGGAGGGCAGAGTCTATAGATTGCACTAGGGGAAGTAGTTATTGGTCAGACTGGTGACATGAATACAGACCAGGTAGAAGATCATCTTGATTCCTTTATTCACACAGTAAGGCATCGTTCTGGGGAGAAAGACCTGAGGAATGAGTGGGATAGATTAGATGACAAGGGGAAGGTTCGTCCTGATATTGACGCAGTGAACGTTATGTACGAGTGTGTTTTTACTGATCTCGGTACTAAATTAGTAGAGTAATAACTAATTAACGTATTGTATGTAGCTGAGCACGTAGAGCAGAGTCGCAGAGCATCGCCATTACAAGCTGCTATGGATTGTACGTTGAGAAAAATTCAGTCGCTGAAATGAACTGCTCTAAAAGTATTTAATTCACTCGACGATATTGTTTAAAGATTTTATTCAGGTTACTTGTGTTGTAGAAAGAGACTCACTGTATCTGTGCTTACTATATAATCACTGACCCAAGAACGCCACATGCTGATTACACTGTGGTGTGATCATAGTGTGCAAGCAGCACTTAGGAGAGTGTGTGTGAGAGAGAGAGAGAGAGAGAGAGAGAGAGAGAGAGAGAGAGAGAGAGTGTCTGTGTGTGTGTGAAATCCCTTTTCTCTCAACACCCTGAGGAGCGACATCACAAATCAATCCTGTAACATTCCTTTTTTAGGTGTTTTCACTTCTCTGAATTTGAATGTTGAGTTTCTTGGTTTGAGTTCAGGCTCAACAACCTGAATGTTTTCACACTCAAGAGTAAGATTTACTACGACACTTTTCAACAATTCTCTCTCTCTCTCGCTCTCTCTCTGTCATCTCATCTCTCTCTCTCTCTCTCTCTCTCTCTCTCTCACACACACACACACATATTCTGGGTGTGCTACAGTATTTCTTGCCTTTCCCCATCGGTACAGATTTATTCTAAGTTAAAGACTATAATAACACATGATGAAATGCTCATGACATTTGTGTAAAATTGATCCCGGTCTGATCAGGAGGAGTCGTGCTGTAGGCGTTGGTGATCAATAGGTTATCAGCACAGCTATAATGCTGTAATTTCCAGCAGGTCTTCACACGACCACAGCTGTTTTTTGACTATAAAGATTTTAACACTAGGAGACAAACAGTTTAATAAAGACAGTGTGATGACATGTTTAATGTGATGACGATGTGTTGCTACAGTCTGTGTGTAAACGGGTTCAACCCTGATGTGTGACTATTCGAGTGCTGATAATGTGTGTGAGCTGAGTGAGGCCTGGAGTGAATTACACACACCGTGCTTAATGAACGTGTGTTAAAGGGACCTCAGTAGCATCAGATAAAAGAGAGTCCAGTCTAATGCGTCCTTCAACACGAACTCCATTCATCTTACACATAACACACATTTAGGGATTGTACACCTTCACTGATTGATTCAGTGACATCAGCATCCAGCTGTTCACACCAACCTCCTGTCAAGTGTCAAACCTTCCTTTCGAACCCATCGTGCTGAATAAAAGTATTGATCAATTAATTCATGCGTCTTTAGTAATGTATGTCAGGGTCGCTGTGGATCTGGATGTTAGACACAAATACATTTTGGTATGGGATGCCACACACACACACACACTGGGAGCTGGGAGGAAACCGGAGAACTTGGAATAACTCATTCAGGCTTGAGGAAGTTCTTTGTAATGACGTGTTTAAACAGCTGAGCTTGTAGCTGCACAGTAAAACAGCAGGACTAGACAATAGACAGAGCTGCTAAGTTTGACTTCATGACTAAAAATATCATTTCATTACATCATAAACATCTTACACGTGTTAATGTCTGAAAACAGCGTCCTGTAGCCAGAAGGTAACTGCGATAAAGAGTAGAGGATGATGATGCAGGTGAAACAACATGCTAGCTGTTTGTAAATGAAAATGTTCCTGTAGATAGAAGAGAAGGAAAGTTACAGCAAAACCTTCAGGGAACACAGTGAGCTATAAATAATGTCCATGCGAGATTTGTGTCTAACGTCTCTCTCTCTCTCTCTCTTTGTGTCTCTCTCTCTCTCTTTCCCCTGTCTCTCTCTTTCTTTGTCTTTCTCCTGGTCTCTCTTTCTCTGTCTGTCTTTCTCCTGGTCTCTCTCTCTCTCTCTCTCTCTCTCTC
>JAOTRN010000030.1:9076701-9090322 GCA_028566695.1 Bagroides melapterus
ATAGTCAGATGTATGTGAGATATATATATATATATATATTAGATAGATAGATAGATAGATAGATAGATAGATAGATAGATATAGAAGTTTTATATTGTTTTATTTCCACAATTTCTACATGATCAATTTATTCTAACAATCATATAATTATAATATCATAGCAAAATAAATGAATCACAAAGACTCTTTAGATTTGACTATAACTGAATTCATAGCGGCTTTTTTCCTTTTTAACTATCCTCTGTGTTCAAGCGGGAGTCTTTACATCATTTTTCCTCTTATCCCACATACTAGAGTATTTCTTCGCTGTTATATGTTCAGCTTGTAAAAATGTCTAGAGTTACTACGAATTACCACTGGGGGCGTGGCCTGGTCCGACAAGGGGCGTGGTCATATGCTGTTATGGGCACTTCTAAAAGCCATGTGTTGGAGTCACACTTCCTCAGCGCAGCTGCTGAGGGTTAGATGAGAGCTGGAAAAGCAAGGGTAAGAAATTCTTTATTCTTTCACTCACTTCTATTTATTTTCCTTCATTTTTAAAAACAGTACGCTATTAAAGGAACTTTAATGAAAAAAAAAAAACGCGCACCAGTTTTGCATGCTTATTCAAATTCGGTGTACGGCTGTGACTTTTCACTAACAACGTGTTTCTTTCTTAAATCCATCTAGATGGCATTTTACGCAAATGACTGGTGTGCGGTTTGTTGTACGAGGTGGTGTTTGTCAGCGCGCGTGCCAGCCCGCGCTCTTTCAGTGTTCTCGTAGGCGACTTTTCGACGGCGACGCGCGTTTCTCCTCGCTGAGATGAGTACTTTCTACATCACCATTGAATTGATCATCGCTGTGCTGTCCATTGTCGGCAACGTGCTGGTGTGCTGGGCTGTCGCCATCAACTCCACTCTCAAAAACGCAACCAACTACTTCTTGGTGTCTCTGGCTGTAGCCGATATTTTAGTCGGGTGCCTCGCCATCCCTTTCGCCATCACCATCAGCATCGGGCTGCCTTGCGACTTCTACGGCTGCCTTTTCCTCGCCTGCTTCGTGCTAGTGCTTACTCAAAGCTCAATATTCAGCCTCCTGGCGGTGGCCATCGATAGATACCTAGCTGTCAAAATTCCTCTGAGGTAAGTGTGAACTTGATAACAACTTTATAGTCTTTAATTCTGCATTAGACTTAGAACATTGTCTATTGAAAATGCTTTTTAATTAGCCTTCTGATGAGATCCGAGATCCGTGATGTCACTCAAGCCTTTAAACCTTTGACAACAAGGATTAAGCTTGATTAGGGTCAGGCATGTTTGCTCTTCCCTGATTAACCCACGTGGTCTCCATGACTTGACTATCAACAACCTAAATTTGCTTACGCAAAAGTGAAAGATTTACAGTGACAGTGTGATGACATGTTTAATGTGATGACGATGTGGTGCTACAGTCTGTGTGTAACGGGTTCAACCCTGATGTGTGACTATTCGAGTGCTGATAATGTGTGTGAGCTGAGTGAGGCCTGGAGTGAATTACACACACCGTGCTTAATGAACGTGTGTTAAAGGGACCTCAGTAGCATCAGATAAAAGAGAGTCCAGTCTAATGCGTCCTTCAACACGAACTCCATTCATCTTACACATAACACACATTTAGGGATTGTACACCTTCACTGATTGATTCAGTGACATCAGCATCCAGCTGTTCACACCAACCTCCTGTCAAGTGTCAAACCTTCCTTTCGAACCCATCGTGCTGAATAAAATATGTGTGTATATATATAATTTTACTTTTTCAATTGCAAGAACTGAATAGTTAAAAATCTGTACAAAAAGAATCCAGTTTAACTGAGTTGACCTAAATCACATTTTTGAGAGAGCAAATATATTTAAACACATGTTCATTTTTAAGCATATTAAAAAGGAGGTCTTTGGTTTCTTATGATTTTACACAATTTCTGCCATCTACCGGACTCAAAAATGTGATTTATGTCAACTGGATTCTTTTCATATCCATATACATCCAGTAGCATTCTGACTTTATCCTAACCACTAAACTGAGTGTCACTCATTTATGGTTTGCTGATCAGGAATGTGGTGTTGTATTGTGGTGGTGATCCAGTGTCCATTCTGAGAACAATAGGGCAGGAACACGTCGCAGATCTAAAGGAGTAGTTTAACATCATCAGATCTAAAGGAATAGTTTAAAAAAAAGTGTAAAAGAAAATGTGACCTGGCTTGTTGTTGGGAGGTGGAAGGAAAACAGGGAACGGAAAAAATAACACAATGCAACCCTAAAATGTTTTTCCGTTCCATAACAAATGTTAGGCTGGGTACAGAACACACGTTGCTCATGGTTTCTGTCTGTGTCTAAGAGAAAGTGAACAACACTGTGGTTTCAGATGAGTGGTCGAGAACGAGTGGTTGAGATGAGTGTTTCTCCAGCTGCCTGTGCGTAGGTGAAAAAGCATGACACCTCCCATTGAGTTTAGGTTTCTTTCACCGTGTTCATTTGCCTCTTTCGTTTCTGACTCACTGACTTGTCAGAAGAGCAGATTTTGGGTATGTTCCCAATCAATCTACATGACTTAACGGGAAGCAGACTTGACTGTTCCCACCACACACCCTTATGGTTTTCATTGAACAGTAACCACTGTGTGAATTTCACATTCACTAGGCCACCCACTTGCTCGAACACAAAGCCCGGGGTAGTGCATGGCTGCTTGCCTGGTGTCCAGGGACTGCAACTCTCTAGGACTAATCCGAAGCATGGACTTGCATTCCAATGCTCCTCCATTATTGTACCCAAGGCGAGCTGTATGGTGGAGGAGGGTCTGTGTGATGTCAGTTTCAGACACACAGAATGGTCCTCTCGCATCGTTTACCAGAAAAACAGTCCGGAGACCGAACAGTCCCAAGGCAATTAGTTCATTTCTCTTCCACAGATTAAAGCAGATTATTGGAATATATCACAAAGTGTAAACCCAGAGTTTAATACTTAACACTTTAACATTAGCCATGTTACAGTACAAGAAGTTCTAGCAGTGTCCAAATTATAGCTGAACAAACTGTACAGCTTTATGACATGTTCTAGTTCTACTGAGATGTGCTAAAGAACAACAGCAGCATTATGGTGTGTTAGTAAGTTGTTGATCTGGTAAACTATGGAGAAAGAATCACCCCAGCTCCAACATCTCTGTAAGAGTTCAGTCTTATCAACCCATTCAGTGAAGCTACATGTCCTGTAGGATGCATGCTAGAAGTGACCACCACCATCAGGAGTATCAGAAGTGTTCTCCCAATGGAGAAGGGAAGATGTGGACACAAGCCATTGCAGTGAAATAAATAAATGCCCCAAACAGTAGACCAGAGAAAGCTCACTGTCAGGATTTAAGCAATAATATTAACATTCACTTGGTTTCTACCACACATGCACTTTTAGCCACGTCAGGAATATGGTGAAGGGTTCTCGTCACGTATCTTTGTAGGCCAGTGCCAATAGTAATCACACCTTTTGTATGTTGTGGGGGGCAGGGGTGATTCATCAGGCAGGATGGGTGATTGGGAGGGACTAATGGACTGATCTTCCAACAGTTCACTAACCAGAAAATTTCCAACAACATACACTGATGTCTTTCACACAGGCCTAAATGTAGACATCACTTTAGTCACAGTTGCTAGTTAAAAGCAGCCAATAATGATTGATGATTCAGAGAAAGCCCTAATAATGAGCCATCCTTCAAAGTCATTTCCTCTTGCCATCTTCATCCAGAAATGAGACCAGCTGGGGTTGCTCAGCATTTCTATACGTGCCACAGTGCTCTGATTGCATAACTGAATAGTGCAAGACACGTTTGTTTTTGTTCTTAAATTTCTTTAATCACCTGTTTGTTGTAGGCTGTGTTTAAATCTAGCATTGACAACTTTTATTTTTTTTTTAAGAGTAAATGCTAATAAATCCTTAAAAAACGTCATTAGAAGTCACTGGAGGATGTGAGAGACTCATTTGCATATTCCTATTTTTCCTATCAAAACATGCTTCATGCACAGAAAAAGTTACTTAGAGAAGGTAATAGACCAGAACAGCGTTTTCTTTATGTATTTATCAAAAACCTTTTGTTGTATTGTTTAGGTCAGTTACAATATTTGACAACAATTCCAGGTTTCCACAGTCAGTCACTTTCTAGCATCTCTCTTACTGTGTTTAAGGTTCATTAGTAAGGACATCTGTGCTGACTGGAAAAATCTGGGAGAAATGGCATGTTGCATTGGAACCATATCAACATTATCATATGGTGAAGTGAAATAAAAACCTTCCCATAACAAAATAAATCATGGAAACCACTTAATATAATGTGAGTCGCATCCTAAATGTGAAAGGGGAGGAGATGGGATGGGATTACTGCAGGATGAAAAAAATGTGTTTAACCAATTTGGCAATGTTTATGAAATTAAAAAGAATGTTAAAAACATCTCCATTTCATTTCAGACATTAACTGTAACAGCTGACAGTTTATAACAGATAGAAACCAGATGCAGTAAAAGCAGCTTTTAGTAATAACGTCTTGGGAAATCCTGTTTTGTGTCCAGATGAAAATTTGTCTTCAAACACTCTGGAATTTCTGAGTAAATAAACTCCAGCCATTTGTTTATTGTATTTTAATTATTTGGAAGGGTGTGCACTGAAGCGTTCTCATCTACTCAGCCAACAGGACCACAACGGTTTGACATTTTTCCCCACATCATTGTGATTGTTGCTTTGTAGCTACAGACTGGAATTAGTGTTAGGGGTTAGAGGATATTTGTTAACTGGTACTGCAACAGTTCAGTTCAGTTCTAAGGTCGGATGCGTTTTCATGGAGTGTTTTAAGAAGGGCAGTAATATGGCCAGGCACGAACGCCTTATGACCAAATGTTTGTGGACACCTGACAATCCACTGTAGATCCACTCTAATCTACTAGATTTTGTGGTGTAGCTGTAGGCTGTCCATTTCTGGGCCACAGTCAGCATGCAGTCTGGTTGAGTGTTTTGCTGGAACAGTTTTGGGCCCCTTCGTAGCAGTGAAGAGAAATGTTAATGTTTCAGTATACAAAGACACACTTTATAATTTCCAAGTAGGATAGTAGTCTAGGGTAGAAGCACACACGTGTTGGTCAGGTGTCCAAAAACATTTGGTTATATAGTGTATTTGTGGTGTGGTGTTGCTTAACAGCTCTAAGATCCCTGGTTGGATCATGATCTTGAGTAACTGTCTGTACAGAATTTTTGCATGTTCTCAATGAGCCTATAGTTGTGTTTCTCTGGATTCTTCCCAAAAATATGTAGGTAGGTGTATTGGCAAGTATAAATTGCCCCCACTCCAGGTGTGAACATCTGTTTGAATGTAGATAATTGCATTCCAGCCATGGAGTTTTTTTTTGCTGCATGCACTGTGTTCCTAGGAGAGGCTCCAGATCCACCACACCCCTGACTTGTATAAAGCACTGCAATATGTTTTTGTTGGTATATTAGCACAGTTACAACCTACTAATCTGGTGGTGTGTGTTTTTTTTTTTTGAATCATTGCATGGGTGAGTCTATGGTTATTAGTATGGCTTATAATAAAAAATTAAGGGACGAGTGCTTCACAAAGTATGATTCTGTTCACAAAGCATATTTTCCTTGTCATTATCCATGACCTTTAATGGGCTTCACATTTTGGCTTTAAAGGTTCTCTTATTAAATGACACCATTGACCTTTAAGTTCAGCATTGCAGTGATCCTTTAAATATGTAGTGTGTCTGAAGAAATTCATGTTGGTAGTACAGGGTTTTTAAATGGGATCAAGAAAGACCAATTTCAAATGTTTTTAGATCTTAACCTACTTCAAGAAAATCGGTCTTAAAGAAATAAAAAGCTCAGGGAGGAAATAAATTTTTCTTAAAGCTACTGACAGAACAGTAGGCACTCACTGGAGAAGCACATTATGAAATGTCATCCATCAGAGAAAATGGTAGCTGTAGATCACAAGCACTCAATCCTCCTAAAGTTAACCCTTGACTCGAACCAGAAGTGGCAGAAAGAGGGAGATGAGGATGTGTGAATAAAGGGAGCTGGGTTGATGACTGTAATCATGGCATGACTCATGCATCTTTACTCAAATGTGAAGAGCAGCCAAAAGAAAAACCTCCTAACAAACAGGCAGTGAGGTAGAAGAAGGGCAGCAGGATCTAAGTCTAAGCCCAAGACTATTTTCTATTGAATTTACTGTCATTTGTAATTGGACATTTTTTAGGGCTTCTTCTTGCTAAATATAATCATAGCCCAAATTAAGCTACAAACAAGGTCAAGTAAAAGCTCGGCCTTGAGAAGAATTTAAGAAGGTGAGCTTGACTTTACCTTGACCCCCTTTAAGTCTCAGGGCAGTCATGGTCTTGGTGATCTTGAATACAGCACTGCTTAGAAGGTTTGTTTGAGCCATTCAAAAAGCAAACATAGAAAAGCTTTAGGACTGGTGAAGACGGAATTACATACATGATGTGTAGCAGTATCGGGTTCTCTTACTGATAGAACCCTGGACAGTTTCTGTTCTTGGGGAAGAGAAATGCAGTGTGAGGACTGGGTGAGACTTGAATAATACATCCTAATGTGTAATTTACTCCATCAGACTGGGCAGGCTTGGCAGGGTCGCAGATGAATTGCCCTGTGCTGAAGAGTTTGGGTCATTACTCTCTGTGTGGCAGTCTGAGCTTGATTCTTCTTTGCAAGTGGCAGTGGGCCGAAAGAAAATCACTATTGGAAAGGCTCTTTGTTGCAATGTTTGTAGTTTGATCCCATTGACTAAGATTTTACTTGAAGTTTGTTGGTAACAAGATTAAATTCTAATCACAGAGATTTGATAACAGTTTTCCCCATGACAGATTATTCGAACAAAAGATACCTGTTTGGCAAGAACGTTAGTAGTCATGAAGTACATATTAACCTTCCTTTTAACTCGCTTCCTTTTTCAGCACATCACAGTTTAATTAACTAGCTGTATCTGATATTTTCCAGTTGGTCTAAAAGAATGAAATTAAAAATAGTAATACTTCATTTAATGCAAATTGCATTAGCAATTCTAAACAAGAGTGTAAATAAAATAAGGGTCTACAGTGATCCAGCCTTTAAATACAGCCAAGTTATCAGCAGGGCTTTTGTTGTAAAACTACAGACCTGTCATTCTCTCCCTCTCTGTTCAGGTATAAGGAGCTGGTTACAGGGAACAGAGCCAGAAAGATCATTGCCATTTTATGGATTCTATCATTCATCATTGGCCTCATTCCATTTGCAGGCTGGAACAAGAAAGCCAGCGCTTGCAGTAAGCCTGAAAATCAAAGTTCTCCTCTTCACAACTCCAGCACAGAACCGCACCAGGGCTTCTTACATAGCTGCCGTCTAAAATGCCTCTTCGAGAGTGTAGTGGACATGAGCTACATGGTCTACTTCAACTTTTTTGGGTGTGTACTGCTGCCCTTGCTCATCATGCTAGGCATCTATGTCAAGATTTTCACAGTGGCTCGAAAGCAGCTGCGCCAGATCAAGCTCGGAAGCGTAATGGGCAACGGCGAGAGCCGGCATCACCAGCACCATCGTGGGCTCTTGCAGCGGGAAATCCGTGCCGCCAAGTCCCTGTCCATTATTGTAGGCCTCTTCGCCCTGTGCTGGCTGCCTGTGCATGTCCTCAACTGCCTCACCCTCTTTACGCAAGTGGTCAAGCCCGACTTCATCATGTACGTGGCCATCATGCTCTCGCATGCCAACTCGGCAGTCAACCCCATTATCTATGCTTACCGCATCAGGGAATTCAGGAACACCTTCCGGAAAATTCTGGCACGCCACTTTCTTTGCCGTCGGGAAGAGTTGTACCTGAGCTCCAATGGAAGCACCAGGAACAGAGAACAGATTACCATGACCATCGATCCTCTGTTATAGGTCATGAGACACTGGAAATGCTATTTTAACTTAATGATCATTCAAAATATGGGGAGCAATGTTTACACACCAGAGAATAACTGCAGGAACGTGGAGTGCGTGGTAGTTTGAGGACTGGAAGTGTATTGATGGCACTTTGAAAGCAGGTGAGAGCAAAATGCTCCACACCTAACATTACTTAGGACAGTGGAGATACAGGAAATCTCTTCTCACCGTGACAACTAACAAACTGTGCTTTTTGTTCCAATGCCTAAGGGACCTCGCTAGAGGCAAATCATTGTAATGGCCAGAGACAACAAGAAACAGAGATGGAGGGAGCAATTCCCAGAATGGGAAAATTACTCAGTATTCACTTAAAGTTCATTTTGAAGGAAATGCAACAAATTATGAAGGACAGTGGAACAAAACACCTGACAGAAAATTCTTCTCACGTTTAGCCTGTAGCAGTCTTTTAAAGTGTTGTGCTTGAATATTGGAGACTGTTTTAATCAACCTTTACAATTTAGGTTACTATAGAAAGCTCAGGAAAACCATGTGAGGGGGCAGGAATTGTCTTAAGGAAATTCACTCAGTCACTGAAAGAAAAGTGAGCTGGTTCAAAAATTGGCAGAGAGCACTGTGTAAATGGTGAAATCTTACAGAAAACACATTAGGTAGATGAAAACATAGTTCTTTGAATTCTGAAAACAAAACAAATCTGTAGATCAAGTATTCACTTATTCAAGGTTCTTAAGCCTGTTTGTTTTTGATAGTCACTTTGTAAGCCATTAGACACTTTTTTTTTTTTTGTTATCTCAGCAAGACCAAATTTCCAAGGTCAAATGGTATTATGGCCCCAGCTGCCCTGGTGTTGGACTTGGGGTTATTGTCCCCCACATGGGTGCGTCACTGGGTGCAAACTGCCCCAAGGGCCCAGTTTGTCATTGAGCGTTCAAGTGCAACAACATGCAGGGGCAGAGCTTAGAGCAGAAAGTGTCTACTGCACTGAGATTTAAAGTGTGACAGTCGGGCAAAAAGTGTCTGCAACAACAAGATTTAAAGCGTCACCTCTGAGCTGGCAGCCACCTACCTCTTTAACACTGTTCTAACAAAATACTGTGAATCTTGCCACTGTCCTCCACAACTCTTCAAACTTTACCATGTGTCTGTAAAAATCAATTCTAAATAAGTCAAATTATTTAAATGTAGACTGACTTAAGAATGTTGTTACAAGGTGAATAGCAAGTGTACTGATGGCACAGAAAAACAACAAACCCCAAATGTTGTACAGTTGATTGTTACAAGAACCACACTTCCCTGAAGTGTTTTAATCTTCTTATACCACAGCACTTTGACATTTTTTTTTATTTAAAATGTACATAGTGAAAGTTTCACCATTTACAATTATATGTAATGTTTTTGAATGTCTGTGAAACTTTACAAGTTCATGTTTCCAAAAAAAAAAAAGTTACCTACACAGTTCCATCCGAAAGCCTTTCCTGTTGTTGGAAAACTCATGTTAGAGACTCTGCTTTGAGACACGGGACTTTGCTTTGCATCTAGCGCTACTGTCTGAGCTGCTTCTGACCAATCAGCTGTGGTACAAGGACTATTAGAACACTAGGGTGCTACAGAACATATAGGGCCATGTTTTAGAGGGATCAGATACTTTCATATGACATTAAAATGTGTGGATCTCAAAGATTTTTAATCGGTTTGTTCACAGGCCTCTCAGTCTGTGCTTGAGTAATGCGCTGATGGTAACATGACAAATGTATTCTAATATACATCCCAGCAAAGTTAGACGAGGCGGTGGTAAAAGGTTAGATATCGAATTAGAAGATGCAGTGAGGCAGGTGTACACGAGCTCTGTAGGTTCTTAACAAAACTCGTTAAGCCTTTAAATCTCTGTTTTATTACTACTGTTAAGGGCTAAACTGCAGGAATGTGCCAAAGCCAATGGACATTCCCATGGAGACCAATCTGTACTGCACTGTAGGGGTGTTAGCTGTCATTTTTCGTGCGTAGGAAATACATAAATACTTTTAATAGCTTGTTGAAAGCAGAAAATTGACTTGGGGAGAGAAAATGCTTTCAGTTCCTTTTCTAGTGAAATTGAGCGTAAAGACATGTTGATGATCTCCTCAAGCCTTTGAGAGAAGTGTGTTTTGAAATGTGCTACAGTATTCGTGCTACACTTATCAGCATACACTGTGGTTCATAATCGATGTGGAGTATTTGTGTTGAAGCGTTATCACAATATACTTGTCAGCTGTATGAAGCAGTTCTGTTATTTAACATTAAATGTATGTTTGGTGACTTATTTTGTTAATAAAAGCCCTTTATATATAAATATATATCTAAAAAAAGTATATCTTCAATAATTTCTTTTAAGCATTTATGTGGTTTGTACATTGCCTTTTGACTACCTGCTGACAGCGGCGCCGACACCTTGCATAACTGCAGCTAAAAATGTGCAGAGGCTTGTGCATCCTGGTGGGCTCTGCTCAAACAAACACTCGCATTCCTGCAGACAAAGGTTTCAAAGAGGGGAGTGTAAATGAAGTAAAAACATCAAACTAAAATGTGTTTGTCAAACAGCTTTTGAAGAATCCGGGAACTGCTGTTAATTAATGTCTCTTAAAACCTCCAGATCCTACTGAAAAGCCGTTGGGGTAGTGCGTGTACGCATACGAACTGACTGAGGAACGATTTCCTGAAGAAAAAAAAGGTAGAAAGAACAGTCAAAGGCTAAACGTTATTTAAAATGGAGAGAAAAGGTGACACCTCTAATCTCTCTTAATGAACAGAATCTTTGGCCACTAATTAAATAATTTCTGAGGTACAAATGTCTCAATACGACATTGCAACAAAGAAAAAAAACACAACATCCAGAGAACGCTTCATGGGTAGCCAGGATGGGTACAGCTCTGGGTTCAGTGGAAAAGGCTACCACACACTCCAAAAAAAAAAAAAAAAGAAAAAAAGAGAGAAATAAATGATGCAGATCCAGCCGTGGAGCTTCCTTCGTTCTCTTCATGTGAACTGTGGCTCCAGCGCTCACCGCACCTGCTCTATTCAGTCACAGCTTCTTGTACCCTGGCTGCATGCTGGCACGCTGAATGAGGAATCCTGCTTTTATGGATGGTTCTCAGCTTTTCCGGACAGGATGAGGGTCATGTGCTGATCTGAGACCTGCTCCTGCTGGCACAAACCCATGGCCTGGCACAAGTAGGCTGCCAAGATGTGTTTACACTGAAAGAGACACGTCGGTTAGCGAAAACATCAGAAACAAAAAACAAGTAAAAGTGATTCTATGTTAGAAAGTGTGTATTATTAATCTTACTACAGAATGAGACCAGTTATAATTGAATGTACTAACTGTAATTAGGATTGAATCTTGTGCTAGCGTGAGGCTTTTTGAAACGAGGGCACTGCTACAACTCTAGGGACTAGATCACCTTCAACAATACAATTCTTTCTTTTTTTTTCTGCCACGGTCGGGTTTCCAGAATTGGCATAATTCTTTTTAGAGAAATAATTCAGAGTCAGCACCTGAGGCCACGTCTAACGGGTAACAAAACACGGCTTCCTCAATTGGTTACGATACACGACTCCTTCGGTCTTAGTTTTTATACAAGCCAAAATCTCAGGAACTAAACAGCACTAAGATGGATGATCAGCAGTGAAAGTGATCTTTTCCTGCAAGGCAGAAAGGAGGAATATAACCATGTTAGCGATCTACTTTAGCAGTTTATAATCGGTGTGTGTGTTGCTGTAAGGCTGCTGTAATGAATTTGATATTCCATTTTGGTTTTCTTAGGAAGTGTGAGGAGATTTAGTATAGCTGTGGAAAATATTTCCTTTTGTTATATTCCCTGAACTCGAATACACCAGATGATCTCAGTGGAAGTCTCGGCCATGTAATGAGCGGCTCTATAAAACAAGACGTGCCTGTGCTTTTGTCCTCCAGTGCCAATCTGGTGAGTCTGTAACCTCAGATTACTAGAGGTGGACTTCTCCTGCTGATGTAACTCATCAGCCTCAAGGTTCGACATGTTGTGAGATGTTTTCTGACTTGAGTTACTGCAGACATCCTGTCAGTCGAAACCGGTCTGGCTGTTCTCCTCTGACCTCAAGGTGTTCTCCATTCTGTGTAAACTCTACAGAAAAGCCCAGGAGCATCAACCAAAACGCGGCTCAAAGTCACCTCGATCACGTTTTCACGCTGTTCTCTTGTCCTGTGTCTGTATATTTATATGCATCATGCTGCTGCCGTGTGATTTTATAAACAGAAATCTCCTAATAAAGCGGCAAGTGAGTGAGCAGAATTTTCTCTAACAAGAGAATACCATGCTATTTACCATAAATCTGGAGAGAAATGTTTCGCCTCCACCAGCTATTATACCAAGCAGGACAGCTGTGTGTAACCACTGAAGCCTGCTTCCCACACACACACTGTTTGAGGCCTGATGAGAATTTCAGACCAAGCATTTCTCTTTTTAGGCCGTGTTTTGTTTTGAGTTTGGGGTCAAACAGTCAGGAAGAAGTGAGTGTCGTGTAAATTTGTCACACAGAAGACCAGTTTTAGCACAAAGCACTTTCAGCTTCATACAAATATAGAAGCTAGTGTTCATCTGTTTCTTGCATGCTGCTTTGAGGCTGGAACAGTGAACATGCTCTTTTTGGATGGTGTTCTCACACAGACTGCCTAATTTTAGCCCCGTGGCTCTCTCAGGGACTTCTCAGGCCAGGCTGATGTAAATGTTGTTTGCGGTGAAAGACATGGAGAGTCGCTGAATCCAGGCTTCGTGATCAAAGAAAAGAATTCCAAGACAACAGCACAAAGTAAAAAAAAGAGCATCGGCCTAGCGACCTCGGGCTATAGCGGGAAGTCAGGGGCAGACTTTTGAGGAAAATAAATGAAACAAAAACAAATCTCTGTTCTGCCTTAAGCGCATTCTTTCTGAATAAGAATTTGAATTTGTCTGAGTTGATTAATTCTTTGTACCACCTGAACCGTGTCATCCCTTAAATAAAGTCAGTCACAAAACATGCACAACATCCGTTCTGAACAAAAAGACTAATGAACACGGCTCGTGATCTTTGACCTTGTGTCAACGTATGGCTTCTGTGTGTTTAAAAGTTAATACAGAGACATCAACTCACCAGCAGGCTTTCATTTCTCCTAAGCACACAGAATGAGAAGGCTGGACAGGGACAATAATGACACAATGTGTAGCAAGTGTACAGCCGTCCTGATCCTCCTTGTACCTGTCCGAGACAGAAATGATGGAGATTGGATTGATTACATACAGAATTCATTAAGATTATACATCAACCTCAAAGGAATGTGCTATATAATTTCTTCTACATGCATGAACTGAGAGAGAGAGAGAGAGAGAGAAATTGTGTGTGAGAGTTACGTCCCTCCCAGCATGAGAGAATTTTGATTACTTGGTTCATGCTTGTAGACGGCTGTGACATTGTTGGGATTCAATCTCGTGATCTTTTGTTTTTGTTTTTTTTTTTTTAGGAGCTTCGACATATCTGATACATCTGTTAAACTGGCTCCAGCATGATCGTTGAAGAATAGAGCCAAGACAGGATTTAAAAATAAATAAATAAATAAATACCAGCTGTTTTATTTAGAATACTGCACAAATCTGTATCGAACACTACCGCTTATGTTCAAGCAAAGAGTTTCCAC
>JAOTRN010000030.1:9094740-9105229 GCA_028566695.1 Bagroides melapterus
CTGAAGGGGAGATCAGGTCATTGTGAAGGGATATTGAAAGATCCTGACCTGGGTGTGTCTCACCTGGAATGATCAGCTGTTCAGTTTTACTTGGATTGAGCTTCAACTGATGAGCTGATGATATGGCCCTCATCTGTTATCTGTTATCTGATTATTATCATAGAAAAAAACTGCCAAATTTCTAAAATAGAGAACAACCTGTCGCACCAACAGGACTTTCACAAATGCTCTAGTGCTTTCATCACAACACTCTCAGTAAATACTCCACAAGTGCACAGGACTGGAAACTGCACTTGACTGGAAATGTTTAGGATAAAGCTTTACACAAGAGCGTTTACTACGAATGTAAGCACTTTACGTCACATTAAAGAAAAAAAAAGAAACAGAGAAGAGCTGGACCTGAGTTTGGAATCTACAATTTACAGCAGAGGAAAGGAGGATGTGCAAATAAAATAAAATAATGTCTTGTTCCTGATTTTAACATGTCAAAGTTCACCAAATCTCAAGAGAAGTGAAATAACAGTGCTTGAAATAATGGTGAGAGAGAGAATTTGTGTGTGTGTGTGTGTTTCACAGGACATTTCTTTCACTCAGCTGCAGTGACCCTGGTGCTTCCTCATCCTGTGTAGTTTGTATATTGTGTATCAGAGCAAGACTACACAGGGGACGAAATCAGCCTGCAGGTGAGATCAGATTATTACCACATGAACTTATTCTTACTAAACATGATAGATCATTAATACTGTCCTCACTGTAGCACATGCTAGTCTATACGTCGTCGTCATCATCATCATCGTTTCCAATTCCCACAGCCTTTTTTTTTTTTTTATAGATAGAGAGAATTTTTTAAGGGACTTGTTGTTTAACAAGAAATAATTTGACTTTTCGACATTTAAAATTAAATCTAAGTTTATGATGATGTTGATTCGTTAATGAAGTAATACTGGTTACATGCTGTTAGATGGGAATGCTGCACCCCATCCAATGCGTTATTTTCTAATATCAGTTCTCACAGTGCGCTATTCCTTACTCCATTCTAGCAACACTATAAACATGCCTGTCTTCATCCTTTAACAGACGGCAGTGGAACATGGCCACCTCATTACTCAGCTGAAAAGATCAGCACAGAAGCTGAAAGCAGCAAGTGTGACAAACACCAGGTATTATCTGCCACAAGCCAAAGGCCAGCTAATTCATTAGTGACAGTGAAATAACAGACTTAAATGATGTGCTGCTGCCGGTTAGGGACGCTCACCATTATATGGGAAACTGAGGAAGGTGTTTAAGATAAAGTCCAGTTTGTCTGAGCTTTAGGGTCGGTGACAGAAAATCTGGGAACTTTCAAAACGTCAAACTAGACATCAAGATTTCTTTAGAAAGTAGGGAACATCATATACACCAGCAAATTCCTCTTTTTTTCTTCACCGTGGACTAAAAGGCAAGAACTTTTTTTATTACAGCAAAATGAGGACCTCAAACACAGATAATATTTAAATAGATTTAAAAATGTGGTCTGTAATGTTTACTTTATGATTGTAGTGAATATAAATATCTTCATCTTCCATTAAATCGTACAAGTCAGTCATCTGTTGCTACATGGCATATTTCAGAAAAACTCTTTAAAAAAATAAATAAATAAAATAATATAATAATAAAATAAAATAAAATAAAATAAGTGTGTTACTTTCATCGTACCCAAACAAAGTGACATCTATTAAAGGGACGTGTAAGTAGCTTCGTTTTCTCGCCGAAGTCCAGCATAATCAACTATAATCAACACTCAGCCAAAACACGCCTGTAGCCTCTAATTTCCACATTCATGTGAAGGTCGGAGTGATATAAAGGGTACAGGCAGAGGGCAGTGGGGAAGCAATGAGATTGGGACGTGGGCTCAGCTGCATGCTGGCCCAGGGGCAGCTTGTTATTAGGCTCACTGATCCTCATACAGGATGACAAGTGAAATGAGATATTAATGAAATCTCTTCCCCTCTGAGTCAGGCATGAGGGAGGAGAAGCGGACCTGAATGAGAGGAAACGTTATCTGGCTCCCTAAAAATATTCTATTATTCTGGGTGAAAGGGACTAAATATAAATATTGTCGGATACAATGTGGGTCGCGTACGCACTCTTTTATCAGCAGGCATGCAGCGCGACATGCAAAACCCAAAAGTACTTTTAATACTCATACCGGAGTCGGACGAGTTCTCAAAACGTGGATGATGATCCTCACAAGGTAGATTTTAACATCTACACTGGTGAAACATACTCTCACCACCGTTTCCACCTGCTTCTCATCAATTCCAAATAATAGACAAGTGCAAAGACAATGCAAGAAATTTGAGTTGGAAAACTTTGAGCGCTGACATTAACACCATCTTTAATTTTCCCCCGACCCATGTCACAGGAAACATGATCGGTCAAAGGAAATATCAACGTGTATATAGTCAAGATGAGCTTTTTGTTTTTGTTTTGTTTTTTGTCTTCTCAAGAACGAGCAGAGAGGAAATTCTAGCAGAGCTTTATGTTAAAACATTACACTGAGAGTGAGGCAGAGAGAAGAAAAGCACCTGAATTTCAAAATGCTCACATTTTTTTAAATTTACACTAATGACTCTTCACCACAGAAATGATTACACACACACACGTCACTGTACAGTTTTAAATATATATTAGACTGTATATTATGAAACTCTCATGACCTAATTATGTGCTTATTACCACAGTACTGACCTCTGCCCTATAATATTGTAAGGTCAGCGAGCTTTAGGGAATCGCTATGCATTTTTGATGAGCGGATATAAAGGACGCCGGAGCTTCCCGGCTTTAAAGAATGTCCGCTGTTATCAGAGCAGGAAAGGTCACTTAAGTGCAACCGCTTTTCCCGGGTTTCTCAAATATGTGAGAAACAGCAGGTGCCGATGTTGTTAACGTTAAACTGTGTGAGGAGCAGAAATGGTCAGTGACGTCTGCGGATTTGTAGCCACTGTCAATCTTTACTGTATGTGCAAACCAGGTTTCAGAGAACTTTTTCTTTTTAAAAAATAGATAATTTCCTTAATGTGCCCACAAACAAAGGCAGATATTTTTGTGTTTGTGAATCCAGACACTTGATCTAGGAATCTGAATAGAGACTGATGAAGAGAGAGCTCAGGAGTGAAGAGGAAGAGAAAAGGATTGAGCTCAGTTTTCTGTTTAACTTAATCATCTTATATATATATTTATAACAAAGCTGTTCCTCCTGAGAGTTGTAGAACTTAGCAGAAGAGCCGCTGTGTCTCTGAATCCACAGGTAAAGAGGAAATAACGTGAGGACGCCTCCTCGTCAGCTCACACTGGAGTGTTATTGACAAGGTCCCATGGGATGGAGACCCCGAGGTAGACCCAGGACCTTCTGGAGAGATCATAGTGTACGTTCCTGTCATAGCGAGACTTTCACTCTGTTAATACACACTCAGTTCTACTGCTTTGAAAGGCAAATCCATACTGTTTTATTACTGTGTCCCTGATTCAAATCTAACGGCTGAAGTCTAATGTTTAGCTAAGACTCTCAAACTGACCTGGAAGTAAATAAACGACAAGCTGGTCTGAGTGGAGCGAGATGATTTGACTTCAGCACAATCATTTATATACTCATTCAATACATACAAATAAAATGCTCCTTATCTCACTGCAGAGGTCCGTTATCAGGTTAGTACCAAGTTCAAATGGCAGCAGATTATATTTTTTTTTAGTATGTGGCTAAAATTTGGTTCTTACTGGTCAGAGAGAGACGTTTCCAGAGTCAGGATATATCATTTCCTGAATATAATCTTATAGTCTGCTATATGTGACGGACATATGTATAGCAGGGCCATCTGTTCAACTCAAACAGCAGTGCTCAGTTTACTGATATTTATCTGTCCTTTAAAGATGCTGAATTTGTCCTGAAGGGACGTCGCTTGTCATTGTGCCTTTGTTCATGGCTCCATTTGAGTTTTAATCCTGCAATAAGGGGACGTGTTGAACCGAGTGTGGTCTTTATCTTGTCCCACGTCTGGTCCTTATTTAGTTATCCTGGTTAAGGTTAACGTAGGAACCTCGGCGCACGCTCAGGGGAATAGAAAGACTGAAATGGCTATGTTCTCGTCTCCTGAGAGCTGGGAAAGAAACTTCTATTGATTTCAGTCACCGTCCTGCAGACGTCATTCTTACCGCATCCTGTGCTCATGTCTGGTCTGTTCATTTTTCAGTCTCTTGTACAGAATTCCATAGTCTTCCTCAACTGATATTTCCAATTTTTTCTAAACTTGCAGGGGTCAATTAGCTTCATTTCCAGATCCTTAGCCTGTAAAAGTCTGAAGACGCAAAATTCAAATCAATTTCGACAAATGCCAAATCCTGACCCATCCTAATGAGTTCATTAGAGCCTAGCTAATTAAGTTTTGCGACTTTAAACTGGAAAGAGTGTCCAAATGTTTCAGGATTACATTTTTTCCCCTTTTGTTTAATCAAATAAAAAGTCGAGCCGGGAAGCTTATAAACTGCAGGCAGATTATCTAGTTATATGAAAAATTATAGACCAAGGCCAAATATTGATGAATAAAACAAATGTTCACAATGAAACATCTGTTACTGGTTCTTTAAAGCAAAGAAGAAATAACAGAAATTAAAGCCTTGTTTTCTGTTTTCTGCAGTGGATCATGTGTCTCTTGTCAGACAGCCAGGTTTCACACACCCTTAACACGTCCCACAGCCTTGAACACTGACGAAATACCAGGGTGTTACTTGCCAGGGTGTTAATCACTGGATTTTTATATGATTAATCACAGAATTTCAAAGAACTTCGAAGTTTGAACGTTTGTGCAATGACAGACATTAGATTTTGAGCCAATCGAAAGATCGTCAGGAGAAAAAAAACGCTCGGATTTTGGCCGACGAGTAAAGCTTCAGTAACAAAGAGATTAGATCATTTCTTCTAACGGCCCTTTTTCACATATATTGTCTTTTTTATTTTTTTATTTATTTATTTAAAGTCCACCAGTGGGCGTTTAGGGGAAATCTGTCTCACTGACCACTGAATGCCAAGTACAATGAAGCATGTGGGGTGGAAAAAAATGGTGGATGGAGAGGATTTTATGAACCATTGTGGTCAAAGTAATAATCATGGGGAAGAAGACATGACACACACAGACACACACAGACACACACAGACACACACAGACACACACAGACACACACAGACACACACAGACACACACACTCATCCGGCTTGGGTCTAAGGCAAAATAAACTGGTGTAGTGGGAGAAAGGCCTGTAAAGGATAGGACATAAAAAGTAATGAAAAATAAATAACTAAAAATCAGACATTATAGAAAAATAAAAACAAAAAAAAAACCACCATTAAAAATCTTTTAAATGTCTGTGGATAAAAAATGTTTACATTTTCCCTAAAATAAAGATCAATTAAAAAATAAAACAAAAAAATGGTGGTCCAAAAAATAAATAAAAATAATAAATAAACTTTTATGTGATAAAATGGCTTTGAACAGAACTATTTTTTCCATCAACTACAAAAGGCATTTTTTTAAGTAGGTTTAAATTTTTTGTGTGTGTTTGTCCATGGAGGATAAAAATAAGTAAATCAAATTATGGGGAGAAATATAAACTCGGTCATGTTGTCAGAGTGTGCGAACATAAGTTCCATCAATAAATAAAAAAAATAAATAAATAAAAATAAATAAATAAATAAATCTCTTGTCCTGCCCTCCAAAAAAAAAAAAAAAAGTAATAATATTAATAATAATAAATGAAACCTACTCTAAGCACCAGAAGTTTTTTTATGTTTAAGAGGGGATAAAGCAAGAGAAAAAAAACGTGTTCCTTGTAGACTCTGAAGAATTTTGTACCTGGAACACTTCTCGTCCACTGGGCGAGGACACACACGTTACAGCTCGCTGATCCACCAGGTCTAACGCCTGCAATGTGCAGGAGCCAAATATAAACCTCAGCCTGAAAGAGAGAGAAATGTAGAGATGCAGAGGAAATATACAAATTCACATCACTGATTTAAAAAAACAAAACAAAAACGACAAAAAAAAAAAAAAAAAAAAAAAAAAAACACCAAAATTTTTAACTGGACGCAACATTGCTGTATCACCCAAACCGACCCAACCTTACACTGACAAATGCAATAAAACACCAAGCCAACAGGAAGTGCCTGAAAATAGAACTGTCTGTTCCTCACCTCAGAGATTTACATTTTGGTGGTTTTACAGAGAGACACAGTTAAGAAAAGCTGCATTCCGAGTAGAATTAGGGAAGAAGAAAAAACAATACCATTGTATGGGAACGTCCATAAATGGGAACGTCCTTCAACTCTGATCATCTGAGCACAAGGGAAGTTTTGGCAAACACGACCAGCACAATAATAAAATTTTTAAAAAAAAATTTAAAAAACGAAATCGCTTTCATTATGATTAATACTGCGTAGAAAAATTGGCATAGACTCTGATATTAACGAGGTCATCTTTTCTTTCCATTAGGGATAATGACTCGGTTGATCCAACCAGAAACTAGTGTCCGTCTGAGCTAAGTGCTTGGAGGACTTTTACTGTGGTAGAAAGATGGCTCTCCCAAACCACAAACATTTCCACATTTGTGCACCTTCTGTCACTTACCCACCACAAAAAGCCACACAATATCTGCTAGAGGTAATCATGATGTTTGTCTAGCTTAATGTTCCCTTTGGTACTGCAGGATGATGGCTACTGTGGCTTCTCGGGGTGGCTTTTATTCAGAAAATAACATTTGGAACAAGGCCATCAGTGTTGGGAAAATAAGCAGCCTTTAAAATTTTTTTTTAAATAATCCTGGAACTACTGCATGATGCAAGAGAAGATTTGTGGCAGTTCATGTTTGGTGGAACCAAATTAGTGTGGTCGAGATCACAAAAACGGGCATAATTACACCATTTATTTGATACGGTCAAGAAAACAAGATAAACAGAGCAAAGATTACAACACAAATAAATACTCACGCTATTAGAAGATCATCAGGGACTAGAAGGGAGGGGAAGAAAAGAAAAAAAAATCATGATAAGCAATGAGTTTACTGATGCAAAATCATATTTAGGTTTAAAAGCCCATATATTGGGGGGAAGGGAAAGAAGTGCAAGTGGAAATGCTTTACTCATAAGAGAGGGTCAGAGGAACATGACAGGAAGGACAGAATGCATCTCGGAACACACAACAATCAAACCTCGATGTAGATGAGCTACAACAGCACTGGCCCACACCAGGTTCCATTTCCATCAAGAATCTGAGGCTCCCAAGGGCAGGGATTTACCCAAACAGCCCATGAAACCTGATGTGGACTTCTGCTGTTGTACCTCACCCCCCTTTTTTTTAGCTGTCTAAAAAATTCCTGGTAATTGTAGCTAGCCATGATTCCTTCTATCTTGATTAGAGTCCATGCTGAGAAGCAGCAGCACCAGTGAATGATGGTATGATGGACTTTGGGCGATCAGGCATTCCGTTTTAACGAACACATTTAACGACGCTCTACCTCAGTCTCATCAGACCACAATTTGCTACATGGTTTGAGCATGATTGAAGCAGTTGGATGTTTTCTTGTTACATGAGGAAGGGCTTCTCTCTTGCCATCTTACCCCACCACCCAGACATGTGAAGAACACAGTAGGTTTGTTGTCGTATAGGATCAGGGAGTGACCCGTACTTGTCAGATACACCCTTTAATGTTGGTGTTCGTCTCTTGACAGCCTCTCTAATGGTCACTGTGGTGTGCTATTTTCTCCAGCTGCTGATCATGGCCTTTATGGTGCTCAATCGTTTTGGGAATTTGTTTGTATCATCATTAAAATGTCATGCCTCTAAAAGCATGAAGCATTAAAGCATCGATGTAAGATGGCAGTGCGGAGCAGCAGACAGTGAACAAACACGTACGTCACATAAAAAAACAAATGGGTTCAAAGACAGGAAGCCCTGAGGCCTTCTGCAGTGTTTGTGTGCGCTGTATGTCCTGTCACACGCTCGTCTCTGTACACGTGATCTGTTTTAACACGTGTTCCCTGCAGCAACATGATTATTTGGTTTTCAGCTCTAAAATCGCATCATGGTCTGTCTGACTGCTGCAATTAGCCTTTGCAGCCTGTATGAGGGTATAAGCAATAGGACCTTTTGTTGTTAGTTGTGTTGATCTTGGTCACATTAAATGTGTGCACATTTGTTTTGTTTGGTTATACTTCTCTCTTGCACTCGCCTGCACGGGTTCATATCTCTTCTGTGTACCTGATACCAGACATTTATTGAACTGTTTATTCTGTAGTACAGAAAAAGCTTTCAATGAAATCTAGAAACTTGTATCCAAAAGCAACTTGTCTGTAAGCTCGTGTACTTCTGTCCTTAAACATGCTCCTCGTTCCACGTATCTGGTAAGCCCTGGGGGATTCTTCATCTCAAATCTATCTGAAACCTGACATTGGAAGCAACACATGCACTCAGTCACAAGCTCGTCACAATATTTGACACCCAGCTATGGGAACAGATTGCTTTCTCACACTTTCAGGAAAAAAGGTAATGAACTGTTTCCTTCCTTGTTGCTTGGCTGGCGCTCGTAAATGAACGTTTTTTTCCCTGTGAAAAACTGCATATGTGTATTGATCGGACCTCCATTCTGAAAATGGAGTAAATAAATAAATGTAAACAAAAGTTTACGCCTTCAGAGGCGTCCAAAATGATTTTATATGATAAACCTAAAGGTTTAACACTCACCACTATTCCCCATGATGCCTTTTGAATACTTGCTAATAGTGGTGCCAGTGGGATTTAGCCCTGGCTTCATCTCAACATAAAAAGAGTGATGCCGTGGCGCTTTAGTGTTTTAGTCTGTCTGGCTCTCTTTTCTCAAACAGATCAGTTTCTGAAGCTTCAACTTTAATGCTAAGATCAACATCATGACACCAACAGTTGGTGTGTCCGATATTTCTATTCTCTTTTTTCCAAAAATAACAACTGTTGTGTTCAAGTCAAAGCAGAAAGATTTGCTGGACGAGTTGAACCAATATGAACGGCAACCACAAAGTCATACTTATAAGTGGGAAATTCTGGATTTTCTTTAAGCTCGGAGTTTCACTTATAAAAACAGTGTGAATCACAGAACTGTAACCTCTTCAAGCATATAGAAACTCCACCCCACCACCAAAATAAAAACATCACAATTAGGGAAGGGCATTTTCTGTTTCAGAGCACTTCGTCATCATTCATTGCTATTTTTAAATCCACCATAAACACTTGAATGGAAAATATTTGCTTCTGATTGAATGAAAGTACAGCGCTTGTGATCATTCCTTTCAGACCACAGCAATAGTGTATTCGCAAATCTGATTCATCAAGAGTCAAGTGTTTGTTAAAAATACAGTGTAACGAAAATCACATCAATTCATTCTATTAATAACTGCAGTGTAACCATGGCAACAAGCATAAACAACAGTTTAGTTTGTATTTATACTTCACCAGTCTTCATTGAGCCAACATAAAAAGTCTTCTTTCCCGGCAAATGTTATGTAGCTGAAACTCTCACGGTGTTGTACATTTTGTTTTTGTTTTTTAGATTAATGGATCGTCCAAAGACACAAATCAACCAAGAATGGTTCAATCCTGTCATCGTCTAAATGCGGGAGTTTGATTGCTGTGTCGTTGCAATGTGTCTCCACCTTGTGTCACTTTTAAAAATTGCAAGATAGCTATATAGTGCTGTGTATCTGATTGGTCAGAAGGTCTTGACCTGTTTTCTGCACACCACATTCATCTATATCTTGGTATCGATTACTTTTCAACTGTTTCTGCAATTTTATACTCGTTATTGGTGCATTATTCTACAATATTATTATCAGTAATAAATAAATAAATACATTTAAATAAATAAATAAATACTGTAAGTTTGGAACTCTGGTTTTCAAACAAGAATATCTACCAACATAATGTATATTTACACGGCTAATAAGTGCTGATATGGTGAGGCTTTCTTTCAACTTGCTTTCTAAAAAGAAAAGTTTTCTGTAACTCAGATATTAGCACTCTGTCAGTAGGTTTTCTGTCATGGCTCTTCAGAACTTGCCGGGTGAGGAGAAAACGCTGATATACAGGCACTTACTAATTGAACCACAAACTTATAAAAGATATCCAAGTAGTGGACTTTAATAAATATTTTAAAAATTATTAGATTATTTTCGTACAACAGTATGTTTTCTTTCTTTCGTATTCGGTACGTGACTGATGCTACTACAGTGCCTTGTAGTATGTTGTGTACACAATAAGCAAAGCAAAAGTGTATAAATGCACTTATGTAAATACTTACTCTGGGATTTCTCTGAATATGCCTTCTGAAGGTCTCTCAGTAGCTGTTCAGCAACAGCTGGCAAACACGAAGCCATATTTTGCTGAGACATAAACATGACAACGTGAGAATTTGAGGTAAATTTAATAGACAATTA
>JAOTRN010000030.1:9108985-9113985 GCA_028566695.1 Bagroides melapterus
TATATATGTAACTATTTTTGAATTGTTAGCTATGAATCATGTCACTTAATATTCCTACCTCGAAATAGCATCCACTTTCCCTTCTGACTTTCACGCTGTATATAATTTAGGCGAACCTAAAATATGATAAGATATTTAGTGCACTACGTGTAGTGTACACGCCGCTACTGTAGTGGGAAATACCAAGTATACCAAAAGAAGATTAAGGAGCGATTTAGGATTGAGCCTAACAAGCAGAACGCTAGTTACTCAAAGCTGCATGTACGGATAAAATTTAGTCGGTTATCAAGTGTAATGTTAACGATAATGTTAACTGTATTTACCCGACATGCTGCTGCAAATAAACTAAATGTAATGTTCGTTGTTTGTTCAAAAAATATATATATCGTACAAATACAAGTACTTACGTATAAGCGACCCATGAGTTTTCCCGCGTCACGAAACAAACATTTATCAAGAGGAAACGGAAGTTGAAGGAGAGGAAGTAGAATTGTGGGTTGTGTAGTCCTATCGTTCTGAGATTTTGTTTTGAGTTGTTTTGGGTTTTTTTTAATCAGACGTTGTACTCTGCTGATGGAAATGTGTTTCATATATTTACGTCAGCAATACTTAGTGCTTAATAACACAATCTAATGTTTAATAATCAGCTGAGATATCAGCTGTTTCACTGAAGTAAATGTGGAGCATGTTATAGACACAGTGACAATCAGTGGGTAAGGTCGCCATCTTGAGGACATCTTATAAAACTTACGAAACTATTACGAACATTAAATGGATGAAGCATTATTTTCCCCTTTGGAATGTTATTACGAGAAAATGCTATAAACTTAATAAGGAGGTTATGATTTGAAAATGTAGACCTTAGTTAAATAAGAGCCCAGTTTTTCTTCATCTAAAGCATTTATTGAACAAAAAATATTTTTGTACAAAAACATCATCTTAGTTTAACTTCGAACCATTTTGTAGTTATTACAAAAATAATAAATAAAATAAATAAATGTACGAGATAAAGCAAAAGGAAACACAATAAAAAAATCAGGTTTTGTATGCAGTCTAATTGCAGTACAAACTTTTTTTTATATAAAAATATACAAAAACACAAATTTCAGCCATTCATAACTTTAAAGAACACTAAGCACAATAAACAAAAAAACTTTTTTTTTCAATTTCTGTTCTTTACAAACGCTTTTAAAAAAACTTTTTAAACTGTCATCTCTGGTGTTAAAACAAGCTAACGTACAGTTACATGTTGAACTCAGAAACATCGTTAACGATCGTTCTATACTTCAGATACCCCGAGCCCACCGGGGCGATGACGTCAGAGCGGGGACGCGCGGGGCAGTAGTGACGGGTGTGCGCTGTGTCCCCGGTGGCTCCGCAGATCGGACACACGTAGTTCCTCAGCACGGGACACAGCACGCGGCCGTTGCGCGCTTTCAGCCGGTGGCTCGTGAAGATCTCCGGGCTTTCACCATTCTGCTTGCAGAAGCCACACGCACTTTTCTCAGAGTTTTGCCCGAAGCCCTGGCTTCCCGGCGAGCGATGACCACTGCTAACGGAAGTTCCCGGGGTGATATCAGGGCACCAGGGAGGCTCCTCGGACCCGGACCACGAATCTTGTGAGGAAGACTGGAGCCGTTGGACGTCACCCGCGCGTGCCAGACGGGTCACCATGGCTCTGAGCCCCAGATAGTCATGCCACATGTAGAATTCCCTAGGAGGGGTTTGATGATCTCCAGTGTCCCTCTGCATGGCTATAGCAGTGAAGAAGTGAAACGTCGCGAGTAGCGCGCGCGCTGTGTATATATACATATATATATACACGCGACCTTGCAACAGTGTAACATTTCTGGTGATTTTAAGTCGCGCCTGTCTCGCGCACACACACTTTGCGCAATCATTAAAATCCATGCCACAACTTTCATGGCCTTTTCACTTTTGTCCTGTTTGCCATCTGTTCTTTCTTGTATGGGTGAAAATTTCTACATTTGCTCAAATATGCATAAAATCTGGTGCCCTGAAGATAACCCGAATCATTCCTTCCACACTTATAATGATATAAGAGCAGAATGGTACAAAGATATAAACAATAATAACAATAACAGCAACAATAATAATAATAATAATAATAAGAAGAAGAAGAAGAAGAAGAAGAAGAAGAAGAAGAAGTAGTAGAAAATCTCGTGCACGTTTTTATACGGAATGCGTATTCTCATCTAACGTACGTGCGGTAATGCGCTTTCTTTTTTCGCTGCGCGTTCAATGGCTTCAGACAGAGGGGAAAAAAGGTCCCCATCAGGTCAGACTGTCTCATCATGGCGCCATCGTTCTGGAAACTCGAAGCCTGCGAACGGCAGAACAACATTGTATCAAGTCAAATCGTGAGGTAAATTCACGTTCATTACGTTTAGAATGGGGCGGGGTTAGTTATCATAGTATAGTATAGCAACACGTGCACTCAATAGTACCACTCATGTTGGTTGCTAGCAGAATAAAATAGAGATATACGTAATCATCTAAATTTATTATAGCTTTTAACACTGTCACGTTGTAATATTTGTGGTGCTCGTCGTGGATTTCCGTTGCTCCCGTGATGTGCAACTCTGACGTCACAAGTGGACAATTCAGAACAGGTTTAGATGTTAGCTACCTAAAACAATACAGCAAGAGTTTGTTTTCCCCTCACTTACCATTTCCCAGTATGAAATAGCGGAAAAAGCTCCTCTTCAGCTCGGCGAAGGAGATGAGAGGATAGTAGAGCAGTACCTGGACCTGTTGAAGGGAGACGGAGAAGACGAGTGTTATCATGTGAGCTGAATTGAAAAGAAGGTTTCTATACATTAACCACACTGTTACAGCACTGTTCAGTCTTGATAAGAGCCAGAGGTTTATAGTTCACCTAAGCTGACACAACTTTATACACTCGGGAGATTCTTAATGTAACACAGAAATCTTCAGCACTGTTCACTATTTATGTAGTTCACATGATGGCCACTAGTCTGTGCTGTAAGAACACCGAACGCAGGGTCAGGGTGGAGCTTGAGCAGGAAAACTTGGGCACATTTGTGTTAGGGTGTGTGTCTGTTGCGTATTTTAAGTTGCGCTGTCTTGCGCACATACACTTTGACCGCGCATTCATTAAAATCCATGCCACAACTTTCATCGCCTTTTCACCTTCGTCCTGTTTGTTACCCGTTCTTTCTTGTATTGGTGAAAATTTCTACATTTGCTCAGATATGCATAAAATCTGATGTCCTGATGATAACCCGAATTATTCCTTCCACACTTATAATGATATGAAAGTACAATGGCTCAAAGAAAACGCAAACAACAGTAATAAAAATAATAAGAAGAAAAAGAATGCAGAAATCGTATCCTCTGCTAACGCACGTGCAGGCATGCGCTTTTTTTCGCTGCGCGTTCAATGAGCTCAGACAGAGAAGGAAAAAAGGTCCCTATCAGGTCAGACTGTCTCATCATGGCCCTATCGTTCTGCAGACTCGATGTCTGCGAACGGCAGAACAACATTGTATCAAATCAAATCGTGAGGTAAATTCACCTTATATGTTTACGTTTAGAATGGGGGCGGGGTTAGTTATCATAGTATAGTATAGCAACACGTGCACTCAATAGTACCACTCATGTTGGTTGCTAGCGGAATAAAATAGAGATACACATCATCATCTAAATGTATTTTAGCTTTTAGCACTGTCTAGACTTTAAAGAAAACTCCGCTCTGAAACTTTATATATTTTTTATTTTATTTACGTTGTAATATTTGTGGTGCTCGTTTGTCGCTCGATGCTGGATTTGCGTTGTTGCAGTGATGTGCCACACTGACGTCACACTCTGAGACACTCTTTACAGATAATTCAGACATAAAACACAAACATATTGCTAAGCACTGCATGTAAGTGAGTGGTACGTGAGAGCACTTCAGGGAACACTGAGCCTTGTCTTTAAGGTCTCAGACCACTGATTGCTTCACTTTTGTAAAACCAAAGAAAAAAAGTAAATTTGTTGATATTAAAGACACAAAGCTTTTACTGGGCTTTCCTGTACACTTTTATTTATTTTTACTAAAAACAGAAGAAAAAAACTGTTCACATCAACAATTATCCTTAGAGGAAATGTGGTATACGGAAATATCTTTACCGCAAAAGTAAAATACAATATTAAAAAAGATCATAAAGAGAATCAGATATCTAACAGTGCTGATTAGGAGAATGTCACTACTGCAGAAAGATCTGTTTCTGTTTTGTTTTGTTAAACTATGTCATGGTCAGTCTGCTGGGTTAAAAAAATAGAACAATGAATGAAAATAAAAGCAAGATGGATGTTTGGCTTTGTATCCATCCTCCTGTTCTCTGACGAACAAGCAAAACATGGCATCCGAGCCATGGCGCACATCACCACCACCAGGGAAGTGACGGCGTCCTGCAATTTATTCCCATATAATTCAATCAAATTCCATAATCTAGCACGATTTAACGGTCAAAAGTCTATTTTACGTCTCTGTTTATGATTTTTTTTTTACAGTACAGCACAGTCAGCACTGACCTTAAGAAAATTTAAAAATAAAAAGTCACTATCTTTATATATATATAAAAAAAAAAAAAAAAAAACCCTTCAAACTAAGTCATTCTGATGTAATGGACTGTACAGGCACATGTATAGACGATATTTATAATAAATAAGGATTTTGGCCTTGGAATGGTCAAGAAACGTCAGCTTTTCTACAGAGAATAAAATATGACCAGCCCAAGTATAGAGCTCCTACTGAAGCCTCAGCTTGGAGAAAACACAAGGACACACACACTCATACACACACTCATACACACAATGTTTTGTTCAGATATGAGCAAAAGCCAATAAACGAAACCAGAGAGAGCTGTTAAAACCAATAACGTAAGAAATGCAGACGTGGTGGTGTGTGTGAACGCTTTCTGTAATGCCTCGGAGTAAACATCAACAGAAAAAAAAATTGAGCAGAGAGTTCG
>JAOTRN010000030.1:9116485-9120215 GCA_028566695.1 Bagroides melapterus
GGCTCGGGAAGCTCCCTGAAGTAGAGTTTGAGTGTGCCGGCGATGGCGTTGATGTCCATGTCGCTCAACATCACCAGGATATCTTTGGTGTCTGAAAAAAGCAAAAGGTTTCTGTTCACCATATAGTAAACATTCTCAAACTTGTTCCTCTCAGCTTGCCATGTCACGCTGCGTGTTTATTAGGGCAGCTGGAGCAGGTCAGTCCTCTCTATGGCCTTTCCCACAACTCGGCTACTTTTAGACATGTTTATAGAAGCCCCAAAGAAGAGCCATGCATGGAAAAAAAAGCCATGGAAAAATAACACGGGACAGAAACCAGGACTGTGTGCAACTTAAGAGTCTTGAGATCATGAGTTCGCTTCAGTCAGCACAATCCGTTAAAATCAGCCAGTCTCGTACGATCAAGATGGCTCAGCAAATGAGCGATATCGGACATATTATTAATAAAAAGGTTCTGAATGAGACGTACTGGTATCAAACGCTGCTTTGAGTGCCTGGATGTCGGTTGCCACACCAGAGATACGGTAGATTCCAACCTCGTCGATCCCTCTCTTCTCCACCTCTTCGATACACTGACGCACAATGTAAGGCACCTTGGAGCGCTCGCGTCTGATCAAACACACACAGGGATACATTAACTTCATCATATATCATACACATTATTTTATTAACATGTCAGAATATATACCCAGGGGCAATGCCAGGGGGTGGACAGGGGTGGCTGCGGCCACCATGGACAATCACGGCCCCGCTGGCCACTCCACTTGTAATTTCATTTTATTTAAAAGACGCAAATAACTACTCAAATACTAATTTAGAAGAACCTCGATCATGTCTAAGATAAAGTTTGGACCGTGAAACTCTTGCACCACTCACAGACATTGATAGGCATCGTGAGAGTTTCTTTAGGAATTATTTATAAACCACGGAAGGAATAAAACACACTAAAGTGCTAAGATACTGTGTTTAATTTCTGATAACGACACAACCGACAGCGTTTTGTTCCTCTTCCACCGCAGCAATATATAAAGGGCATTTTTATATTTAATGGTGTGAAGCGTCTGGGAAACCAGTTTGCTCCTGTTGCTAAAGTAGCAAAAAACACACTTCCCCTTGACCAACCAAGATATTCTTCTTAGGGCAAAAAAAACCCAAAAACAAAACACTGACACAGGAGACTCCTTCCATAAATGTTAAACATCTCCTTACATGTTAAAACTTTAGCATACCAGCCATTAGACTGTTGTTGAATAGCATCATACAGTAAGTCCCTGCTTGAACAAGCTAAAGTTCTATATTACTATAGCAACGCTAAAGTGAGAGCGAGCGCATTTCCGACCAATCAGAATCGAGAATGAATCTGTAATGAGCTGACTGGGTCGACATCACCACTTCTTGCATAAAAAGGAAGTGAATTCTATCAGGACGTGTGCGATCTTCCCTCTGGCCTTAATTATAATCGATATAGAGGGAAAAAGAAATAAATAAGATGCACATCATTTTCCTAATGTGTCTAATTGACTTGTGTTGAATTATGTACTCTGACTTTCCCCGCTGCAGCTTTCTCCCTGTACTGTACAAGCGTGAATTTAAAGCAGGAAGTGTATTGTCACGATTTAAATTGAAACTGGCCGTGTGGCTGCTTCACACTGTGCGTGACTTTGTAATCATGTGGAAATAATTTCCTGAGAACGCGATGTGCTGCACGGTTCTGTCTTTTTCCCCCCACTTCGTCCTGCAACTTTTCTATTATCCCAGTAGGCTTCCGGATAATTGCGTTTGTCATATGCGTCAGATCCGTGCAGCCTGCTGCTCTTTCTCTTATCTTTTCCAGCTCGTCTTCCAGCTCAACTCTCTCTGTTTTCTTTGATGCCTGATGACTAATATCATGTTATCACGTGTGGGTGGGAGGGGTGGTTGGTGGATACTGAGAATAAATATCGGATCGAAAAAAATTCATACATACTTTGTCACGACGCTGATTTTGACTCCAAACACGCCGCTCTGCTTCTTTGATGGAGTTCTCTTCAAACTCAAGTCCCGACTCGTGAACTTCATCGAGAACTCCACTTTGATCTGAGAGCAGAACAGGACAGAGGAAAAAAATCAGAATCCTGTCTGATGGAGGAAAACGAGTCAACATGAAGGCGGACATACTGGGACACAGCTTCTTACCCCGTTCATCTCAATCACGTCCACATGCCAGTTCTTGGATTGGACAGTCTGTGGGTCCAACTGAAATAAACAACAACAAAAACGAAAATCAGGAAAAAAGCATTTGGGTCTTTTTAATCAGCATGTGCATAATACATATTTAAATAAAATGTTTAGAATGGCAAGCAAAGGTGTTGTATACACACACACACACACACACACACACACACACAACCAACAGTGCTTCCCTTTCTCTTTCCCCTCCCCCAACATCTACAGTCCGGGACCGAGTCACTGTGATCTCTTTCAACAGCAGAAAAATTGTTTTAGTCTCTCTCTCTCTCTGTCTGTCTCACTGTGGGTGTATGTCTCTCTCTCTCTCGCTCTGTGTCTCTCTCTCTGTGTCTCTCTCTCTGTGTCTCTCTCTCTGTGTCTCTCTCTCTGTGTCTCTCTCTCTGTGTCTCTGTCTGTGTCTCTCTCTCTGTGTCTCTGTCTGTGTCTCTGTCTCTGACCTCCTGCATGGAAATTCCCAGATTGCATCTAAAAATGAAACAGAAGCGGAGGGCAGGATCTCTTGGAAGTCAACAAGCTTCACAAAAAATAGTCACAAAAGCAACGTTCAATTTTTGGACACAATGAGACGATGTGAAAACAAGGAAGTGGTATAATGGACTGAAGCTGTGTCAGATCCATTAACCTACAGCTAGAAGATCCACACGCTCTGAAATTCACGCAGTCCTCTACACTCACTCCACACTTCATCTTAAAATGACCTGTGTCAATCAACCCTGAACACATCATCATCATCACACTAATGTCTGGAACTATTAGAATAATCATGTATCTTTCTGTGCTGACTGACTGTATGCTTCATCACCTATCTATTCTTCTGTTTGCAAAGCCATCAATCTGTCCAATCTATCCATCCACCCATAGATCTAACCTATCTGTCTAACCTTTCCCCTCCATCCATCTAATCCTTCCATCATTCTGTCTAATCTTCCCATCCAATTGGTCCAATCTGTTTGTGTAATCGTTAATACATCAATCCGTCCATCCATACAGTCTATCAAATCGTTCCTATTATATCTATCTATCCCTCCATCCATTCATCCAATCTGTCTAATCCTTGTTACATCCATCCCGCCATCCTTTCAGTCCAATCCATTTGTGAATTCATCCAAACACCCATCCATCCATCCATCCACTCTGTCTAATCATTCCTATTATATCCCTCCATCTAATCCTTCCATCCATCCATCCCTCCAGTCTGTCTAATTCTTCTACTACATCCATCCTTCCATCCACATACTTTACAATCCCATCCATTCAACCAGTCCAATCCATCTGTGTAATCATCCATCCCTCCATCCATTCTGTCTGATCATTCCTATTATATCTATCTATCCCTTCATCCTAATGGTATAAAAACTGTGTGTGTGTGTATATATATATATATATATATATATATGAGAGATTCATTACATGCAAAGCAAGATAGTTCAAGCCATGATTTGTCTTAATTGAGATGATTATGGTTTACAGCTCATGAAAACCCCAAATCCACAATCTCAGA
>JAOTRN010000030.1:9129560-9143656 GCA_028566695.1 Bagroides melapterus
CATCATAAACTTATATAACAAAATTTGTACTACAGATAATATGGTGCCTAAGACTTTTGCACAGTACTGTATATAAAGACAAAAGCTTCAGAGCTACACATCTTTCAGTCTTTCAGTCTATAATCAACACCTTCTGACCAATCTGTAATCATTTTACTGGATTCCTTTTTACCTCAAAATTCAATAGAAAATGGGTCCAAATTGTCTAGGGGAGAAAATGATCACACAAATATGCCTAGCTCTTCGTGTGGGTCTAAACCCCAAGCTAAAGTCATCGACTTGACATTTATCACAATGGTCAACTGATCAGCGTTAGCTTTTAGTCACCGCTATTCAGTCAGGGTAAAGAGTGCTTTATGGAGAGAAGGTCAATCTACCTGAAAAAGGGAGCAGCAAAAACAAAAAGAAAAGAAAGAATGATAGAAAGAAAGAAGTAGCGCGAAGGAGAAGTGTGCAAAATCAAGATGAAGAGACTGAACAATATGTTCCATCTATGAGGAACAAATGTGGGGGGAAAAAAGCAGCATTCAGAAGGAAATCTTATTAGAATGCTGGCCAGTGCAAACCTTCTGGTGTGTGTGTGTGAGAGAGAAAGAGAAAGAGAAAGAGAGAGAGAGAGAGAGAGTGAGAGAATGAGAGAGAGAGAGAGAGAGAGAGAGAGAGCGCAGTGAAGAGAGATAAATGAGAGACAGTGAATTTGCTGGCGATTCAAGCTTCTTATCTTATTAAGCTTCTTTTTTTCCCTTTCTCTCCCATTGTGTATTAATACAGCACCACCTTTCCCCTCACCACACACACCTCCCTTACCACATTCTACACACATGCACACACACAGTGATTTACACCTCCCAGTGGCACACTGACCAGCTCAATCAATCATTATTATGCCAGCCGGATGAAGAGACCAAGAATGAAATCTCTCACACACACACACACACACACACACACACACACACACACATTGTGAGGACCTTCCCTTGACATAATTATGAATTCAGCTAATTAATTCTACAGTAAACCTAGATCTAGGTAAAGAATAAGAAACCTTTTTTCTTTATTGCAGACAAATCTCCCCACACAGTCACAACTGGTGCGGGCACGTGTGCGCGCACACACACACACACACACACACACACACACACACACACACACACACACAAAAAGTCTCAGGTACTGCATATAATGGGGTATAATTTTATGAAAGGAAAGTCACACACTTAGACAGAAAGACAGACAGAAAGTCTACAACGCATCACTTCAGGGCCAACCATTCTTAGTATTTCTTCACACGCACACGCACAGACACAAATACCTTGTGGTGCGAAATGCTGAAATGTGCTATCTGATACTGTGAACTGAATTTAATCCAAAAGTCTGATTCACCAAACACCAAACTCAGCTTCAGTCCCAACGAAACTACTATTAATATATTTAACACCACAAGGGACAAAATTCTGTATGAGCTAATCTGTTACTATACTACAGTTAGTATGCATGTACTGACCCTTTAAGAGACCTGGTTCGAAAAGAGAAGATTTGGCTGATTTTCTGAGCACAAAATTCTATTTAGACACAGCGATGAGATGCCAAAGGTTACAAATAGTTGGAGTGTACAGGTGAACTGAGGACAGCATGTGCGCACACACAACCACACTTTTTATTATCTGGAATATTGAGAGGTCGCCCACAATACTGCTGAATCTGTACTTCTCTGTCAATTGAATGTTATTGGAGATGCCATTACAGTGAAGCACTTCAGCACATAAAAGTGCTGTGTATTGGGAGTTGTGTGAGTGAGCATGTATGTGTCTCTCAGTTGGTTTAGAGAGTGGGGGAAAGGTGAAGGAGTAGAGAGGCCTGCATTGCACCTTTTCTGATTTATAATCTTGGCATGTTGACACATCGCTCATCCGCGCTCCATCTCTCTCCCTTTGTTCCACCATTCGCTTTTTGCTTCTCTTTCCCACATGCTGCTCCGTTCATTACCCGTCCTCACGCAGTAACAATTTTACAGGAGGGAAATGATGAAATAATGTTCGCTCTTGCTGTTGGATCTCACTTTAGTTCTGGGTGTTAAATTGACCATTTAAACAAAAATGACAGCCAGAGATTCGCTATAAAGCTGTGCTTTGCATTATTAGTCCGTTCCTCAGGCGTATACAAAGCTGAGAGCTACACGCTAACGTTAATATCAGACGAATAATTAGACCCCATCTGTGACTCCTCCCCCACCTCTCATTCATATTCACATATCTGTGCCCCCCTACTATTCTCATACACTCATTTATCAGCCCTTTATTTCATGCGGGACTTCCGTAATCCTCTATTCAGTGCTTGAAAAAAGTCAGACACTCACTCTGTCTCTTTCTCTCACTCACAGGCAACATCTTGGCGGTCCATTGTTCATTCCATCAAGAATTAGGAGGATAAAGTGATGACACACCGAAGCCAAACCCGTCTTAGAAAGATCCTACTGGCGGCTTGGTGCATGAGAAACGGAGCTAAACGACAGGATTTTATTGAGGCTTTAATTTCTCCCTGACTAAAATATGACCCAGATATTCCAGAAACTTCTTTCACAACAAGAAGCCGAGAAGGTGAATCACAGACGGATTTCTGAGAACATACTGTATTAGGTTCAAGTGAACAGAGAGTGATAAAAACAAGATTAGAGTAGATTTAGGTATTTATTGTGGAAGCGATCTAATGAAGAGAAATATTGATGCCACAGGGAACCAATTTGGCCTGAATGGAAGGGTGGAAACTCTCGATCATCTATCAATCACAAGGCTCTACAAGCATCTATAACCTTAAGTATGAAAAAGAGGGAAGAATCGCAACGATGTCCCAGTGTGTTAAGTTGCCCTGCAACACAGCATGAGCAGCAGACTGAAAAGAGGTAGTTGGTGTGTTAGCCTTCATCCTCCATGGTCGCTGTCTGGCGTGTAATAAATGAGCGAGTGAAAATTGTCAGGTGACTGGTGGGATCTTATGATGTACTGCCTTGAATAACCCTTCATTATGAAACTGTTTATAATTTTTATATTTTAACTTCCCATCAAATATCACCACCAGCCATCATACACGTATCGTTTATGTGTAATAAATTAGCCAGCCACCAATTAGTAAGAGTTCTCCCCAGGGTAAAATTTGCGTGTGTCCAAGGGCAATGTGCATATGTTTGTGTGTATGTGTGTGTGTTTGTGTGTGTACCCCAACAAACCCATCTGTCAGGTTTGACAGGCCTGTCTTTGTCTACCAATCCCCTGATGGTGACTGACTGAAAAAAGGTCACATGACATATTGCAAAACAACATGATGGGCTCCGGGGTGTGATTTATGGCATAACATATTGTTCCCTTTAGAAGCCATACTGCATTAGCAAGGACCTACACACACACAAACGGCTATGCAAAACCATTACAGCATGAAGGTTCCTATATAAAAATGGGACACAATGGAAATATAAATTGGTGGGAATTTATTTCTTTTTTTTCTGCCTTTCAGTAGTTCTGGTTATACAGAGACAGAAGACTCGTTTAAAAAAGTAGGAATGTTGACGCAATCTTTGGGGTATTTGCACTTCTCTATGCTGAGCAGAGGGAGGTCCAAAGTGTGCTGAGGTCCTGATCCTAGGATAAAGTGGCTTCTTCACTACCATTAAATCTCTCTAAAACAACACAACTTGATATGAAACGTTGCATACTCATGCACAAAGCATCCAGGGTCCTAATCAAATTTTACCCCATTTTGTACACTTGGCATTTGTAAGCTATTAGCAATATTTTAAGGCAGTGTCATGGTGGGTTCACAGTTAAACAACATATATTAAATTAGATTAAATTATTTTATTCGGCCAATACATTCACTGTCCCTATCTTTTTTTTTTTTTACCTGTCAACAGCCATTAATGGAGTGAATCACCAGATACGTATTTCCAAACTAGTCGACTCAGGCATCAGGAGATCTGGTTCTAATCATATATTCAGGGTACATAGCCTGAAACTCCCCAGGGTGCAGTTTTAGCTCCATTCTTGTTTTTTTTTTTACACTAAATTACTGGACATGGGCTCCAATCTCATGGCTTCTACCACCTCCAAAGTCAATGGCTCTCAAGATTATTTCTCTTTTTCCTACATCTGGCCACCCCCCCAGGTTCTCAGATGATACTTCCGCTTTGGACATTTTTTTTGTACAACTCTCTGCCAAATGCCTAAATATGAAAGTCCTCGGTGGGAGAGGGCTTTCAGCCAAATGAGAACTTTTTTAAATCCACAAACTCAGCTGAAAAAACTTTAAGAACTGCAGCCAGGCAATGTAGCAGCTCCAAACAATATAAAGGGCCTAAAAAAAGGCCTAGAGTTAATGCAGAGATCCAAACAGTAAATGAACTCACCTGAGGGAAGAGCAGGTACATGGTAAAGAGACAGCAAGGATAATATAGGGTAGCGAACTAGTGGAAGCTAGTGGAAACTCTGTACCTGTAATAATTCAGTGCTAGGATAAACCCTCTCTGTTGCATCTCATGTCCCCAGTGAGAGAACATCTTCAAGCAAAAGTGAATCGAGACCAAGTTTAGAAAAAGTAGAACAATTAGAAGGATGTGTTTCATTTATTATTAACAGCTTTTCTGATCAAGTAAAAAAAGTATTCTGAATAATCAAAACTGAAGCTCAGATTGAGAAGGTGGACACAGTTGGACATGTTTATTGATCTGACATTGATTTCCACTCTGTTGATTTCCATGAAGCCACTTTAAAGTGTCTTCCGATGGAGGAGATCATGGGCCACATTAATAGCTGATTGACCCTAAATTACCATGGTGGTCCCCAGGGTTTAGAGGTTAACTCTGCAGTAGAATAGTATAAGGCTAAAACAGACCAAGTAGAAAAGTTGAGGGGCCACAGCCTACTTGAAGAACTTTTTATTTGGGTAGAAAGTTTAAAGTAAGACTTCCACATTGGATGGAATCTTTCTCTATTCAATTCTGCATATATCTTAATCTTCCCGTAGCTTTCAAGGCAACAAATCTTGTAATATCCCACTGCAAGGACATTGAAAATATGAACTTTCTCTCTCTAAAATACTTAAAATGTCACTCACTGCAACAAGCCCTAAATAGGGACTTGACCATTTAAGGCCTTTTTAGATGCTGAAGCCAAAGACTCGGTCAATAAAAGTGGAACTCTCAAGAGAAAGGGAAAATCTTGGGTCTTTCCATCTTGGCCTGACCAATTAAGAAAACAGCAGCTCTGTCAGCACTGGAATGTTTGCTACTGCAAGGTAGTCAGATCATTCCTCTGTGATATGGAGAAAACAGACGTATATGATGGTCTCTTCACTGGCTCCCCCATTTATTCCATTATTATCTTCAATGACACTACCATTTCTTACATAGATGTTAAAATTATGGCACATTCATGCAACATAAATCATCTCTGCTAACTGTGTGTATCATTCAATATTGGTGATATTTGCACGCTAATTCTAAACTGGGATGGACTGACTAGTGTTATGGATGCAAAAATTGCTAACAGTAGATGATGCTAGTTTTTAGACTAGACTATTTTTTAAAGCAGTATTTTTGCATAGGGGAGCCAGCATGGAACAAAGCTTTCACTTCGGGTCGAACCAACTGGGATGAACCAAAATTTCTGTAGTACCGCTGGACTGAACTCTCCTTTTTTTGGTTTGCATGTGTTGCTTCAATAACTTTGCTGTACCACAGGATAAAACAACCCTTTTTTGCTGAACTATCTGGATAAATCAACTTTTCTTTTGCGGCATTGACTTGAACCAATATTTCTTTTGCACCAGTGGATCAATCTAACACTTCTGTTTCACCATAGTTTCAACCCAGCATTTCTAGTACCGTTGTGTCAAAGCAACCTTTCCCAAACTGATCAAGCAACCTCCCTGTTGCACCATATGGGGTTTAACCAAACTACCGGAATAAACCAACTATTTGATGGAACACTGTCTTTAATACAGGTGTTCTCTCTCAGGAAACAGGACAAAGTCTTTACATGTTAAAGGATTTTGGCTAGCAAAACTAAATATTCTGACCTATTCTACTGCAGTATTTATATTCCTCTGTGTGAACAGGCACTCCAGTCCCCTAGACCTCAGATGTTCCCAGCATTTTAGGACATTTCAGGACAGCACATCCTATCCTTTCAGCATTTTCCTTCTTTAAGGCTATGCCAACTCCACATGTGGTGAAAATATCTCTCTGCTGCCTGCAAGAGCAATGTTCCCTGCTTGTTTTCATTTTATGGTTGTATACACAATGCTGCCAAAGCCACAGTGAGGAAAAGAGTGGGGAAGAGAAGGGGGAGAGATCAATCAGGAATGAAGCAGAGATAGACAAACAAGCCCACTCATGGTAGGCATCTTTGTGCAGTTCAGCAACAAACTTTCTCTTATGTAATCACATTCTCAAACACACTTAAAACGGAGCAGTTGCATGGAAATATAAGCCGAGATTAGCGGCAAAGAGTCCTCAAGTCCACAGAAGGACAGAGCATTTCTGGGCTTAGTTCATTCCCAGAATCTTCAACAAACCCATGGTTTTCCTTGTCGTCCAGGTATGCAAGAGGAGGATGTGATGCATCAGATATCTTACAGAGATTAGCAGAAAACTGGGAGCTTCCCCCACTTATATATCGATAATGAATGTGTTATATTCCAGTAAAGTAAACTCTAATCTCAGCAATACTGTAGAACCTTCATTTTTCACTAAGTGACCTTCTTTTTTGAATAAAAAGCCTGATTCATAAGAGGAGCCAAAGCAAAAACAAACCCATCTGTTGCAACAGGGGGGTGTGTGGTAGAGGGAATTCTGTATTCAGGAGGTGTTAGGAAAGAAGTTAACACTCCAGGCAAAGAAAGAAACTTTTCTCTTATTTCTTATGACTCTTTTAGAAGAAATCCATCGATCCCACTTTTTTCCATTACGGCACAAGACTCGGCAATACACTAAAGCAAACCATTAGAGATGTAAAAGGGCGGGATTTCAATACTCCACGTGTTAATGTGGAAGATCTTTCTTTATGTCAAAACATAAATTTTATATTCTGGTGGAAATTGTCAGGACAAATCTGTTATTCACTGCAACTAAATGAGAGTTCCAGATTTGAAAAAAAATATAGAACAGAACTTGTTTCCAATCAGAAAGAAGGGTCTTAACATTAATATGAAAATATAATATGAGCGTTACCCTCGACAATTGCACCAGTGATTCGGACACTGAAGCAATATCATTATTCCGCAATTCATTCATCTTTGTTTGCTTAATTTTTTCTGCAACTATCTAAACTTAATGTTTCGAATGAAACGTTCACTCAGATTGACACGATGAATAAAAATAGTTCCTTGTCTGACTAATTTTCAGAGTGAGACATGTTTTTCCCCTGTTAAGTGCTAAGGCTCTGTTTATGAAGCGTGTGTGTGGTTGGGTGAAAGGGGCACAGAAGCACAGTGAATACTCTCAGCTCACAGTTCACCCTTGGCTGTGTTTCCCCAGAGACAAGGAAAGCATAAACAAGAGACAAGGGCTCTGCAATTAACTTCACCACGCTTTCCGGCTCTTAAACGCTGCCCTAGATTCAAGGGGAGGTGGAGGAGGTGGTGAGGAATGAGTTTGGAATAATAATTGACGGTGTCAGGTTAAACGCAACGGATTATGACAATACCATTAGAACTGGTGCAGATGATAAACTGTTTGTCTGGGCTAACAGCTAACAATGGCTAACTCATACAATGCTAGTTTACTATAACTACCTACCGTGCTTGTGACACACATTCAGGTGCAGAATGTTAATGAGGACTTCTAATATGAACGCCTTCTAAGATGACAAAAGCTGCCCACGCAAGCGGATCTGTTTGTGTGTACGTGTGAACATATGAAATATAGACAGTTCCTCCTACCTGCACTTGCCCCTTGCCCATGATCTTGTCTACAATCTCGTTGTCGTCCTTGTTGAGCTTGGACTTGTCGTAACATTTCTCGTAGCACAGGATGCGCAGGCACTGCGAGCCCTCTAGCTCAATTTCGAACTCCTATTGGACAGCCGTAGCAAAAAAGACAGAGATGAAATCCGAGACAGAAACAACACGGAATTTTGAACTGGGGAAGAAAAAAAAAAAAAAAACAGAATTACCTCGTTCCAGTGCGGTTCGGTGGTGTCTCGGAACACACGGGTCTTGGCCTTGCTAACAAAGTAGCCGAAGGAATCCACTTCGAGTGTGCAATAGAGATCTGAGAAGGACATGCAAAGATTAAATAAATGAAAGGACATCAACGTTCCCAAATTTGAAAGAGGTGTCTCTTTCGGACAAGCCGGTATGACATCGCTCACGACAAACAATAAGTAAAAATGTTAGCTGCCATAAAGCGTACTGATAATTGAAGCAGGCGACTTGCTGACGCGCAAATTAAAGAATGGAGCAAAAAGCCAAAGCTTTCAAGCAATAACATTATCCGGTAAACATGTCACTATACCCAGCGTTCAGTGTCGTTCGCTGACTCCGTGACAGATTGCTTTAGTGTGTGACCTTTCACCTGGAAGCCATGTAGAGCGTGTGCTGAACATCAGGAGCAGACCCTCGTTCCAACGACGTGTTAGTGCGTGTCAGTCAGACAAACACTGATACGTGATTTATAGGTTGAAGTTATTTTATTGCGCCAGTTGTTTTACTATCAAAAACACTTCGTTTGCAAAGTCCATTTTATCTCTGTACTGATGTTATAGTGGAACAGAGTGAATTGATTGGCAAGGGGAAAGGTGCAAAACTCCTGCTTGGCAATCATCCTGCTCTGGGGAAGCTAGACAAAAAGTCAGGATACTCTACATACATAAACGCAACAGGCAGCAACCTTCCATAACTACTCTATATTTTATCAATCTTTATATTGCACAACAAATTTCCAGGACGTCTATTTCAGGCCTGTATATAGATGGAGACGGCTGTTACAGAAGTGAGAAAAGAAAAAAGGAAAAAGAAAAAAAAAAACAGCATGAATGAAAAATGAAGCACAGCAGGGGTCTGAGCTTCAGAAAGGCAGCGAATGTGCTGAAAGTGATGTCTGCAGCTATTAACATACTCATAAAAGAGAGAGAAGAAAAAGCTGATCTAGCACAGTGCCACCGCTTTGGCAACTAGAAACGAAAAGAAGAAAACGAGAGAAAAAAAAAAAAAAAAAATCACCAAGCTTGACTTGCTGGCGTTGTACACAAAAGCTCGTTTTACAAAATACAAGCAATTGTTCCTAAGAGAAAAGAGAGAGGGAGAGCGGAAAATAAGCAGAACCAGGTTTGGGGTTTTGTAATGTTAGCTCATGCAGATGTGCAACTGCTCGAGGTTAAAATGCTTGTGGTCTCTTCTGCATAAGGAACACGTTTGAGTTGATTGACTATGGAGTGACGCAGTTGTGGTAAATAATGACATTCCTAATGAGATCGCCAGAAGTGGAATATGTTTTAGTCCATGTTTTTTTATTTATTTATATATTTATTATTATTCATAAAATTAGACCTGCTTGTGTATCTACCAGCTAAAACATGCTTTTTTTCAACCTGTGGTCTATATTAAGTCGACGGTTTAGAGCACACACTTTTTCAGGCATAATTAAATAGTCCTAATTTAATTCCGTTTGAACACAGAACGCTAACATTAAAAAAAAAAAAAAAAAAAGAAACGGAAAGAGAAGAGGCCTGGATTAAATTACAGGCTGGAAAAGGAATAAAAATATGAAACATATTTTGTTTAAATGCCAAGATGGTGTGGTGAAATTACACAAAATACAGAATAAAAGAGCTAAAATAAGAATACGGGGATCACAATAAAAAAAAAATGTGGACAGGAAAAAAAATGAAAAGGAAAAAAAAATGCAAGACAGTTTAGAAAAAAGAAAAAAAAAGAAAGAACAGAAGGTAACTGATGGACAATGTGAAGAATCCTGGAAGGATATTTTCTGTTGGATATCTAATAGAATTTGTGCTCATGTATGTGAAAGAGGGCAGACCTCATTGTGGTCACATCATAGTGCTTTCTCATTGAAATCATGCCACAAAATGATCATTTTTAAAATTATTGATTTATATATAAAAGGATAAAAACCATCTGATGTGACACTCTTTCATTAAGTTTATTTAATGTCAAGGAAAAATCTGATAAAATGTATTTTCGTTATCAACTGTAAACATTCGTACGTCACCAGTATCTTATTATCTATTATTATAGTATAATCCATCATATGGATATGGTCTTCTCTCTCTCTCTCTCTCTCTCTCTCTCTCTCTCTCTCTCTCTCTCTCTCAGTTTTTGTAGTGAAACGAGCGTATTCTCATATGCCGAGGCAAATCAATGATGAATGTAAACCACATGCCAAACTGGAGGCGAAGAAACAAAGAAAAGCAACAGATGTGTGACACACACAAACACAAACACACATACAATGCCTCTATTGAGAGATGTCAGTGGAGTTGTTAGTGTGAGCAGGCCTTTCTGGGAGAACCGCTCTGATCTGCACTGTGCTGCACCTTCTGTACAGCTTTTTAACAAGACATCTGATTGTTATCTCTCTCTCTCTCTCGCTCTCTCTCTCTCTCTCTCACACACACACACTATCTAATCTAGAGAGCGAGGCTGCCATATGTAACAGTTGAAGCCGTTAATGTTATGTTAACTGACAAACACACCTTGTGCAACAATGTTCTGCTTAACAAAAGGAAATTAATTTGTTGTTTATCTGCACAGTGGTAACTAATTGATTGGAGAATTGATCATTGTTATAGAAATCGATGTGAATTAAACAATCAGAAGAACAATGAGAATGGGGGGGGCTGGGGGGCAGATAGTTCTGTCCATCTGTTAATCTACATTACTGTCAAGAAGACTCATAAACCCTGCACTTTTTCCCCACTACCTCTCTCTCTCTCTCTTTCTCTCTAATCTTGTGCTAATCACATTCGTGTGCATGAAGCAGGTTGTTACTCAACGGAACAAGAAACACAATCCTCTCAAACAGATGCTGTCTATTAGTTGTACTTAACCTGGGGATAATGAAATAATGTATTTAACTGTACTGGAGAGAGAGAGAGAGAGAGAGAGAGAGTACTTACTAGCTGACTCTTTGAAGCCGGTGGCAGAATGGACAATGACGTGTAGGAAGCCGTACAGGCCGGAAGATTCTTCATCTGAAACACACACGATATTGAAAGCACATTAAGGCGACGGCGACAGAGAAATTCTTTATCGACACGGCTTCATTCATCTTTTTAAACACAGCGCGTTCCTCGATTCCTCGTATTCCGCGTCCACGTGGCATCCATCCGGTGATTCACATGTAGGAAGAAGCCTACACAAGTCGCCACAGGTGAGATCGGGACGGATCACCGTCACTGTCAGTGCTGTATGTGAGAAGCGACTGAGAAACTCCAGTCGCTTTTCCTTCAAGCTTTAAACATGGCATCAGGTGACTGAAGTGATGTGAGGAAAGTCATATGTGGGAGGAAAGATTTTTTTTAATTAATTAAAATGAAAAATAACATTTTAATGAACTAATCATGTCCAAATTCGAGTGAGTGAAAGAGAGAGAGACTAAGTCAGTGAGTGAATGAGAGAGAGAGAGAGAGAGAAAGAGAGAGAGAGAGAGTGTGTGTGTGTGAGTGAGTGAGTGAAAGAGAGAGAGTGTGTGTAAGAGAGAGAGCAAAATACAAGCATCTCTCTTGCAAGGCTTCAGGGTGGCCAGGCCTGCACACGCACGCGCACACACAGACACACGTTTGAGGAAATATACATAAATGGATTTGTGTGAACGTGTGTGTGTGTGTGTGTGTTTAGGTATGTATACTTTCTCCAGCAGCAGGAGAAGAAACTGGATCCCACGCATCTAATCCACTTCATGAAACACACACTCACACGTGCACGTGCACACACACACACACACACACACACACATATATATATATATGAACCTTGGACACAATAAATTTTAACACTAATATCATAAACAAAGCCAGAAATGCAATTCCAAACATTTTGGTTTCGGCCTGGTGTCGCCGTGCTCTGTCCCTCATCGCTCTTGTCAAGTTGAAAAGCCTCTTCTGACATAAAAGAATCACACTATGACCCTTGGCTGAAACTTCGCTCTTGCATTCCATTTTTATTTTACCTTGTCCCCACTCTCTCTTCAAAAAAAAAAAAAAAAAAAAAAAACCTTTGGGAAAGCAGCGGACACATGAGCATGACGCAAAATATAATATCATACGCCACACGGAAGCAAACGACTTGTTCCACATCCTAGCAGCCTTAACAAATAACTCTCAGGTTTTCTCCTTATTTAAATTCTAAAGCCAGCCCTGAACCTTTTTTTTTTTATTTATTTATTGCTATTAATCAAAAAAAAAAATGCAATTTGTATATGAAATACCGTGTGTAGATGTGTTCGCACATCTAACCTACTGAAACACTTTATAAACAGCCTACGATTCTTTAACGGCCCAATAAAGTTATACAAGCCAATTAAGAGCAGACGTTTGTTCACACGGGGTCTTCAAATAAAAAGCCAGAAATAGTAAACTCATCAGCGTGTTCAGCGTCGCAAATCTCCAGGAGCACTCGACTCAACTGGAAAGACTTTGTGTTTTTTTTCTTCCTTTTTTACAATCTTCAAAGCAAAGACTACAAGCATGTTTGTGAGAATAAGATAAGTAGAATTTCTTAGTACTGCTACTGGGCATTTTGTTGCCTTGAGATTTCTACAGTAGTTTTTCGTTTTGGTTGCCTTTTTTTGTCAAACTTTTTTTTTAATTCTTTTACTGTGTGCTTCAAAGCATATAAAAGGACTACGAGTGACAAAACAACTCCATTTAATTAAATCTTCTAGTAGATTCCGAAACCGTATTAAAATTTCAGATGTTCATTGTTTCCGTACCACGACGCTGTTAAATTCTTAATTGTGACTGGCTAGAAGGTGTTGATGTTTCTATAGCAACGAAGTACACAAGGGTTTGTCCAATTGACACTCAAAGGGTTTTAAAAACCTGTATCTGTTGACGAGGTGATGTTTACGGCGAGGACTAGAGGTCTGGAGACATTAGTAGGTCTAGAATTCACATTCTCACGTCTTTCCTATTAGAGTCATGCTCAAAACAACGGCGGCATATTTTTTTCTGCTCTGAAAACTAAAAACGTTTCATACTATCAGATGCAAGATCGAGTTGAAAAATTGAAAAAGGTCTAACTTTGCTTGATGTTAACCATATCATCTGAAGGAAAGATTTTTTTCCCCCCACAATGCCATACGATGCCCGGCTCAGCAGATCCGGGAGCTCTCTACAGGTCTGACAGGAGGGTTTAAACAGGTATCATGAGCTCCTTCCTCACTAACTCAATACCAAGGGAGGGAATAAGAGAGTGAAGTATTGCAGAGGTTATCAGCAGATCTGAAGCAGGTTCTAACCTGAATTTAGTTATTTCTCTTCTCCAGAGAAGGAAGGGGTATATGTGTGTGTGTGTGTGTGTGTGTGTGTGTGTGTGTGTGTGTGTGTGTTACCATCTTTATTAGTTGTGACAGGGATGTTATGGACGGTGCGCAGCTTGAAGCAGGAACTGGTGAGGACCTGGAGCTCCAGTGAGCTCAACACACAGGACTGGAGATCTGCAATGACAAAGAAAGCAATTAGAGGCTAGAATTACTCACACACTGCGAGCGTGTGTGTGTGTATGTGTGTGGGTGGGTGCTCATATGTGTGTAAGCGCATATTTTGGACCTTTTTTCTGAAGCCTTTGAATGCTTTCTCTCCATTCTGACCTCTCGTAATCTGAGGAAAGCAGGAACAAGTAACTCTGAGAGAGAGAGAGAGAGAGAGAGAGAGAAACATAGGAAAGAGAAAAAAAAAACAATGGCACCCTCTGGTGGAGATAGAAGTTTCACACAACGGCAAAGTTGGATGTCACTTAATTTGGCAATGAAATGAATGTGTGTTATTGTGTGTTAGTATGTTGTTTAACAATGGTGTGTGTGTGTGTGGTGTGTTGGATGTGTGTTACAGTGTACTGCAGTGTGTTGGATGTGTGTTAGTGTACTG
>JAOTRN010000030.1:9187372-9208106 GCA_028566695.1 Bagroides melapterus
TTTGTTGCATAAGTGATTGAATGCAAAGCTCAGTACATGGACATGTTCTCTGGTGCACCCGGGCGGCAATGGCACACAGGCTTGGGCCCGTCATCACTGCTTGCAGCTATATTCATATTTATAATCTGATTTCTTAATATGTAGTCTTATAATAGTCAACTATTTATGTTACCACAAAAGACATTTTAAATGTAATCCTAAATGTTGCATTTAAATGATTTTCAGTCAGTTCTGACAAGCTATACAACTTAAGAATATAAGATATAATTTTGTCCCATGCTGATTGTTTTGTTAATTGCTATTAAGGTAGAAATTGAATGACTCCCTATGAATTCACCCTCATTATTGCTATGCTGGTACCTAAATATAACACTAACCTTAGCAACTAAAAGGAAAACTTCTACCTTTATATTAAAAACTGAAATATATATAAAAGAAATTCAGCTAGACATATGGCACATTACAGTTGCATGTGTGTACATTTTCTGTTACTTTTATGAAGTCGAGCAGGTAGAACCTGTGTTGCTCAAGAGGAAGATTTGGAAACATAACAGAGTCTCTGAATTTCCAAAATGAGATTTAATCTATTGCATCATGCTAAGTCAGCTAGGAATGAGAAACTCACTAATCACCCATCACCAGGGTTTCCTTTTAACAGGTTTCAGAAGGTCCTGGTCCCATGAAATTTCAACTTTTTAAAGGTGACGATGATATAATTACGTCCACTGAGATCCCATCAGCAGACGTACGACAAATTCAAAGCCAAATCAACAAGAACATGGAAGATCACAAATATTGCCTCCATGATTTGAAATTTTTTATGTTAATCAAATAGTGGCTTACTATACTATACTATCTTTAACAACATTTACTGTTATCCCTCTAAAAATCCTCTATCCCTTTCACAATTGATAATCCAGTGGGAAGCTAACAATGTCATGCAATTTAAAAGTCCATACAAAAGTCCATCTTTTGAAGTTCCCTAAGCTTAGATTTAAACCCAGACTTGTTACACTACATAATCATTATAAAAGCCTTGCTTGAAACATGAAAGTAAGTGTAATCCAGTCATTCTACCACCTAGAGTCTGGATGTAACTAATAAATAATACAGCTAAGCTAAGGTACTGCAGTTTAAAATTAATGTATTTATTAATGCCCATGTCAAAACGAACACAGCAACAGAAACATTACTTCAGTTACTCCAGATTCTAACACACCAATTTCTATTTTCCCCCTCTATTTCCTGCTGGGGAAGCTCCCACCACTATTTTAAGAGCTGTTCCAGTATTAGCACACGTGAACTTTACTAGACGACTACATGGAGGTGTCAAGTGACTAGAGATTTCAGCAGCAGAATTCATCTGGGAGGCACTGCAAGCTGAAACAATTTGATTTCCAAAACAACACAAAATCAGAGAATTGTTGAAAGAAATGAATTCATTAATACAGCATTTACTTCTGCTCAATTTTGTGTCGAATTTACAAAATTCAGTAAAATAGAGAATACCTGAATGTTAAAAACAGAAGAAGATTCAAAGTGTTTCAGTTATCACATACTAAATTTTTATACACATGTCCACATTTTGTGTTTAGACAGCACTAGCTTAACTATAGGTCCTAGCACTCAGGAAGAACACCTAGTTTCCAGAAACCTTACACATTCCCATCACAATGAATCCCCCAATGTTCTGTTCTCAGTCACTTAATCACACTGCTTGTCGTTTGTTATCCCTAGTGGAGCTTGCATGATTATCACACCAGAGTATCGGAGCAACCGGTCATAATTTTCCCCAAGATCACTTCATTAACTTTGTGACCTCAATGCTTTCTATTTGTAGGTTAGATTTTGCAGTAACTGTTTAAAATATGATTTAGTGGATCCTAATTATGACATGAAATCCTTGTAGTTGCATCAGAACTGAAGAACAAATGCTTATTTGATAATGTTTCAAAGTGTGAAATCGAACCTCATTAACGTAATTTGTTTGAAATTTAGGTTAAAAACTTTCACCCAGGAAAAACAATAAAACAAAAACATTACAATAACTGAAATTGAACATCAGTTTGATACAGTGCTCAGAAATAATGAGCTATTAACTTTGGAAAAAAAAAAGTAAGAAAAAAGATGCATGTATGAATGTACCAGATGAGGGAGACACTTCTCTTCAGGATAATAATTAAACATAAATATCAAACATTGGCAAAGTATTATTGTGGGGCAAATGTAAATAATTTGTTAATGAATAAAAGTTGTGACTTATCTTTAAGTTACATATCTGTGTTACCTCTGTTAGTTAAAGCAGTTTTTTTTTACTTAGAGCTCACCTATAGCTTCCTGAGTTAATAAACTGTATTCATATCACAGGATTGTAGAATTCTTGATTCTGTCTGGTTCAAGATCTCTGACATGGGAAAGTCTTAAGGATGGTGGGCTTTGTACTTTGCAGTTTATCAGTAACATGACAAGCTGCAGTTTTTGTCTTATTAACATAGAGAGAGAGGAAAAAAAAAGACCCTGGTGAAGGAACATATTGTAAGCAATATACAGTTGCAAGAAAAAGTATGTGAACCCTATGGGATAACTTGGATTTCTGCATAAATTGGTCATAAAATGTGTTCTGATCTTCATCTAAGTAACAATAAACAAAAAACACAGTCTGCTTAAACTAATACCACACAAACATTATAAGTTTTCATGTTTTTGTTGAACACAAGTAAACATTCACAGTGCAGGGTGGAAAAAGTATTTGAACCCCTAGGCTAATGACTTCTCCAAGAGCTAATTGGAGCCAGGAGTCAGCCAACCTGGAGTCCAATCAATGTGATGAGATTGGATGTGTTGGTTAAAGCTGCCCTGCCCTATAAAAAAAAAAGAGACACCAGATTTGAGTTTGCTGTTCTCAAGAAGCATTGCCTGATGTGAACCATGCCTCGCACACAAGAGCTCTCAGAAGACCTACGATCAAGAATTGTTGACTTGCATAGAGCTGGAAAGGGTTACAAAAGTATCTCTAAAAGCCTTGATGTCCATGTGTCCACTGTAAGACAGACTGTCTACAAATGGAGAAAGTTCAGCACTGTTGCTACTCTCCCTAGATGTGGTCGTCCTGTGAAGATGACTGCAAGAGCACAGCGCAGAATGCTCAATGTGGTGAAGAAGAATCCTAGAGTGTCAGCTAAAGGCTTACAGAAATCTCTGGCACCTGCTAACATTTTTGCTGACAAATCTACAATAAGTAAAACATTAAACAAGAATAGTGTTCATGGGAGGACACCACAGAGGAAGCCACTGCTGTCCAAAAAAAACATTGCAGCATGTTTGAAGTTTGCAAAAGAGCACCTGGATGGTCCACAGTACTACTGGCAAAATATTCTGTGGGCAGATGAAACCAAAATTGAGTTGTTTGTAAAGAACACACAACGCTATGTGTGGAGAAAAAAAGGCACAGCACGCCAACATCAAAACCTCATCCCAACTGTGAAATATGGTGGAGGGGCATCATGGTTTGGGCTGCTTTGCTGCCTCAGGGCCTGGACGGATTGCTGTCATTGACGGAAAAATGAATTCCAAAAAGTTTACCAAGACATTTTGCAGGAGAACTTAAGACCATCTGTCTACTAACTGAAGCTCAACAGAGGATGGGTGATGCAGTAGGACAACAACCCAAAGCAGAGAAGTAAGTCAACCCATAGAAGTAAGTCAACCCGATTGAGATGCTTTGGCAATACCTCAAGAGAGTGATTCACACACGACATCCCAAGAATATTGCTGCACTGAAACAGTTTTGTAAAGAGGAATGGTCCAAAATTCCTCCTGATCCCTCCTGCAACTACAGGAAACGTTTGGTTGAGATTATTGCTGACAAAGGAGGGTCAACCAGTTATTAAACCCAAAAGTTCACATACTTTTTCCACCCTGCACTGTGAATATTTACATGTTGTGTTCAATAAAAACATTAAAACTTCTAATGTTTGTGCAGCATTAATTTAAGCAGACTGTGTTTTTCCTTTATTGTTACTTAGATGAAGATCAGAACACATTTTATGACCAATTTATGCAGAAATCCAAGTTATCCCAAAGGGTTCACATGCTGTATAGTTCTGGTCTACAGTCAAGGACAAAAACAACAAAAACACAAATAAAATAAGCAAATGTACACAAAATAGGCATTCATCCCAGATGATGAGTCTTTTTTATCTTCAGCTTTGAACACTGATTTGACTCAGTCTAATAATTCATGAAACTCTGTAGCAAGGCATTTGAAGTCTTGGTCCTTCTGCAGCACTTGGTTGGAGTAGATAATCTAAATTCTTATTTTTACCTCTATCAATTCTTTTCCATCTTCTCAGTTTGATTGCTTCTGAAGGTTCTGATGGAGAACCAGTTTCCTGATAAACATCATGTTCAAACATCTGTGTCTGTTTCTAACCATCTTTTTTCCTTTCTCTTCTTCTTTTTTTTTCCATTTGGCTGTATGGTATCTTCTGGTTCCAGAAGTTGTTGGGTACTTTCAGTGTCATTACTTTTGGTCCTCTCATGTTGCTTTTTCTCCTTCTTATCATTTGTTAACTGCATTTCCAAACATAGTGCAGGATGTTCTTTACCAAGTTTCTGTCCACTTCCTGAGGCTTCTTTCACCACTGTTATCTGTTCATTATTGAGTCGATGAGAGTTATCCAAATATTCCAAGCCATGAGAAATTGACCAAGATCCATCAGTGTTCAACTCTTTCCTTCTCTTCTTCTTTTTCTTCTTCACTGTTTCAAATTCACAATCATCAATTCCCTCAGTCTCACAACTGTTGTTTGGAGTGTTGGATGCATCTCCATTTTTAGACACCTTGTTTTCAAGATGTGTTACATTTATGTCCTTTTTCTTCTTTTGCTTTTTCACCTGAACCACCTCAAGTTCTTGTTGCTCAGAATCTTGAAAATTATCTAAAGTCTCCACTAGTTCTCTGGTCACTACCAAGGATGCCTCAACATCCATGTTTTCTTGCCTGACAACCTCTTGCCGCTTTCTTTTTTTCTTCTTCCTTGGAGTTATAGTGTCATTCGTCATCAAATCTATGTTATTTCCTGTTTGGATTTCTATGCATGCTGGTATTTCAAGGATTTTTTCAAATGGTTCTCCAAGACTCTTACTGGCCATAGCCATCTTCTTTTTCTTGACAGTTTTCATACCATGGCTCAACTGAGGATCTTCACTAGACTTGGAAGCAACCATCTCGTCAGACATCACAGGACTTGAATCCCTTTTCTTTGTCTCCCCTTTCTTTTTCTTTCGTGGTCTATGACCCTCACACTGAACATGACCTTGCAGTGCAGTAATGTCCAGTTGGTTAACCTCAGGACTTGAAAGATCACTTCCAGTCAGTAACGCAGTTTCCTTAGCTATGGACACCAAACAATCAGAACCTCGAGAGGGGATTTGGATAGCCTCCTCTACACCAGTCAACTGATCTTCCTGAGGCACTGGTTGACAAGGTTTGTCTTTTTTTCTCTTTTTCTTTAGTTTACTTCCACTGACTGAAGCACAAACCAAGGAAGAGTCCTGAACTGACAGACCCAAGTCTGCAGAAACACTGATTTCTTGTAAGCTTTCAACTGGTTTCTCTAACAATTCAAAAGTTTCATATTTTTTACTCTTTTTCTTTGGTTTAATTCCAATCACTGAAGCACAAACCACTGAAGTATCCTGAACTGATAATCTTAATTCTATAGGAACACTGATTTCTGGCAAGGTGTCAACTGGTTCCTCAAACAATACAACATTTTTGTCTTTTTTTCGCTTTTTCTTTGGTTTACTTCCACCATCTGAGGCACAAACCACGGAAGAATCCTGAACTGATAGACCAGGGTCTGCAGAAACACTGATTTCTTGCAGTGTACTAACTTTTTCCTCAAACAGTCCAACATTTTTGTCTTTTTTCCTCTTTTTCTTTGGTTTACTTACACCAACTGAAGCACAAACCACTGAAGAATCCTGAACTGACAGACCCAAGTCTGCAGAAACACTGATTTCTTGTAAACTTTCAATTGGTTCCTCAAACAATCCAACATCTTTGTCTTTTTTTCGCTTTTTCTTTGGTTTACTTCCACCAACTAAGGCACAAACCACTGAAGAGTCCTGAACTGATAGACCAGGGTCTGCAGAAACACTGATTTCTTGTAGTGTACCAACTTTTTCCTCAAACAGTCCAACATTTTTGTCTTTGTTTCTCTTTTTCTTTGGTTTACTTTCTCCAGCTGGAGCACAAACCACTGAACAATCCTGAACTGACAGACTTGACTCTGTAGGAACACTGATTTCTGGCAAGGTGTCGACTGGTTCCTCTAACAACCCAACATTTTTTCTTTTTTTCTGCTTGACATCATCGAAGTGAGGTACAGAATCTTCATTCTGATCTGGAACAGCTTGTTTCTGTGGAAGATTATCAGAGATCTCAGGGGCCTTACCTTTCTTCCTTTTCAGCAATTTGATCTCACCATATTTAAACAGTGGGCTCTCTGTCTTCTCGTCCTGTCTGACCTTGTGGATGTCCTTACTAGGACTTGAGTAATCACTTCCTCTGGATCCTGTTGTATAATCCTCTAATGGTATTGATGGATACACATGTTCCACACCATCATCAGAGGTCTTTTTGTTCTTTTTTTTTCTTTCATGGTCTATATCTATTGTTGAGATTATTTTACTTGGTTGAGTCCTCTGAGATTTGGAATATTTAACATAGACACCCTCCATGTTTGCTAAGATTGATGAACATCTCTTTTTCCTCATTAGTGAATCTGTGTCATTATGTAGCAAGTTTTTGAAGATTTTTTCATTAGTGTTCTCAACACCAATCTCTTTTAAAGAACTTGCTTGATTATTTGGTTCTTGAAAAAGATCTTGTGAGCTGGTAAAACCTCCACTAACACTACCCAAGTCTTCATTATCCACTGTCTCATGATGTATGCCTTCACGGAAATCCTCATTTTGTCCTTGGAGTTCATGGGATGAGATGTTTTCCAAGCAGAGTACATTGTGCCCTCCATCTCTGTCCATAAGGTTGTCCTCTGAAATCTGGGTTTCCTCTGAACTTGGCCACTGTGTCTCCTCAACTGCCACTTCATCAATTGGTTCCATCAATTTTGTGCAAGTTTCATTGATTTTCTGAGCTTGATGCAAGTCAAGGGATTGTGATTGTGAGTCTGTCACTAAAACTTGTGGCTGATTCTCAGTGTGTGCCTCCTGAAGATCCATGAATAAATTTTGAACAAAAAGGGAAAGACATGAAGGGGTCGAACTTGGAGAGAGAGAAGACCTAGCAGGAGATTTACTGCTTTTTTCACCCATTCTCCTCAACTGAGACTCATCTATATGAAACCAACTGCTCTCATTATATACATGCGTGCCACCTTGAGGCTCCATCAGGTCTTCTGAGACTTGCCTGGTTTGATAGGATTTCTCCCGTTCTTCTTGACATTTTTTGCTCTTCTGAGTGCACTTTTTTTTCCATTTCAGGAAAGGTAGCCATGTTTCTCGGTTTCTTTTATTTGCACTGAAAATAAAGCAATCTGTATTCTGAAACAAAATCAGACAAGCTGATGAGCAAATGGTGAATGAAAAAGGCACCTTCTGTTTGAAAAGAAATGGAAGACTATCATATGCATAATCTGAAAAGTCTATCACAGAATAATTCCAAATCTATATTTCAATTGCCTCATTTGGGTTTTTTTTATTTTTGTTAAATAAAAAAATTGTTAAATTCATTAAATAGGGTAAACACCATAAGTGTGAAACTATACCACTTTTCTAATGTCCTCCTCCTCCTCCTCATCATCATCTTCGTTTTCTTTCATATTGTTTTGCTCCCATCTGTAACACAAATTGAAACAAAAAAATATCTTCATAAAGGACATACAAATCTAATAGAGATACCTACAGTGTATTAATGCGTTTTATGATATTATTTCTACCACAGTTATGATTTGGATCCATTTCTTCTTCTTGTTTCAGCTGAAATTAAAGATGGCAGCTTTACAAAAAATGCTTGTTCTAATAGGTTATAACTTTGAGAATCTTCAGACACATTTTCTTAAAGCTTAGTCATCCAGGAAGCTGAGTCATAACTGGACTTCTTTATAGTTAGATCGATCAACTTCCATATATTGGAAAATGTTTAAATGTTCTGTTTGATGTTTATTTGTTTAGTCAATCATTTATGGAAGGAATAACCAATTTTAGCACCCAACCAGTTTTCCACCACAGGAAAGTTATCAGGACTGAGGAGTTCCCAGTTTTGCATCAAGTCGTTTAGCTTTTATCATCATTTGACCCATATATAGCTGGTATAGTACATAATAAAATGAAACAACATCTTTCGTAGACCATGGTGCTGCATAAAAAGACAGAACTAAGGACTTAGTAAAAATGAGCACAGTATCACATCACACGAATTGAATGTGTGCTTTAACAGGACCAAGATGTATATTTTCTGTCTTATTAACAATTAAATAGGTTGCTGAGCGAAGTTACTACCAACATCCAATAATGTTACTATAACTGTAAATGGTTTAATAGATGACCATGTCAATTACTTGTGAATTAGGTATACTGGAATCATAGATATAGAAAAATAAACTTCAGCATTGAATTATTGCAACATCACAGCCCACTGTTCAAAATACAGTTCAACAGAAAGGAATATAAAAGCTACACTAACAATTTGTGTCATGCAACATCAATACTCACTCAGTAGGCAACCTCGATGGACTCAGTTCTCTTCGGTTTTCCTTGTGTGCTTTGCTCAGCTTCAATATGCATTTAAAGAACCCACCAATCTCTGAATTCTGACAGACAGAGAGAAAAAAGAAATCCTCGACTTTCATCAGAAATAGCCAGATAGAACTGTAACTTATCTTAAATGCTTCCAGAAATGTCAATTATTTATAATTTCAAGAACCAAATATTGAGAAAGAAAATACATTTAAACTATTACCATTCCTATGACATCCAATCTGTGTCATACAGGGGCTGTCCAAAATTATTGGCACCCTCCAAAAAATGTGTATAGCATACTATACTTGATATTTCTAGCTCAAACTTGTTTCTGTTATCTTTATCCTTACAACTACTTTCATATTCACAGGTTTGTGCCATTTGCACATCCTTACCACTATAATTTGGTTTTTACGGACAGAAAGCTTTCCAGAGCCAGTCTTCTTCAGGAAAGGTAACAACATTCTCTTTGGAGGTACTCTGCTACGCCTTGTGCGAGGTTGACATCTAATGCTATGCATCCTTCCCAGTTTTCTCCATCTATTAAGCAATTCAGTATAACTAGTTTCACTGTCAGAGTCGCTCCTTGCAACATTGTCTTCATGTTGCGCCATCTCCTGCTCATCCTCTGACTCCTGACTGAAGGGATAAGCCTGTGTATTAGATGGACGGTGTCTTTTAACATTCCTCAAAGCTGTCACAGACTGGGTCAAAAACAAGCTGTCACCAGAGTCACTGTGAGGGGGGAAAAAAGATAGAATGTACAAAAAAAAAGGAATGACCTTGAAATCACTGCAAAGTATCTATTGACATGGGTGGCTGAATTAGAAGTCTGCGCTAGAGCTGATCTACATTAGGCTAAACGTTACTTCTATAACATAACACCAAATATCAACAGAATTCCTATGGAAGAAAAACTAGGCTAGACGCTTGTCCAGTCAATCGTTAGGTATTAGATTTAATTTCTTAATAATAATCATCACAACAACAAGATAAAGTGCTTACTAGACGCATATTGTAAATATTTAAAAATGAGATTTGAAATAAATAACTTGAGACTTATAGAATATACAATACATAACACATCCTACCCTGCACTTCAACATTACTTGTTATTCTTCAGATAAACACTATCAATAATAGCATATTTTAGTACGAATCTTCAATAAAATTAATCGATTCTTTAGTATCGCCTCGTCCATTGACTCATTCAAATGGCCACTGATTGTAAGCAACGGGGAGGACAGGATTTGCAAGGATGATGTAGGAATAGCTTTTATTTCTCATATCCAGAATAATTTACCTGTCAGACGCAGGGGTTTCAACCACAGCATCTCTGGGAGAGTCGCTCTGTACAGAAGCCCGGGAAATATTCTCCATAATTCTCTATTTACTTCCTTACTCTTAAAGGTATGCTAGCTGCTAACTTCTAGACACACGCGCCCCCAGTTACATTTATTCGGCATTTCCTTTCTTGTGAAAGCAATTCTGGTTATTTAGAGATCCTTTCGCCCGTTATAAACGTTTATCCCGCAAACAAGCTTTTTAAACACACACACACACACGTGGGTTTAACACGATTGCGCATAAGCAAAACCGGAGGCCGAACGCACAGTGGGCATGTGACGACTTCAGGAAGCCCGGCGTTCTGACAGACCAATCACAGTTCGCTAAGAATTGACGTCTACGACGACGTCTATTGTAAATGATGCTACATTCAAGAGCTCTCGGTTAAAAAAGTCCAGAATATTTAGGGATCTTTATTATTATTATTATTATTATTATTATTATTATTATTATTAAGGTTGCAAAGTTTTTAACTATTAAATAATATTTCTCAGCAACAACAATAAAAGTAATAATAATAATCTTTTATCAGATTTAAACTGTAATTTATTTAAATGTAATTTACACATTTTTAACATATTTATTTGTGTCTGAAAAAAAGTAAAAAATTAAACAAAAAAACAGCGCTTGTGTTATTGAGGGCGAAGGAATTTTAAAGCATAATTTATAACAATTACAAATAACTTACCGGATACATCCCATGAGAAAACCTCATGTGAAGATTGTGTTTAGTGAATGCGGCACAAGTCTAGCCTCTCGCTAACTGTTGTTCATGTGATCTCTGTGTATGTCTGTATTTTGTCTTCACTGAAGCATGGCAGGCACTAAAACTGAAAAGTTCCAGTTACACGTACCTAATCTCGAGGAATTGTGTCAGGGTGAGAAATTTTGTATGTATTTATACTAATACAGAAAAATGACTCGATCGTTCTTCTTTTCGGTGCTTGTAAACATTTGCATTGCTGCAGCGATCAAAGTTCAACATAATATTTCTGTTTGTCTTATGAATGTGCTGAAATAATTACGTTGAGGCATTAGAAACTCTGATTTATTGATGATTCATGATCGTTGATTTGCAACAGTTCTGGAAAAAGGACTGAAGAAGAACTTTGAAGATGTGAAAGTGTTTGTGAGTGAGTGTCCAGATCTCACACAGGATCCCTTCAACTTTCCTGTCAAAGGTATGAATTCAGTATGTCAGACAACCGAATGTCCTGCAAATCAATTTCTTGGTCCTTTCCTCAAAACTTACTGGGTTTTTAGCATGAAAGATGCATATATGCAAAATATATTTAACCTGCTTTCATCAAATTTATAATTAAATTTCAATCTATAACTTGTGTAAGAGTAACTCACTGGTCATGAATACAGCAGGATTGAAAAAAACGAAAATATTGTCATTTCATTTTCATCTTCATGTGATCTTTAGGAAATTCCTATCATGCAGTTTCCTGTTGAACACATGACTTATGGAATTCCACAAGTAAGGCAGGGACATATCCTGGATGGGACCCCAGTCCATCTCAGGGCAAAATTCAAAATGCATATAGAGAACCCAGAGCAAACCCTCCTTTATACAAGGAGATCATGCAGAATAATTCAAACAGTAGACAGTAACCCATGTTCAGGGTCAAACCAGCAACGCTGGTCATGAACTTAAATATCTTGAACATAACCCCCCACAAACATATAAATAATGCTATTTCTCTAAATTTGCTACCAAAAATAAGAATGGAATTGAAAACAAAAAAAATCTAATTTGTTTTGTTTGCTAGATTTTCATTATTGTTTGTGTCTTATCAGCTTGGCTAATAATAGTTTGAGTTTGTGTTTTTTTTTTGTAGCATGCTAATGAAATAAACCTGGCATAACAAAAATTTTCTCATTCCACTTCAATAGGACTATGTGGTAATCCTCGCATTACTGATGTAGGTGGTGTCCCCTACTTGGTCCCACTGGTTCAAGTAGACAAGGTCTGTAGAATAGAGATCTAATGATCTGTTATCATTTCATGTCATAAGGTAAGGTTTATAAATAATCACAATTTTCACAATTATCTCATCTAAGGTGTATAACATGAACACTATAGCCAAGGAGTTGGAGCTGCCTGGGGCATTTGTTCTCGGTGCTGGTGCTGTGTCATCAAAGACTGTTGGAATGAACGCAGAGGTAATAGCAATTAACATAGTCACTTAATACTGTTAATACTTAATACAATACTACTGTGTAGAATAATGCAGGGTAGAATATCCAACATTTTGTGGCATGACTGTATCTCTTACTCATTTCAATGCAATGTTTCAAAGCTGATGCCTCTGGTGTTGACGGAGCATGAAGGCAAACCTGCTGTCAATGCCAGCTATTTCGCCTCCATCAACCCAGCAGATGGGAAATGCCTGCAGGAGAAATACAGCGACAGATTCTGTGACTGCGACTTTGGGCTTCTAGCAAACCTGTATGCATGTGAGGGTCGGCCTGGGAAGGTGAGAGACAGAATCAAACTTGTTTTACTGAGAAAATATATCGAGCATTGATACAAAATTGTGATTAGACACATGAATACAATTTAATGACATGGTGGTGAGGCAGGGAGGTGCCCTTGGAAGTCCTCCTAGGATAGGCTACGGATCCCTCACCACTCTCATTAGATTAAAGCGGTGACTAAAGGTGAATAAACCAATCAATCAACCAACCTAACAGCCAAAAAATACAACCAAGCAAACAAACAGCCAGAACAACAACCAAACTATCTATCTATCTATCTATCTTGTCTATATTCTGCTTATTCCGGGACTACCTGGGTCACAGGGATCAGCTGGGGCCTTATCCCAGCCATCTACGGGCGAAGGCAGGGTGCACCCTGGACAGGTCGCCAGTCCATTGCAGGGCCAACAACCAAACTAAACAACCAAGTAAATACCCCAAACAGTTCTTATCGCTTTAGTAACCAAGGGCTAGAACCTTGATACAGACAATCTGGAGGTGCTAAATCTTAGCCAGACAAAACTTTTCAGGCGCAGTACATGGTGAACATGTGCACTAAATGCAGTCAGACTTGGAATCACTAGGCTATCATTTGCTTCTAAAGGGTAGGCCTGGGGGCATCCTAAGCATCATAAAATTGCTCAGAAATATCCACTCTAAAGTGTCATTGTGTGACTGGATGAGTATTAAATCAAATAAAAGGCATCTGACTTCTTACAATTAACATATTGCACATCATAAGGAAGCACTTGAGCAGATGGAATAGCCAGATGTTAAAGAACAACAAATACATTCCTGTTATGTAATATAGCTAATGAGAGTTTGTACATGAGCAAAATGTTACCTTGACTTTTCATGAAAAAGATGCTAACCACACAGAAAGCAGTACTGACCTTTGATTGCTGAATGAATGAATAACTACAGCTAAATGAAAGACCTGAATAAGTAACTAATGGTGAAAAGATGCTTGTTAACAGGTCATGGAGGTCAGAGCCAAAAGGAGGACAGGAGAGGACAGTCTTGTAAGCTGTATGAGGAAGACTATGGAGGAAAATTATGGGGATAAAAGCATTGGGCTTGGAGGGACTTTCATCCTTCAGAAGGGGAAAGCCAAGATCCACATCATGGTAAAAAAAATAAATAATCTAAACTGTTATTTAGCTTTAAATGAACCAAAACAATGCTTGAATATAGCTGCTAGTTACATGACCCATCTTTTTGATTATAGCCACGAGAGTTTTCCCCATGCCCACTGAATACTAATGAAGAAGTAAACAACTGGCTAAAACATTTTGAAGTCAGTGCTCCTTTCATCTGTCAGTCTGTAATGGTGTCCAAAGATCCAGTGAGTATCTAATAATACAAAGGACTTTTGATTACTTGAATTTGACTATTCAGAAGATGCAGAGCTGCATCATTGTTATTTTCCTGTGACCACACTTTTTCTTTGCTATTTTCCATTTGTATCTAAAAAGGGTTTGGATCTGAGAGTGGAACATACCCATGGCTTCAGTCACCATGGTGAAGGAGGTCATTACTACATAGACACCACACCAAGCACAGTGGAGTACCTGGGATACTTTCTACCTGCAGAATTTGTTTATCGCATTGACCAGCCAGTGGAGACTCACAGTGTTGGCAGAGACTAAATTTGATGTGAATCATTGTTCTGACACGAAAGAATTCAAACAAAATACAAAAATTTGATCTGTTTGTCATCTGTATGTATAAAGATGTTGAAATTGAAATATGTGGAATAAAGCTGTTAGTCTTTCTTAGGAAATGTTTTCCCACATTCTTTGGTTCACTGATGAAAAAAGGCACTAATTTAACTTAAGTACCTAAAATCAGTGTGTGATTCGATATGCACGACTTTTTCTTTCACATGCTTTCACGTACACACTGAAGTATATGTAACATATATATATTTATCTAGTTCAGAGATAAATTAGAATGTGCATGTTTACTATAGTTTTTATTTTGACCTATTTAGAGGACTTGTTTAGAACTGAGCTTGTACTTTTATCACATTTGGCGACCGAACGGTAAGAATTTGTGCTTTAATACCCTAGGGTTAACAAAGTGCTGCAAACAATGTTCTCCTGCTTCACACCCAATATTCTCAAATGCTATGTAACTGGGATAAAAAAAAAAGGCTACTTATGATGGATGAATAGATAAATGGAAGAACAAGTGAACGAGTGAATAAATAATTTTGTTAGCAGTTTGTTAACAATGGTGTATTAGCTCTTTCGCACATAGATTTCTTTGATTTACGATGTAAATAACTCACAATATAGAATGATTAAACTACAATACACTACACAATGCTAGTATTGTGGTAAAGTACTGTAGGTTTCCCGCGCAGTCACTGTTCCTCGCGCACTTTCTTCACGCGCGAAACTGACGAAGAATCCAGTTCAAGGACACTACACAACATTCGCGGTTTAGTCACGGTTTCGCGTGTATCTGTGGTAATTATCTCTAGAAAATACGCTATGTTCTTTCTCATTTGTTCAGCATTCTTCATGTATTATTCTAATCCACACAGAACGCGCAAATGTCCGATTTCTGGTTGATACTGGTAGCTAAGATAACTCTAGCATACAGTAGCTAGTCAATTAGCAGCTTAGCTGAAGTTGGCTGGTGTATCGTTACTTGCTTATACTAAACGTTGCTCTTTTTTATGTTAAATAGCTATGCACTGATTTAGTGCTTGTGTTACAGGTTAGCGTTTTTCATTACGTCCAAAAACTGCTGCGTCTTCACCACGCAATATAACACATTACTGTTATGAGACGAAACGAAAATCAACCAAGACCAACGGCAGGTACGGTACAACAGTCATTTAATATCACCATTAATTACATATTTAATGGCATTGCATGTACTACAGTATGAGCTGCTTTGGTACGGACTAAAAGGAGGGATCACACTTGGAGGAAAGCATTACTTAGACACTCTCGCTTTTTTTTGCACCTTCATATGATATGTTCCACGGATTTTGTTTTGTATCCAAAAGTGTAACCGCTTATGGACGTAGTAAGAAACTCATTACGTATTAATTACACATTGTAAATGTACTTCAATACTTACATATGTGCTCCCAGCTGTGTGCGTATTCGCACATCTGGCATCCACTAGATGGCACTTCAGAGCCAATAAGTCTTTGTCCATCAAGTTTCCATACACAGCCAGGTTAACCAGACCGACAAGCTATTATTCTCTTTAAAACTTTTTGTGGTTAACGTGAATGTTATGATCTGCATCTCAAGATTTTAAAATTCACAAACTATCTGTAATAGGAAAACTCAAAAGCGACCTAGAATAGTTTGGGGTTTTTTTTTTCCAGTTGGGAACAGATTGCTGTACTGCCATAACTGTTTAGGAAGGTAATGACCACAGGATACACTTGGTGGCTATCTTGTGTATACAAAGCTGAAAACAAGAGTACAGTCAGCCTTTGCTCATGAACACAGCAGATGCTAAAACATTCCAGTTGTATGTCCATCCACAGATTTATTTTTTTGAGGTTGCATTGATTGCATATGATTGCTGTATGATTCATTTCCCGTTATCTTCCCAGCAGTGTTAATATTACATTGACAGCTTTCACATTACACACTTTTTTGTCCAGGCTGCCTGTCTGTTCCACTGTTTAACCAAAAGAAGCGGAGCAGATTGCCACTGACGTCCAATCCCTCTGAGAGTGAAGTGTTTTCCAGATATGAGAACAGAGACATGCTGAGCTTCACTTCAGCCATCCATCCATCCAGTATGTTTGTGCACCACTGAACACCGTCACTGATCAAAAACGTTATTGTCTCTGTATTTAATAAATCAATTTCAAAGAAAAGTAGGATCATTTACAACGTCATGCTGTTTTAACAGACACTGGGAACAATCAGGCATCAACAGACCGAGCACCTCTGGCTCAATGGAACCAGCAAGCCACTCCACCGCCCCAACAAAGCAAAGTGTGGTCCACTGCCTCAACTGCACCACCAGGAAGAGGATACACACCTATACCTCACCCACAGAAGCGCACATATGCTTGGTATATCAACAGATTTTTTTTCTGTTGGTTAATGATGTTTTAAGTTGGATCATGTTCGTTTTACAAGTTTTTAAATACCTCCAGGTCCCAGACAGGGCCACAGACAGCTCCAGGTAGACAGGATTCCATGGCAAAAGCCACAGGCTTCAAGATGAGTGGACTGACCAGTGGGAGTCCTCAAATTCAGACTAAAACTTTGACTGCCAAGCAACCCATGCAGCAGTCATTTAGCCGAAGCATCAATCCACCCAGAGGTTCCTTCACACCTTCAGAGCTCAGAGCATGTAGTCAGAGACCTGCAGCTCAGAGTCAGAGCCCACAGTGGAAGATCAAATCTGGCAGACTCAGAAGTGGAACGTGGGTCGAGGACACTTTTGGTACTTTAGGAAGTGATCACAGTACACAACAGCAGGTAATTACTAAACAAAACTATATCAACACTGAGCAATATGATATTAGCAAAGCTGATTTAAAATAAACCATTATTTGCTTTCTCTTTACATCATCCAGTAAACAAAAATCTGAAAACAATACCAATTAATCTATTTAAGGCAATACAAACATTTATTTCATCAGTTTTGTTATAACCACTGATTACAATCTCTCACTAACTGACTCACTAATTGCGACACTCAACACTCAATTATGTTTTGACAATGTTTTTGAACAAACAAATAATTTTCAATGCCTGTAAACAACTCCAAAGCTTTTGGATTTTCACTGCCTCGAAACAGGTGATTAGTTGATTAGCCCTACTAATTATTATGTAGCAGCCATGCCAAATATACTAGTTATAATATACTGTTTTTCCTAATGTTGCTTTTATTGTTTTGCAAAAAAAACCTTCATTGATCATTAAATATCTATGTTCCTTGTAAAATTCTGCCAGTGAAGGAAACAGTGAGATAAAAATCAGATGGATCGACCAGGTGTTTTCCAGGCATTCCTGTCATATTTTCACTTTTCATTTATAGAAATGTGTGTTAAAGGAAAAAGCACCACCCAAGAAATCACTGCGAATCCTCACTGCTGTTGTAGAGGGAATGAAATATTGGAGCCAGTTCAAGGACCAAGTTCCTATGATGTTTGAGATTTTTGGTACGTCTTCTGCCATATGCTCACCTGTCAATCTGGCAAAGTAACATGGCAAAATGTTTTTTTTTTGTTTTTTTTTAACATTTATAACGTTCTTAACATTCTATCATTTTGCTGATTTTGTTCCAGCCACACTCGATTCAGCAGTTACAATTGGAAAATTTGGTGCAAAGAGCTTCCTAATGAGGGACAGAAAAGACACAGTGCCATGTGTGTACTATGAAAATGTAAGTACACTTTCTTAAGGTATGTTAAAGCCAACAAAACACCTACATCCCCTTTCCCACAGGTAGAGATATGATTTCATCATGCTGTAAAAGACATAGAGATCATATTCTTAATGTTGGAGAATCTGAGAGAACTGGTTCAGGAGCCACTGTTTGAAATTATGTACATGATCACAGTTAAAATGCTTCCATTCTGTTTTCCCCCATTGTGCCGTCTTTTTTTTTTTTTTTTTAAAGAACGCTTTTAAGATTTCCTGCTCTGCTGAGGGTTGATATTAAAACAGATATTACAGCAACACTTCTTAGCTGAATTCTCAGGTGAATTAGCTAATTTATTATCCCTATCTGTAATCCTTAGGCATTTGTCTGGATCTATTTTTTTTATTATTTGAAGGATCAGGTGCTGCCGAGGCTGATCCGGGGTCAGGTGCATCGCTGTGTGGGGAATTACGACAGACAGAAAAATGTTTTCACCTGCATGTCAGTGCGGGCTGCCTCCCTGTCAGAGCAAAGAAATGCTCAAGAGGTTGTGAAGGCATCAGACGCTGAGATGAGAAACGTGGTCCAGGCACTTTCTGAAATGTGATGTGAAAGAACAGAGCAGGAAGGTTTTATAGTTTCAAAGGTGTGTTTCAATTTCATTTAACTTTAGTTCCGAGATGAACTATAAATGTACAAACCTATGCTGATAAATCAGTTTGACCATTTCAAATAAGGCTTTTTTCCAGTTTTTGTGCATTTTTCTTTTCTGCTATCAGTTCAACACTCAGTTAGTTCAGAACACAAAATAAGGCATTTTTCTTTATTAATGAAACATTTTATTACAAAGAGAAATACACACAACAGCAAGTCTTGTTAAGGGTCAGGAGATAAACAAACACAGTTATGAGGTAATATCTCAAAATAGATCTTCCAAAAGGGGATCAGCCTTTGTTCTTTTTTTTCTTTTCTTTTTTTTTTTTTTTAGGATTGAATAACCATCGTACATAATTATTTACAGCCAAAACCACACAATGGAAAACTAAAATACAACTGATTTACAGAATCAGAGTTCAGACCTCACACACATAATTACAGATGAAAGGTATCACTTTACTGAAGATTATTACATTAACAGCATCATCTGAGTGTGTTTTGGGAACGTATGCAAGAGCACATACATCTCTTTGTTCTCATTGGTACTTATTACATGTTCTGCTGTTTAAAAAAAAACAACCTTTAAAGTTTACACTTGCTCACAGTTTGGGAAAGAATTTATTCAGCTGGCTTTTTTGAAGCCAGAATGCGACTGCATGCTTAATCACGTTAATAAAAGGAAGGTAGAAAGAGTCTTAGCTGAAAACACATCACACAAAAAGGTACCAAGAAGAAATGCAAGTTCAGGTTGTTGAGCATCTCAGCAATTTTGTGCTGTATTGCTTATTATGGTCTTGTTTTTGTCATGTAAATAATTCATTGAGAGTAACTGACTAATAACTCTTGATGTACAATGACAGTAGCACTCATCTTTTAATCCCTCATTCGTTCCTATTCGTTTTCCTATTTATATGCTCCTTATTATGTCCTATTTTATCCCCTTGGAAATCTATTTGTACATCTTCGTGTGAATATGCTAGAGTTACCGTCTAGACGACTTACAACTGAAACAATCCCTGTTGCGTTTGTAGCAAATCAAGACATTCACAGAAATGCACAACACAGGGGGAGGACCAAAAAACAAAACAAAACAAAACCAGGAAGCATTTACAAAACTACAGTTTCAGCAGAAGTTACCTGATCAACGGTATTGAAGTCTTCTTAGTCATGGTTTTAAAAAAAAAGGCACACGTTGGTTAGGGCAGAAAAAGTTTTGTTGTCTTTTTGTTTTTATTGAGAGGAGTATCTCTGTGTCGACTTCGAGCACTAACGAGAAAAAAAAAGAAATGCAACACTGACGGGACTGAGATCTAAAGCTTCACTGCCTAAACAACAGTAATAAAGACATGATAAAAACAGCAAGATGATACGTTTGAGCACTGAGACAGCACACTGCAGTGTTTTATTAACTTCAGAGTCTCAGTTGGTTTAGAGCCAAAGTAATAGTGAGATTTTCCTGCATCAGGATCTGATTAGTGTCTGATGTTGTGACTCACAACATCCCATAGGTGCTTCCTGATGTCAAAGGGTCAGAAAAGGAAGTCCAAATTTATTAACCAGATGCATGGCCATTCTGCCAGAGCACTAAAATAGTATTAAAAAATTTTATCCAAGCCAAAACACAGTAGTCTTGTTACACTAATCACCCTCTTGTCCTTACTCTTCATTTTCATGACTTTCACGGCTTTAAGAAATCGACCTCCATAGGAATTAAAACCCATTCTTTCTGTAGAACCAATTCAGCGTTGCATTTATTTTGTTGCATTTATATTTTTTCCATGAGTATATCTTTGTAATTAAATTTTTTTCCTTTGCCTTTCCCCTAATGTCGTACAATCCCGAATAAACAATTTTGTGAATGGTCCAAGTACAAAACAGACTGTATGATTGGCCTTTTAATACTCCTATTAAAACTGATAGGATGAGAGGGCAAACAGAGACACACAGGTTTTCAGAGTTTTAGTTTTCAGATCATTAAAATTACAACATGAGTTTAGTGGTGACAGTGCTTTTTTTTTTATTTATTAAGTGTTGACGAGCCTCATCTACTATTTTCTCAGTGTTGTTTGGACTTTCACTGACTTGTCAAAGTCCAGGATCTATGTATACGTGTGTGTGTATA
>JAOTRN010000030.1:9208134-9222776 GCA_028566695.1 Bagroides melapterus
TATATTTATAGGTTGTGTAATTTGTTTTTTAATAAAAGGTTTGTCTGTTCTTTTAACCTGTTAGCCACAGTGTTGGTTGTTACTAGATTAATATATGGCAGATTTTCCAAAAACCCTTTCATTTTTCATCAAATCCATTTCATTTCCTCAAACGACTACTCCATTGTGAAGAAGAAAACATTCATAGCAATTGGATCCAAGAACAGAAATTTCCTATTCTGCTTTATAATTTGTCTTGGCTAGAAGATTTCTGAGTTCTTCTCTTTCCTCTTGATGTTCTGAATAATCCCTGATGTGTGGGAGAAAAGTTCTCCTTATCCCCTCGCATTCTTTGCATCCAGATGTGTATTAGGTAGAACTAGAATGTTAGATTTACCATTCGCATAGTCTTGTATGCTGTTTTGGTGTTGCCTTTACAAAGATTTCAGTGTTGATGCATTAAATTGCATTTCATTTCATGATTAAAAGCACAAGTTTATAGTGATACAAGGAAATTTTCAGGAATTTTGCATTTTCAAAAAAACGTTTCAGAAAACAGTTTCCACCATAAGGGATGCAGATGAAAGGAAGTAGCTTATCAGATGGAGGAAGACAATGCAGCACATCACACAATGAACACAATGCCTCCTCCAGGCACACTTATTCCAAAGAGGCAACATTATCATTGCTGACCATGAAAAAGTATACAGATCGTAGAGGCGATACAGATCGTAGAGCTCAGAAAAGATACCTTGCGTATGGCAGGGGGTTTATAAAAGTGTGGGGAGTGGAGTAGGCAGGAGCTGCTCTTTTGGGGCATACTTGGCAAAGAAGGGTAAAAAGAGGGTGAGCATGACTCCCACGATGGCCAACATGTAACCCCAGCCTATCTGACAGTCGCCAGCATAGTAGATATCCGAGTTTCCACAGAAGGACTTGACCAAACTGGAGTTAAGGCCAAAGGGATAAACCAGCAAACCGGATGCCATGATGAACACTGGAGAGAGTGAGAGAGAGAGAAGGGGGGGGAGACGTTAGTTCACAGTTCGTCTTAATAGACAGTGATGCTTTTTTTTTTTTTTTTTTGCTTAATCAGTCCAGTGATATTAATTCGCTCCTTTCTCATCATTGACAGTTATCAACATAATACAATTAGTCTTTACAAAAACAGCGTCTCTTCTTGTGCTGTCTGCAAGCTCCTGTATGTTTTACTTCAGTGCTGGCTGTCAGTGGCCAGTCAGCTTTTTCTGTTGCCAAGCAAGAGCAACCCAGATCTGTATTAACCAGTTTGGTTTTCACACTCACAGTCTGTTCAAGATAAACTGATAGAAGCTGATTTTTGAAGTGTGGATCATCATCATCAGAGGAAGTTCATCATATTGTCTGATATGGAGAACACGTCAGCTGCCTCATATTGGGAAATACTACTATAAATTAATATAAATTATATAAAGAATAATAATTTTGCAATGATATTAAGGGTTCATGAGTTTTTTTTTATTTAGATTGGTGAGAGACCCGTGTGCTACTGCTTAACTAGAAAAGCTACGACATCTGGTCAGGTCAAAAAGGAAAAAGCCAGAACATTTTCACCAATTTCTCGCCGCAGTTTAGTAGCGCGCCGCATCCTCTTGGTGGCAGTAGAGTACTTGTGCTTTACCAAACTCGACGTAATTTGAGTCAACAGTTTGCGGTCACAGAGTAATACACCTCCCTCAATATATCCATGGCTCCTGTCCAGTTACACAGGGGAAAATATCTAACAGACCACCACAAAAAAAAACCATTTGCTGAAGGACAAAATCAGATTTCACAGCCGATGGTTAGAAAGCAGACCTCCTTTAAACGAGTGACAGTATTTTACAAAAGGGAGGTAAACATTTCACAAGGAGGTGAAATCTGTTACAAGGCAGCCAAAAGATGGTCAGTTTTTTAGAAAATTTTGCTTTGTCATTGCTTATGTTGAAGTTTCAGAAGCCTCTCTCAGTCTGGCACACGTCAAAAGGCTCTTAAGCAGACTTGCCTATTGTGCCCAAAGCCACAGACTAGATCCAGTTACAGCCATGAACTGTAGAAATATGGAGACAAACGACTTCGGCACTGAATTATCTTGAGGGATTATATTGAATAAATTTGTGAAGTGTCTTTAAATTCTGCACTTGGAATTCTCTTACTGCGTGCAGACATTTGTACAAAAATGCTACATTTACACAGAAATTTTTTTTGTCAGTTTTTATTGTCTACAGGGTAAAAACCAAACAACATATAATTTGTGCTGTACCTTGGTGTAAAGGAATAATAATAATCATGTCGCATGCCAAGTCCAAGTTGAGCGATGCACAAAACTGCATTTTTTTGTATACAAAAAATAAACATGCGACCACGGTCCAGAGTGCATTCATGACTAATGTTAATTAACTTTATATAATGAGGTCTAACATAATCTGGCCTCATCCCTCTCTTATAATAGAAAAACCCAACATTCATCTCTCTGCAGATGGCCCAGTGTTTATCAGTAGGGGTCTGGTAGTTCAAAGACTGCCTGCTAATAGGCTTCCCTATCAAGCTGTTGTTTAGCAAAAGCAAGAGACTTTTTATGTGCCTTTCTCCCCAAACAAGAACGCCTAAATTCAGGAACCATGTGCATAAAGTGATCTGTACCAGGTAAAAATAACAACCCAAAGAGACAGAGATTTGTTAGAGTGTAAAGGATTCAGTTCAGAATTTGTAGAGGTTTGAGTAGTCCACAGCACAAGTGCGTGTCTGTGTGTGAACGATCTCAATGATGGCATACAGCTTTGTGACTCAAGTTCTTCATTTTATCCAACATGTCCAGAGACCGGTTTGCAGAAGCGTCCCACTGTGCCCCAGTAATACTCCACTTAATCACGACTGCCTTTGGAACAGCTCTGAGTGGCATACAGTCTTAGAGTTTAAAGTAGTCCAAGTGAATTCTCTTCAGCTCTAAGATCGGAGTACGAAAGCTGATTTGGCGAATATTAGATTTAGTCAGATAGGTACAATTTGATAGACAATATATTTAGTGAGGATAACAAAAAAATGGCACTAATATTAATCTACAGTCTGGCCTAGAAGGAAATGAGCCCCAGCCTCGATTTTATATCATTTTAGCTTACAGCTGTTGCAGTGATTCCACAAAAGTCAAAAAAGAATCTACTTTTGTGCATAAGAAGCCAGCTGTTGAGCATGGCCACTAGATACTGAGTATAACATTGTAGTTGAAAGGAAACTGACCAGAAATATCAAGATTTCCTACAAAGATACACCAGGCTTCCAGCCAATGTTGATTATAATCCAAATCTGCTTCACTTTCTGTGAATCCACCTTTCCTTTTGCTGTGGTGTAGTCGATCCATGTTTTGTAGTCAGGAGGCGGAGTTGCCGAAGCCTCGTCGGTATGTGGGGTGGACGAATAAAGATCCTTGACCCTGGTACAAACAATTGCCCTTACAAATAATGTGATTTCTCAGACAGATTGTACATGTCTGTGTTAAATACTGTAAGTTTCATCTGACTTCTGTCACTAAACACATTAATACTGAGCAGCAAAAGCTCATTTCTTGCATGGGAGGGTTGGTTAATCGAACATGCATAAGCCTACGGTGGCAGTTTGTGACGAGGCACAAATGATATGATGATGGGATTCACTGGATGGTGTAATAACGTCGCCGACCTGCCTGTGTGACAGAGCTCATTACAGTTTAACCAGGCAATGATCAGTGTAGCAGCGAGTTCAAACCGATCAGTTTCTTATTGCATCTCATTAAGCCATCGTTTAGCCTTTACGAAGTTGCAGTCACAATGAAATTATAGAAAGGGAGTTAAAAAAAATAGGACAGCATTTGTTTAGCGCATTCAGAGAGAGTTAAGCACTACATTCCTTTGTTAGTCAGTCATGCTGTGTTGTCAAGTTGCTGTTTGGGTTTCAGATCGACTGTATACTTCGGAGCCAAATTCCATTAAGTCTGATGTCTCCATTCTGTTACCTGCGACTTTCCAAACGATCCACAGGTTTCCTTGTTATTTCCGCTCCACTTCCCACAGTTTTAGGCTGTAGAATACTGATGGAGGAAAAGATGGTAGAAGTCGTCCTCCTGTTCTACGAACCTAAGGGGAATTTTTTCCTATGAGACATCAGCAGCACGAAGAGAGACACTCGAGTGAAGGTAGAGTACTAACAGAACGGCTTATTGCTTATGGAAATGCAGTTAAAATGCGATTAGAGTACGCATAAAGGGTTGTTCGCACAATAGCCGCAGGGCAGTAAAGCACACGGATAGCTCGCTATTGCACGAAACCTCCTAGCAATTAGTTCCTTCATGCATGGTGGTACTTGGAGCAGTACATATGGCTAAGAGGGGGCGTTTCAGACGCTTATTGCCCAGCTGTAACAATGGGATGAACAGAGTAACAGTAGGCTAGATGACAGCGATGAAGTGAGGAGTGTACATGTGTTGGATAGAAAATGAATTGAATATAATTATTGTTTTTTAACCCACAATCCTCAACCTTTGAAAGTATTGCTGCTGCTGCTGCTGCTATGTAAACACTTCAGCCATGCGTTATGAGTCACAGGTTAAGCAATCACTCGTCACACTCACACATACCATACGAATCAATATTCCAGGGGACAAACATAGTCTTAACAGCTTGTCCTTGCACTCTCGTCGGTGTTGCAGCTCTAGCGTGCTTGTCTGATTAAATATTTCACAGGCTTAGCGAGCAAGAGGGTAATGAGGTTTAATTAGCAGGCAGGAACCCTTCTGCCCCTTTCCGCTACAGCTTCTGTTTGAGCCTCAGATCTCTCCACACTCACACCAACGCCTTTTCATACTTCTCCAGACTTAATAAAGTTTTCAGCACTGTTTATGTTAGTTAATGGTATGATAACCCGATAACCCTATTTTAGAGTGTTCAGTACCTTTCTATGACTTCATATAAAATTCGTTAACACTGATATGGAAGTGTTATATATACTCACAGAGCTGGAAGAAGAGCGTTCGAATAACATTCATAAAAGTCTTAAAATTAAAATTATTTCCTTTTTTCTCCCTTTCAGTTTTCTTCTAAGTAGGTTCTGTTTATTTCTCCATAGTTGTGTATCAGCTCTAGTCTTACATTAATACCATAACAACAAATTCTCAAATCTGATTGGTTGAAAGGTGTTGATTATTTTCTACACCAGCAGCTCTTTATTACAGTAATTCCACGTTTATTTTACATTACATCTTTCTAAAGTTACAACTTACCCAGTAGCTTTTTTTAATTTTAATTTCAGATCGTTTAATTCAGCATTTTGCCAACAAAAAAAAGCATGTAGCTTATGTAAGTTTTGCCTTCATAACTGAATGATAAAACAACAGTCTGCTCTTTTATTTAGCTAACTACAAATCAGATTGCTAACGAATATATAAAATTCAACATGTTACCATGCAACATGTTCCATTCAATAGTGAAATACACGTCAGAGTTTATTTTTGCTAACAGGATGTCTCTACAAACGGAATGCCGTGGTGTGGATCTCCAGCACTCACAGTGTCGCCCTCGCTTTTATTATTCTCTTCAAAGAAATCAAATCTGAAGTTAAATCTGACCTTCTTGCTTATGTATCATAAGTCAGGTGTCTTTCAAGGCAGCGCTGTGATATCTATGAACGGCGCTGTAACAGTCTGTGATGGTCTTCGAAGGAAGTTTATGTCACCATGATGCCAGGCTACAGGAAGCATACTGTAAGTAACCAATCACTAACCCTAAATCCATTACGGCGCTGGATTGCTGAGAAAAATCTACAAATATGTCACACTAGAAATAAAATAATTGCTCACTTATTTGTGCACAAGATGCTTCCTGTCTTTCTGGTGTTTTTTTTCCAGGCTGGCTGGTGCACTGGATTATCGGAGGACACTGGGATGTTTATAGTCTTCAAATATCAGCCAAATGAATTGTACCTCAGAAGGCAAAATTCTTTATGAAACGTTCAGTTTAAAACCTTCCTGGTTCCAAATACCAAATTCATTCTTTAACAGCAATATAAGGAATTGCCACTCAGCTGCCAGCCAATCAGGAACAAGTACTGTCACACGGCTTGCTGTTATATGATATCCATTAAAATAAAACATTGTTCTTTAGTATGATTCGAGCCATTGAAATGCTTCCTATGTAGGTTTCATGCCTGAGAAACTTGAACAGAACTGCAGAGAGAGACCGAGAGAGAAATTCTATAACTTTCTCCCAGGTGTGAAGAGCAGCTACTGGGAAGCTGATATTCTTCTTCTGCAGCGTGTGTGAAGTGTGTAATGACGTGGCGGCGAAGCATGAAAGTGAAGCACGACGCTTATCGCCATCTTAACAAGCACATGTTAAACTCGCGTACAAACACACTTGGCAAGAGTTCAGGTGGAATTCCCAGCCTGATTATAAGGCTTGTATGGTAAACAACTAGCGGCTTTAGATGTGAGTGCCTGGCTGCTTGTGTCTCAGTCATTCAGAGATGGCACCGTAACAGGGATTCTCTTAATCAGACTGTATTTGGCCAGTTTGAATCAGCTTGTCTCTAACAGAGCAGCTGTGAGTTGTTTGCAAAACTACATTACCCACGATTCCCAGGGTAGTTGCACGACGACCTGATTTAGAGATCTGTCGAGGAACCGTTGGCAGTCAGGCTAACTATTCCCTAATGAAGTTGGAGTTGATTAGACTGTAGCTGATCAAGTCCAAGAATGTTTCTCTCCACATAATGACTTCATTAGCCCAGTTGTTCTGTGCTGCATCTCCTGTGGTTAAGATTATGTACCTTGCGAATCGGATTAAAACCCCATATACATTAGCGTTGGACAGAGACAACGGATTGGGAAGAAAGACAGAGGCAGTGATGATACCTGATGGTGTCTGGCTTGTTATAACATGTCCAAATCAGTCAGAGATTGCTGTCTGGGTGATTACACTCTCTGATGTCCTTTAGACATTACTCAGAATTCTTACCGAGGCACGCATGCTGGCCTGCATGCTAACACACACACAAACACACACACACACACACACAGATGAGAGGGAACTCAGGGTAATGCTCTTGAGTAAAGAAGCAACCATTTGAATAGGAGGACAAATGTTGTGGTGCTTATCTTGTGTGACCCATATGCCTGCTCTGAAACCTGCAGATCTGCTTACACAAAGACAACACAAACACACACACACTCTTGAAATGCCAGCAAAAATGATTAAAAATAGCAGAATATGAATCAATTCATGGCTTTGCAATGACTCCAATCCATTCACTTTGGTGACTTTAAGTAATTTCATCACAACTTTGAAGGTGTGCCTAGGAACATTGTTCTGTGAATTAAGGCTTTCTTCAATATTTCTTGATAATTCTCATTTCTCTTCATGCCATTTTGTGTTTTTGAAGTGCAACTGTCTTTTTTTCCAGCCCAACAATCCCTCAATATTATGCTCCCACCCTCATGCTTCGACAGTCCAGACTATGTTTTTAAATTTAAATACCCTCCCCATTTTTCCCCCACTGTACATGTTGCTGATCATTATGACCAAATAATTATATTTTTTGTTTCATCTGACCATAGAACGTTGCTACAGAAGGCTAGGTCTTTGTCCTGCTGGTCACTTACGAACTTCAGGTTGGATTCGTCACTCTCTGAATGGTGGATGTTCAGAAGTGGTACATTCAGATGCTCAGATGTTTTGAAACAGCTGCACATTGTACTTTAAGCTCAAAAACCAGGTCTAATACACTACATAAAATTGACATTGTGCTCCTAGGGTTTAGCTGGTGGAAGCTCAGGCTGTGGCACTTCTATCATTGTCAGTCCCTTTAACAGCTCTGGAGGTGTCCAATACGTGCACATGCATTCAACCTACTACACGCTGGCAAACTTTAAAACAAGCAAATCGATCAAACTGACCGAAGGAGCAGTTCCTGGCAACATTAAAGCAACGAGATACAGAAGCTGGCAGAAACACAGCACAGAGTCCAACATGGAGAAAATAAAATAATGCAATATCTATAAAAGTCTAATAAATCTTTATTTGTGGGCAGAGCCCTCATCAGTTTTGTGGCGGCAGAGCATTTTTTTGTCAGTGATGAAACGTGTTGACATACGGCATATGCTGAGGGGCCACCAGAAATATTGTTTAATTACAGCCTCGCCCATGCAGTCGTACATCAAAACCGAGGCTTTGTCGCCGGCTAAGCACGCTGTTTTTCTCCATTCCTGTTCGTTTGCCCCTCGTTCCCTATCCGCTTGATTAGCGAACAGATGCTTGGTGTGCTGAAATGACAAGTGTCTTGGAGGGAATATGCAAATGTGCTGTTTGAGGCCTGTACAACAGCAAAAACACAGCTAAAACGGTCAGGTTTCTAAAAGATGGGTCTTGGATGAATTCAGTAGAAATCAAGAGCTGTAGTGTTCACACCTATATTTTAGACCTGTATAATGATATCACACAATTTGACTTTGCGATTAACCCACGCTTTATCTCTGTCTGTCATGGAATGTGTGTGTGTGTGTGTGTGTGTGTAGTTGTGTGTGGTGGTTGTACGTCTGGTCAAATTTGACAGAGATTACAATTTTTGCTTTTAACCTCCTTGTGGACTTTATAACATTGATGATGGAATGATGCGGCGATGTTAAAAAGAAAATCTTTACACACCTACCATTATTCTGTTTGTCCTTTCCTCTGAGATTCTGTCTAGGCTACATCCGGATAATGGACGGTGAAGTTATGCTGTTTCTCAGATATTGCTATTCATTGCCAGGGACCGAGGAGGTATTTCCATTTTTCTATTTCCTTAGAGGACAGCCAGCTGACCAGCTCTCTCTCGCTCTCTCTCTCTCTCTCTCTCTCTCTCTCTCTCTCTGTCTCTCTTCCTCTTCATCTATCTCTCTCTCTCGCTCTCTCATTGACAGTTCTCTGTGACACATAAAATACTTTCTTCCACAATATGGACAAGCCAGAAGTGAGTATGAGCTTGTGTGTGAGGAATGATAAACATCAGTACTAAACATAAACGAAGGCTCCTTCCCGAGCACTAAAATTCATAAATAATCCGTTCTGTCCCAACTACTGACACGCTGTTCTGATTTCTAGATTATTTCACCCAGACGCTGTGTCAGAAGATGCCCAAATGGCTGCGCCTGTATCACACCCTCAGTAAGATTGTACGGTAAGAGGAAAAAGCGGTCTGCCATTCTGTGTGAACTAATTATGTGTCTTAGCCATTAGCCACGGGATGTTGACAGGAAATGAGCAAATGCAAACAGTTTCCAGAGTGGACCGAGACACCAACGACCCATGAGCTGAAATTATAGAGCTATGTACATGTTTGTGAGACAGAGCGTAATTAGGCTCACACCCCACTTAATGGGTTTCACATTGTGCTGATCAGCCATATCACACACGGTAGTGTGTCTTCTGTCATATTCGCATGTTCTGTGAATTAAGGCTTTCTTCAATATTTCTTGATAATTCTCATTTCTCTTCATACCATCCTGTGTTTTTGAAGTGCAACTGTCTTTTTTCCAATCCAACAATCCCTCAACATCATGCTCCCACCCTCATGCTTCAACAGTTCAGAATATGTTTTTAAATTTAAATACCCTCCCCATTTTTCCCCCACTGTACATTGTACATATTGCTGATCTCACACACACACACACACGGTTCTCACAGTGATATTCATATAAGTCCATATATTATGTGGCATTTATTTCCTGTTCAGATTAAAAGGCACTCCATTTATATTTCATGGTTAAATAGATATTAATCTTCTGAACAATAACAGCAAATGCATGTAGTCCGCTACGGTGGTACAAACAAAAGTGCTTTCCTCACACAATAAATGTCTGGCTCTAGTTAGGCTTCGGGAAAAGCTTCATGCCATCGCCAAACAGACATCAATTCAGTTTATAATCAGAAACTTGTTCCGCAACGTGTCCACCATGCTCCCACAGAGATGCGCACTTATACACCGTGTAGGAACAGCAGTAAAGTTTTACAGTTTAATCAACAGAGCTGACAGAACGAGTCTGCACCATTAGAAGTTTAAAGCTTCTGGATTTAAATGTTAGCCGATGTGGAGGATGGTAAGAATTAAAGTGAGGATCATTTTCCTATTGAAAACATCTTCAGATTTTTTCAGTAATGTTTTTTTCCCCCATAAATGAAACAGACTGAAACGTAGAAGAAGGAAGAGCATCTTTGTGTAGAGTTGGAATGAAATGTAATAGTGATAGAATGAAAATAATAGAATTTGTATTATTCTACATGCAGAAGTGAAGTGTAATTCTGTTATAGTGTAGAACAACACAGCGTTATAACAGAATATAAACAGAAGTGGATTTCTTTTTACTAATCCGTTTACACCTGACGTACGCAAATACACAAATCCCCTGTGCAGGCAAACACAAAAAGAAGGAGAAAAGAAAAATAGCACTGTGCTCGTGGGTGTCGGTTTAAAAAAAAAAAAAGTGTAGTGATGCGGGCACAAAAGCTTGCAAGGGTTTTCTCAAGCTAGCGAATGCATAAACGTAGCTTTAAGGCATGAGTTATAGAGTTTCAGTAAACTATTTGTATGCATTAGCTCGGGTTAAATGATCACACTCTTATGCGAATATGACAGAAGACGCACTACCGTTAACCGGCTTTAGGGTTCACTCGAGCGCCCCGCATTAATCTCTGTGTCACCGGCAATCGATCACCTTAATTGCATGCGTTTCCATGTGGCCGTTCACGTTTTAATGCCTCTAATTCATTTAGATGTCAAAGGAAGCGCTCGTCCTTGCTAGCGTAATAATCTAAACAAGGGGAACGCTGCTGGTGTCGCACCAAGCTTGAGGTTAAGTCGGCATTACAGCTGTGTCAGCTGTTTACTGTACGGAGCGTGGACCTGTTAACAGAACATCGACTTCATAACGAAGAGGTGTGTGTGTGTTGCACATGTAACAGGACTGTGAATGAACTCATTTGTATTATATCTAACATGCAATAAGGTTAACACTAGTTTGAAGTGTTTACACTGTTGGCGTGTGTGTGTGTGTGTGAGAGAGAGAGAGAGAGGAACAGTGCGCGTGCGCTAATCTCGAGAGGATATAGTCTCTGTCAGTAAGACAGAGTAGTCACACCTGAGCACAGTAACCAGGACTGAGGTAGCATTCATCAGTCCGGGTGTGTGTGTGTTTGTTTAGGCCATCTTATCTGAGCTCGTTCTGCTTACCCAACAGTGTATGTGTGTCACAGTCTATGATGTATTCTATATCTGCTTGCTGTGATACTATGTACATGAAGCAGGTGGGACGTGTGTGTATACGAGTATGTTTGCATGAATGCGTTTGTGTGTGTGTGTGTGTGTTTGTGTGTGTTTGTGTGTGTGATGCCTGCAGTAATGAATTCCTACAAGCTTCCAGCAGTGCTGCAGTAATGAAGGCCAGCAGTAGCAAAAGAAATGGCCTTGAAATAAATGAAGCGTTCATATGGTATGAATGAGACTTGATGGGGTGTGTGTGTGTCTGTGTGTGTGTGTGTGTGTATGTGTGTGTTGGGTCGGGTAGATAGCTGCTTATTTATGTCAGGTCATTTACTGCCTGAACTCTACTCACAACACCTGAGGAAATAAGTTCATAAGACACCTTAGACACAGACATGAATAGACAAAACCATGTGGGTGTGTGTGTGTGTGTGTGTGTGTCTCCTCTTTCAGCTTGACTCACTTAATGTTGTCATAAAACAGTAAAAACATCAGACCCATCAGCTCACACTGCTACTCCTTCATCTCATATGATATGGTGCTTTATTTATTTATTTTTGAACAAAAGAAGAAAAGTCACCACAGTCTCCAGAGAGCGTTATTGCCACTGTGTCACCAATCTGCCCCATTAAATATGAAGTCATATTATTGAACTAATTTGTGCTGCTGAAATGCTCAATGTGAGTGCAGTGGAGCAGCGCTGAGTAAGTTTTCTCAGTGAGCAGAGCAGAAGGCGCGTGATGGCTGAGATGTAACACAACGGGCTGTTTGTAATAATATAATCATGTGTTAAGATGTAACAGAAAAAGTATTTAAACCCACGTGACAGCGCAGTACTAGTCACCACATCTGTATACGATCACTGTCGTCTGTCTCTCTCTTCCTGTCTCACTCTGTCTCTCAGGCTCTCTGTTTCATTCTTTCTCTCATCCTGTCATCTGTCTCCTACTGTTTCACTCACACACCGTTTGTCTCCATCGCTCTCTCTCTCTCCCTATCTGTACCTCTCATCCTGAGTCACTCCTTCTCTCTCTCTCTCTCTCATCCTGTGTTCCTCATCCTTCTCTCTCTCTCTCTCTCTCTCTTTTTCTCTCTCTCTCTCTCATAGTGTGATATTTGTGGTTAATGGCAGCTCTTAAAGGCTGCCCTCACTAATGGGATCCCATGAGAGACTACACACACACACACACACACACACACACACACACACACAGAAATGAAACATGCCACCCTCTGATACACTTTCACACACCTGCCTCCCTCTGTCTCTCTGTGTGTCTCTGGCGATGAATTCTCTGATGTGTAGTCAAACACATGGCTGCCTTTGAGGCTGTTTAAACATTAAAGACTCTGCATGCAATTGTGTGTGTGTGTTTGAAAGAAAAAAACAACAAAGAGCTTCATATCAGTGTAGATTCTTGAATCTTGTGAAAGTGTCTTGCTGATCCTTGTTCGTCTGTGTGTGTGTGTGTGTGTGTGTGTGAGAGAAACACACTGCCATAAAGCCTATCTCACTCATACCACTGATGTTCATTAAAGCAGAAGCTCTGAGAGGAAATCAGTATCGGATCAGTATCAGGTATCGGACGATCCCCAACGCTCTGTTATCTGATATCTGATGGCACACTGACAATTAAAGTGGGATTGGTCTCCACACACCAGTCTGACGTTCAGCTTTTCATGTTGCCATGCTACTACTGGTGTAATTATAATACTAGTGCAGAGGGAGAGAGACATTCATCATTGTTTCAAGTGTGTGTGTGTGATGTGTTATGTGGAGTGTAATTTGCTGTCGCTTGCATCCAATGTTTATGGTGGGGAGAAGAAAAGAAGAGCCTTTTCCTCTCACCACAAAAACGGTAAAAGGAATGATTGGTGTAGAGATAGAGGTCACTGAGTGGACGTGGACACACACACACACAAAGCACCTCACTTACAGTCTAGATTCTATAACTACACTTCTGGCCATGTGTCAAACTAAGCTACAGGAGCTTGGGATGCATGTTGTTTCATTTCATAGTGTGTCCTTTGATTATTTGTGTGTGTGTGTGGGAGGGGGGTGTTTAAAGGCAGCTATGTGCTCTATGGCCTGTGCGAGTCCAATCTCTGAGAACCGGTGCCATTATGAGCTATCAAGACAGGGCAGCAGCACAGGTCTAATGGAGCTGTTATCTTCCAACCAGGTGTGTGTGTGTGTGTGTGTGTGTGTGTGTGTGTGCATGCGCGCATGTACATGCCCTGAAGTGCTCTTTTATGAGAGTCACTGCTGCAGAAATTACAGCACTCGTAGCTGAAAATTACAGAACGCTTACAGTGTCCCTCCAGTGTACCCACATATTTACTGAGTTTATGATACAAACAGGAACCAAGCACTTTAAACTACTGTTTTCATAATTTGGGCATTTAGGGGGAAGTGTGTGATAAGACATAATCCAAAAGGAATTTAAAAAAGAAAACAAAAAACAAAACAAAGCTTTGATGTGCCAATCAGATTTGAAAATTTGTATTCGAATCGGTATCTTGAATGTGGTAAAGGATATTGCTGTGTTTCTGGAGAACATTTCCTGCTTGTGTTGACCTTCCTGTCAGTCATACCATAGACACACCCCCATTTTCGCTGCTCCAAAATGTATCCAGAGCACAAATGGACAGCAGAACTTACAAGGATGAATGAAATGATGTCAAGTTACTAAGCTAGCTACAGCTTCTGGATTCTGATTGACTGATTATTTTCCCACAATAGCACTCTGTCATGTTCCATTCCTTCCACATTCCTGATTTTGTTTTCCAGTAACCCCCATGATTCCTCAGTTCACCTGGTTGTCCAGCACCACTGTTTAGCATCTTCACAACAAGCAACCCACTCAGCAGTCCCTCAGTGGAGCAGTTATTCTGAGGTGTTTGACAGACAGGAGTGTAATAGGTGTGCTCCTAGGAGCTGCTAGGGATAACAGGAGACTCCAGCCTGACTCTGCGGTTTCTAATGTGGTGCTGTGTATGTAGATGACTGCAGTCCATGGTGGAAATATCAGTCGGTGCTGTGACTGTAGGACCGATATCAAGTGTGATAGGTTTATACAGAAATACTTACCTAACCTTCCTTTGTTTTTAGACTCATAGCTGCAGGATAAAATGAACATGAATCACATCTAAAGAACTTTTTTAATCAATGGTGAGGGAATGAAGGGAATATCTCTCTCTCTCTCTCTCTCTCTCTCTCTCACACACACACACACTCTCTGTCTGTCTCTCTCTTTGTCCATCTCTTTATATCTCACTCCCTATCTCTCTTTTATGCTTTTACTTTTTATTTGAATATATTGTCTTCTGGTAAGGTAAGTTTTTGACTTTTGTGTACTATCTGCTTAACTCAGTTGTTCTAG
>JAOTRN010000030.1:9264258-9279112 GCA_028566695.1 Bagroides melapterus
TGTACGAGCTATACAGCGGGGTGTCCAACGGGGCCCTGTGTCCCTCATGGGGGACCCCCAGGGCTGAGCCTCACTGAGGTTCTAATGGCCGTGGATTCCAACCTGGCTGCCGAGTTTCATGAGTTTTTGTCTATGTTAAGACCCCCAAAAGTGCACAAAGGTTTGAAAAAAAAATAATAATAAAAAAATAATAATAATAAAAAAATAAATAAATAAATAAATAATCTGACGAAAAACAATAGGGCCCTTCGCATTCGCACTATAGTGCTTGGGCCCTAATAATCAGACAAAAAACAATAGGGCCCTTCGCACTATAGTGCTTGGGCCCTAAATAGCAGTGAAACAAACAGTTCTAACACGACTTGATAACGCGTGCATGGCTACGGCTAGTTAGCGAGTCTTCAACAGCAAACCGCATTTGCGATAAATACTTATAGCGGGTGGAGTGGAAACATCAATAAGAGTTTGGCGGTATACACTCATTTAAACTGTACATGGAATTACTACTCACTTTGAAATCATGAACGCATTAAACAGATTATAAGAACAATAGGTAGCTAAACATTTCACAGCCTGTCTTCCTGTGTGACACTGAAATTAGTCCGTGTGGAAACAAAGTTAGTTTAGAGAGCAGGCTTTCTGACAAATCCTGTACCCAGAACTTTGTCTTGCGCTCTTCTGACACATCCAAGCATTTTCTCGACCTCATATGACTTCTAATGGGACCTGCAGGGCAGCACAACAACTATTCCACATCCATGTGAGGCATTACTTATGCAACCACAAACTCAATTTATTTCTAAATTATTGTTCAAAATAGATCAAATTTTCCAGCCACTGCGATGTGATGTTATTCTGTGAAGATGTCTGAATAAAGGTTAGTTCGTTTGCAGGTTGTGACGCTACAAAATGTGGGAAAGTTCAGAGAGGGTGAAAACTTATGCACAAGCAAATGCATGTGTATCTGGAATAACTGCTGTTTCTGCTGAATGTGCCACATTAAAAGTGAGTTCAGGGTTGGAAGGTTGGAAGGTGAAGTTAAAAAAAAAAAAGAGAGACAGAGAGAGATTAACTTTATTGCTTCATTTAAAGAAGCAGTTAAGTGCTTCACCTTATCAGGGAGTCGAAGTGATGAAGTAAACCATCAAGTCCTGTTGTTTGTTAGCATTTATTTCTCTCTGAAACGTTTCTTCTTTAAAATAATTCTCGGAAAACTTTGTGGGTTTTTTTTGGCAATCATCAATCTTCCTCAGAACTTTCTTGATTTCTAACAGATTTTTTTATGTCAGCATTTTTTAGTCAGACGTTAGTGTTCTAGTGAATGATAGCGAGCGCTACTCTCTGTACACTGTATCTGTCTGTGAAAGCACACTAATCTAGTTCTACTTTGCACAAATATTGTTGCAAAAAATGATATATACATTTCTCTCAGAACTACGAGATCTTGTCTACTTGCTCACCTCCCTCCTTCTAGTTAGCAACCAATGTAATGAAATATCAGCTGCTTAATCTTTAACTTGTCTAGAAAGGATTGTAGACTGGACGTGAGGTTTGAGGAAAGTGATTGATGAATCCTTTTATTCAACTTTTATTCAACCACAGCAAGTTAACAGAGCTAACAACCATTTATTTATTCACACATTGTTTACACAACAGATTGTAAGCTGTAGTCATTCATAGTTATTTTTTTAGATTGACTATAAACACATCGCTACTTCATCAGTCTCTTGATTTTCTCTTTAGCTTAAAGTTAATAAGACAATAAATTGTAGTTTGTTATTAAGAAACTGTAAAAAACAGTTTTTTTCACGAAGGTATAGCTTTATGTCAGATTGTGTCTTACCATCTGTCAGGAGACTTACAAAGTTAAACTAAAACTAAATAAACATCTCACTCACAACAACCTAGGATTTAAGTTATTTATAAACCTGGGATTTGAATTATGGCTGGAAATTTGTGTCAGAGCTGCTGGTAGAGAAAACTGACCAAAAACCAAGGGGCTTGAAGAGGTTAAGGTTAAGGCTCTGGTTTACTGAACAGAATTCCTGAGCTGTTATATGTGAAGAATAAAAATCACTGTGGTTTAATGTATACGTGACAAATCAAGGCTTCTTCTAAAAACCTCCTGACCAATCAGAATGGAGAATCTGATGCTTTTTTACTTCAGGGAACGACATGTCGGATGCGGGACGTAAATTTTTATTTATTTTCTGCTTGTTCCTTGTGTAATCCACTGCCACACAAACAGTACTGTTCTCTGTGTGCGTGTGTGTGTGTGTTTGTGCATGTGTCCGTGCGTCCGCCTACTCTACAATTCAAAATGAATCTCAAATACATCTCATACACAGAAATACAAAACTGCGTCCCAGGAACATGTCTGAATACAAGTCTCATAAACCCTGCACTTGTGTATACATAGCTGTATGTCCGCTTTTCCACACACACACACACACACACACACACACAAAACACAATCTGCATCCCACGTTCCTGGTACACTGATGACAGTAAGCAATGCTATGTATATTCACAAGATAGCTCAGGTGTGTGTGTGTGCGTGTGTGTGTGTGTTTGGTGTCTATACATCAGGAGATGCAGCTTCCTGTCGTCTGTGTGCAGTCTGCTGAATGAATGTGTGCACTGCATGTGATGAAATGAGCTTGCAACAACATGACAAATGATTATCCTGTAGTTTGGAGAAGACTCAAGACAGGAAGGAGGACAGGGGAGTGGGGGGGGAGTGTGTTTGCTATGTGTGCTCGTGTGAAAAAGAGAGAGAGAGAGTGAGAGAGAGAGAGAGAGAGAGAGAAAGTCTTTTTTAATCGCTTCTGAACTTGATGATGATGCACAGCAGGGGTGAACCAGTCCAATATCATAAATATCATTCTCCCATCTTTACCTTTCGTTGCAAATCAGGATGCTTTGTGCCATCATTTTTTGTCTGAGTGGAGGATGAATTCAGGAGAGCGAGGAAACAGCAAGTGATTTTCACTGACTAGGGGCATCTCTGATGCTCCATGATGGACAAAAACAAAATGGACTCCCATCACCAAAAAATTAAAATAAATAAACTATAAATCTTGTAAATGAGTGTGAATCCAATACAGGGTGTGTTCCTGCCCCGTGTCTAGCTCTTAGTAACATCTCTGTATTCCCTGATGCTGAACCAGAATAAAACTCTCGCTGAAGTTGATGATACCATAACGTCGACAGTCAGCGACATATTTTGTGTTGTACAATACCGAAGGATATTATAAAAGGCGGGGGTGATGTTAGCAACTTCAGCTGACATGAGAATGACTGTTAATGCTAATATTTGGTACCTATCAGCACTAATAAATATACTAGCTGTTTATTTTTTCTATGTTTATTTGAACAGTTTTAAATAACACACTAGTCGCTAGCTAGCAAAGCTGCAAACCGAAAGCTAGCTAGCAAAACGGTCATATTTCTTTCAGTAACAGTAAAAGGCTTTCCTGGAGAATAAAATAAAAAAAATGACTGAGCTAACAAAGTAGTTCATCAGTAATGAAGTGATGGGAAACCATTTGAAAACGATGCATTTGATTAATCTTTAGTACGGTGGAGAATTTTTAGCTGTAGTGCCGCACAGAGGGGCGAGTTTCTGCTCTAAAATACACATAAAATATTTTAGCCACATATATACTGATGAACACTTTATGACATGTTTTCAGACTCCTTGATCCTTTTTTGCTAGAGAAAGAAATAGAAACCTTGAAGCTTCACACTTTTCTCATCTACCAGCATGTGTTTTAGAGCAATTCAACAGGAAGTGACTACAATGTTGGCAGAACGCTGTCAGGTTTTTATTTCAATTCAATTAAATTCCCATTAATTGTATAGTGCTTTTAACGATTCACACTGTCTCAAAACAGCTTTACAGAAGTATCAAAAAAAAATAAAAGTTTTAACATTTAAAATTAATTCAATTTTCCCTAATGATCAAGCTGGAGGTGGCGGTGGCGAGAAAAAACTCCCTGAGATGAAACCTTGAGAGGAACCAGACTAAAAAGTGAACCTTATCCTCATTTCCATTTTCCAAATCTATTTTAATTTCAACTTTCTTACTGATAATAAGAAATCTGGTCTAGATAGCAAGCCCTCGAGATGGCTTATTAAAGCCTAAAGATTATTTATGCACACGCTTTACTTTACTCAACAAAAACTGACTAGAAATTGACTTGATCTTGGTGTGGCAGCTATATGATGAGACAATCTCCAGGAGAAAGAAGTACAGAAAGTGGCAGGAGGAGTGTGAAAGAAACGAAAAGACAACAAACAGAATCCGTAACTTTCTCTTTCTCTGAGAGACGATTTCGAAGACAAAGTTAAGCAGTGTAGAGACAGAGAAGAAGAAATCTGTTAGATGCAACAGAGTCGTACGACACAGCACTAATTAGCTCTGGCGGCTTCTCGTACTTGAGGCAAATTGGAAACCAGCGGAGTAGAACAGCTACCAAAAAAAAAAAAAATCACTTGTAATAAGCATATACTTGAAGGCGCAACATCACAAAACACCCAATGTGTGCGAAAAAGAGGCAATGATTAAAACTAATACACTTAATTAATTGGGATTGCAGAGGCCAGAAGACAGGGATGCTTTTCATTACATGGTCTGGGATTTGAGGAAGGCTGCTGTTCTTTATTATATCGCTAATGCTAATTTTTAAAAGAGCCAATGAGCACGGTTTGCTTCTCTCGCAGCAAGAACACTGAAGTATGACACATTTGTGACATGATATGGCTAATATAAAAAGCATAAAATACCTCTAGCACAGCCTTAATGCTACTTGTTTTAGCTTATTGCCTTCATGTCCCAGAGGTCTGTGTTCTGATATATAGCGTGATATATTTCAGGCTCCAACACTTTTTTTACTTGGTAACTTATGTTATTAAGAGTTATGGCCGCAATTTGTCTGAAGAAATGAGGAAATGTGTGGACGACCGTGTTTTTACATCAAGCTGGGGATCCCACAAGGATAGGAATATCTGACCGGACTGACCCTGTGAAGTGAAGACATTTCTTTGGTCCTCATGAAGGGAAACATTTCAGTTTCCGTTAAAGGTTGAGAAGGTTGATAGGTAAGGTTTAGATTTAGGTGGAGAATAGGATAAATTAGCCGGATTAATCGTGATGTCAGTGGAAAGTCCTCACAGGTTTAGTTCAGTCGTTTTCTAACAAATTCGTTCTGCTCACGCTCTGTAGAAACACGTGCCACCACTGGCCTGAATCCAGAAGGGGGAAAATACAGCCCAATAAAATATACATGTAGAAAGAGATTGTGGCAGAAGAAAGTGAAAGAAAGAGAAAGAGAGAGAGAGAAAATCTCAGCCTGCTGCGAATCCAACCAGCTCATGCTGAAAGATTCATTGGAATATGAGAACAAGAACCCATGAACTCTCTCTCTCTCTCTCTCTCTCTCTCTCTCATTCACACACGCAGAATTGCACATAAAATCCACCCCCTCTGCAGTATAACCCCTAAAAACTAAGGCGAGACATATTTTCAGTGTCACATTACAGAAGAGCAGAAGCGCAAAAAAAAAAGAAGAAGAATCACTCAAGAGACAAACTGTATCACCAGATGTGGCTTATTCATTTCTTTTCCAATTTCCATTAATAATATTCATCCCTCTCACAATTTCAGTACAAGGAACAGACAAAATTGGTTCACTGGGGGAAAAAAAGAAATATAAAAGGTCACTGGCTGATGAATTCAATTTCAGGTTCAGTTAAAATCAGTTCCTTTTGCTTTTTGACACATTACTAACTCATTTGTAGTCCAGACACCTGCTCTGTCTCTCTTTCTTTCTCGCACACACATATTTGTCTTACTATCCTTATGGAGACCTTCAACCGACATAATTATCAGTGCAGCTAATTAACATATTAACCCTTAAACCTCAATAACCGAAAAGGAACTACTTCTGATTTTCTCAATTTTCTAGAAATCATCTGGAGGATTTTTTTTTTTCACTTCATCAGTACAGCAGCTTCCAACATAATTGGAAGGTCATTGATTTGAACAGTGATATGAATTACTGGACTGGATATCAGGATGAAATGTGAGACACTCCCTAAGGAGACAGCTGAAGTAACTAGCCAATCAATATTATACAAAAAGTACAGAAACAATCCACCAGCTAACACAAAATCAAGCTTCATCTACAAAAAAAAAGAAAGCTGCTGAGGTTTACTCAGAGCAAAAAGCATAGCGGGAAATGAAAAAAAAATGGAGTAAGCAAAACAAAGGCTGAATTATTTAACACCCACTTTTAGCTCAGTACATCAACACAGCAAAAAAGACACTGAGATGAACATTTCAGGACGAATGAATCCATAAATCCATCCTGATACCAAACTTCTGGCTGGAGTTCTAATGAAATGAGTATGCCGAGGATGGTGCTACAGCCTGGAGATACATGAGATTGCTGTGGAGGATAGAACTTAGAAACCATGACGATGGCTTTGGGCTGCAATTGATAAGCGCTCGAGTGTCTGTCAGCGAGCAGCTGATAACTCCAACCAAAAACGTCACGGTAGGATTTAAAGGAACTTATTTCCAAATGCACTCAAATGAATACAGTTATAAAAGGGAAATGATTTGTAATTTTTTTCTGGTGTCTTCCAGATATTTCCTCTAAAGTTATTGTGTGTCCTTAAGTCACTTTGTCTTTGTCTTGCTCTTTTGCCAGAAAATTTAAACGTATAATTTATTTCCTACATTGAGAGATTTCTGTAAAGCAGCTTCGTGGCGATATCCATTGTAAAAATCAATATATAGATAAAAATGAATTGAATTTATCAAGCTATATTTGTTTTCATTTATTTGTAACTAGTTCATACACAAAAATCCAGTTAGTTCAAGAGGCAAAAAGTTCGGGGGACTGTTGTGAGAAATTGGAAGTTTGCAAGTTTGAATCCCATATCCACCAAGCTACCAATGCTGGGCCCCTGAGCAAGGCCCTTAACCCTCAGTTGCTTAGTTGTATAAAATGAGATTAAAAAAAAAAACATAAGTTGCTCGTAAATTTTATTGTTTGTATCCTACAGTCAGGACAGAGATGTTCAGTGCAGGTTAATGAGCATAAAAACAACAACTCCAAAGCGGCAGGGAAGGTGAAGGTAATAATACAAAGAACATCAAGAACAACAAGTGAACTGAGAGGAACAAAGTGCTTTGTGCTGTGGCTGTGGATGCAGGTGATTAGATTAGCATGGCAGTGACTGTGAATAGGGAAGTGTGTGTGGTTTGGAGGGCGTAGTCCTTGGCGGCCGTATTTGTGCGTGGTGTGAAATCCGTGAGCCTGTGGAGTGACACCTGTAAGAGCTCCTGAGACGTATATGGAAATCTACACATAACGTGAACTTTAGTGGATTGGCTTCACGTGACGTTATTACTATGTCAAGATGAAATGTAGCAATTTCTCACATGAACTGAATGAAACTTTCCCAGCCATTAATCACTGATCTCTGGTTTTGCAGCAACCAATCACTGACCACCATTGACCATATCATTTAGTCCAATTAGTCATCATTTTGTTTTTGAGTTTTCAGCTTTTAAGGAGTTTTGCCTTTTAAGGGGTTTTGTAGGCGTCACTAAATACATACTGGCTCTGCCCCGAACACACCTATTTCGGTATTTATCACCTTGCTTGTTTTCCGTCAATGACACATCCTCTATTTGGAGCCTGTGCATGGCTAAGAATCATTTCAATTGCCTCCTTTACCCTTGAATCACTGAATGCTTCACAGACAGCATATTAATGAACTTCTGTGCTGCTCTATCATCGATACCAAGCCAGATGCGATCGCTGTTTTATTATTTTTTTCCTAATAGTTTTACAGCAATTTCATTATTTTCTAATTAGCTTCAGGAAATAGATCAGGAGGGAGCACCTACTCCCTGCTGTTAACATGATCTACAGAGGCACTGTAATGGCTATCAGCCGAGAAAAGCCAGAACAGCAGGGCGTTTAAATCAAAACTCCAAACAATGTACAGTGAAGGCATTATTGAAGCCTTTGCACTTGAATTTCCCCTATAATATTCGCTAAAGATGAGTGAAATCTAAACACTGGCCTTTTTTTTTTAATCGTGGTTGTAAATTCAGAGATGCTTGTGTGGGAGTTTATGAGTCCATCTGCCTCTTAAATGAAAGCTGTCGCCTCAATAAGTCCCAGTTCTGACCCATGAACCTGTGACCTATTCTAAGGGTCCATAATTGTCTTTTTAACAGTAGCCGCTTGAGTTCTCACAGCTTCACCTCAAAACGTCATCAATGTTCGTCTCCTGGCAACAGTCACCAACGGCCTCTGATTCAGCCTCTATTTAATCATTTCATTCTTTGTTGAGTGTTGTGTGCCGTCTTTTCAAGTGAAGGCCGGGTTTGTTGAGTTCTGAGTATCAGAATGATATTTACAAAGACGAGATGAAGTGCCGTGGTGGTGAAATGGCTGGGCTACTCATCCAAAGTGCTTGTTTATTTGCGATGTGATGCTGTGCTTGGATTGGTAACGGCATTGCTTATTTGCTGAAGTCTTTGTTCACAGAGTGCAGAAAAACAAGCTAGACCAGGGCTCCAGTTCAGAACATCACGTCAAAGCTAATCAAATTACAACCCTGTGTTGGGCAACTGAAAGGAGAACACTGTGATTCGATCAGTCGATGCTGGCTGGAGGTTGTATCGGTTTTGGAGCGAGTGAAATAAAAGTAAAAAACGTACGCTTCCCATATTTCAGTGTCATGTTTTTTCATATCTCGGTCTCAGAAACTCCTGTTCACTTAAACTTTCTTGACCTTCTGAGAACTGGGAAGTTTCTGATATTTGAGTGAGAAAAATCTGTTTAAAAGTCTCCCTGACTGATAATTCTCACTGAGTTGGACAGAGCAAGATATGGTCATATGTAAGAGTGTGAAAAAATCATGACATAACATCTTTAAAAGCAAATCAAACCGCTGCCTGTGAAAGAAGATGGATTCTGTGAGAAAAAAAGTCTCCAACTCTCTGGCGAAAGGGAATGTGGGTCTGTGTTCTGTATATGACTGTGATATCTTACTGCCCAATAATCTTAGACTGAATTACGTGAAGCATTTGGTGTGTTTCCAAACTGATTCATAATTTGAACATATATATCAATGCTAAATGTCTTAAATGTCACAACTAATGTGTCTGCAGATTGTGTGCAGCAATGCAGCATTGACTAAGTGACATTAATCCTCTTCACTGACTTTATTACAAACATTTTTATTCCAATAAATCTAGTGACTTTTTGAACAGATGTCAGTGAATGTCCTGCACTCAACTCAGCTCTTCAGCTCACACCACAGCTGCTGGTTATATGAGTTGAGGGAGCAGGTTCAGTCGACTCACCACCAGTGATATCTCTGAAATGTACTCTCAGAAGTTGATGGTCTTAACAACCAGTCACTAATAAACTTTGTTGCCAAAGTGTAACTACTGATCACCATTATTCTCACTGACCAATCACTGATCACCATTGCTCTCATTCACTAAGCACTGTTCACCATTGTTTCCCTAAAACCAATCACTGATCATCATTATTCCCAATGACCAATCACTCTTCACGGCTGCTCCCAACCATCAATCACTGACCATCATTATACCCACCACTGCACCCAACCACTAATCACTGATCACCACTGTTTCTCTACAGCCAATCACTGAACACTATTGTTCCCAACATCCAATCCCTAATCAATGTTGATACCTACTACCAACAATCACCAAGAACCACCGGTTCCCAATAGCCAATCACTGATCTTCACTGTTTCTAAGGACTAAACATCAACGTTGGTCTCCTGGCAACAGTCGCCAACGGCCTCTGATTCAGCCGCTTTTTAATCATTTCATTCTTTGTTGAGTGAAACGACGGAAAAAACTAATCATAATTGATCCCTACTACAACCAGTCAGTGATAACCACTGTTTGTCCAACCAGTGCACTTCTTTGTTCTTGGCCTTAAAGCCAAGGCTTGGCAATATCGTGAGCTACTGAACCCATGACCATTTCATTCATGTCCAAATCTTTACTACTGCTTTATAAAATACATAAAATATATTGCTTGGAAGCTAGAATCAATCTGGTTCTGTCTTCAGAAAATCCTTTTTCATACAAGACATTTTTGATATGCAAATGATCAGGAGGATTCACTGAATATGCATATTAGTCAAAGTCAACATCTGGCGACTTCTAGCAACATTTTGCGCATGCATTACCTACATTCCCCTGAAAAGAGCTGACAACACCATGTGCCTGGTGCACAGAGCACAGCTTGCTAAAAGACTGTTCTACTCCGAAGCATAAATTTGCATTGACGAAAGAGTTGCCCCGTAACTACTTAAAAATCTGTCCAGTCCTAATCAGGTCATAATGCTACAAATAACTCCCTCCAAAACATTTGCATAATGCTAATTAGCTTTAAAAAAATAAAAAGGTCTAAAAAGTCCCTGTCGTATCTGGCTAGCTGAGTGAAGTGGAGGTGTCTGTGTACTAACCTGAGGCCATCTGCATATACCCAGCCAGCGTGCAGATCTTCCTCTCGCAGTGTCCGCCGGGCAAGAAGACGGTGATGATGGCCAGCAGGGAGCTGACGGCCAACAGCGCGCAACCTCCGGAGCACAACACAGCACTCGTCTGCAAGCACAACACAAGACAAACCCTTAGCATGGCAAGATGCATTATTTGTGCATCATTACCTTGCAATATGGCTTTATTAACTTATTATTATTAGTAGTAGCAGTAGTAGTATTGTTTCAGTGGTACTACAGAATGAGTCCTGACCAGTCTGGTATGGGAGACACAGCCAGCCTTGCAGTGGAAATTGATTGTATCACTTTTTATTCCACTTAGCACAAATACTGCAACCAGAAGGCCTTGAGCATAGTGGATGAATCCAGTCACCCGTCGCACAGGCTCGGCCACCCTGGTGTCTGGGGAAAAAAATTCCCATAATATCCACACTAGCACTTATTGCTAATATCTTCCTGGCCTGACCTCTTCTACCCCTCATAAGTGTTCTTCTTTATATATCATCTGTATACTATATATGGGCTTCATGCTTTTATGGTGATGAGCTCATTTGCACCATCAGACTTTGTAGCTGGTGTTTATTTATGCTGTTCTGTGTAATTATTGTATTTTGCAATGTAGTGCTATTCGTGACTGTTGACTTGCATCACTTTACCTCAACGCTGTACTGCCTATTCTGCTGCATGTTGTTCCGACACGCACGAGATTTCAACCCTGAGCTATATATTTCGTCATGTGTCTGTATATAAATATGTCTTGACTTGACCCAGGGCCCTTAGTTTGTACTATAACTACTATATAACCTTAAACGATGGGGAAGTCACCCCGAAATAATTATTAACTGGAGGAAGTTTTATTCCAATGACAATAGACGTCATGACAAAGCAGCTTTACGATGATACCCATCGAAAAAAACCTTGAAAAACCATGATAACCATGAAAAACCTTCCTGAGATGACTCAAGGGAAGCCATGCTATATATGGCTTCTGTCTGATTGCTAGTTACTGCAATCCAACTGACTTCTGAGTGTCGTCGGTTTCATCAGAATGAGACACCATGTAGTACTCTGACATCACTGGTCATATTATCTTCATCATCATCATCATCATCATCATCAAAACAATCAAGAGAAAATGTTCAGCAATTCTTGTAACTAATAAAGTTAATGTTGTTTGTATGTATACTATGTTAATGGTGCATAATTAAAAATCACAGATTCTACACCATCGGGGACATCGTCATTTATTCAAGCCAAGTTTTTGTTTGTGTTATATGAGTTTGGAGGCTGAAACACATGGTGGCTGAACATCTGTCTGTTGTCGGAAAACATGTGTGAACATTTCTACCGGCGTACCACCCGCCAATAAATTAGGCATCCTCATGCAGGCAGACAAATAAACCCAAAATTAGGACAAAAAAAAAAAAAGAGAGGGGGGGGGGGGAGAGAGAGAGAGAGAGAGAGAGAGAGAGAGAAAGAAAGAGAAAGAGAGATGACATGCTGTTAGGAAGTGGGCGCTTGAGCTTGAGCTCTTCCTTATCCGGCAACGTGATCTCTGAGCCTCATCATTATTTCCAGCTTTTTGATACTCTCCTTCCTGTGCCTTGCCCAGATAATCACATATGGCAATTTAATACCTTGGTAATGTAAATTCTACAGCAATGTAATACTCTGTACCACACATACATACAACTGAAAAAAATATATTAAATATATACGAACACACAGAAGTGACAAAAAGTAAAATGTGATCACACAAACACCCACAGAGTGTAGAGCAAGGCCCTGAGGTGATTAAAAGTGTCTAATGAGAGAAACACTACTAACCCCACAACTAACACCTGCTTCACAGCCCCTGTGGTTTGGTGGTAATGATGAAAGCAATAATGATAAACATTATGGTGTGTGTGTTTGTGTGTGGAAGGGGGGGGGGGGTGTGCGCGTCTGAAAGGAGGCCTTGTAACAAAGGAAGTGTCAAAGAAGACAAAGATGTGCACATCTGTATCCAAAACATCAGCTCTAATGTTTCTAATAATTATACTCCACCGGTTGACAGCGCCCTCGACAAACGGAATAAAGCGTTCGGCAATATCGGCGGGCGTCTGTTCCAAAACCATTACACAATGTAATATAGGAAGATTGCAGATACACCCGGTTGAACATATTTCCTACTGTAAGAAGCCATTCTCTTCCAAATGGGTCTCATATATTAGGAGAAATAGCATGCAATAGCATCTCAACGCCGCTTCCCGATCTCTGCTGCTTCGGAGACGATTCAGGGCTTCTTTACACAGACATTCATCACGGCAGGTACCATCGCAAAAAATAAACAAAATGGTCTGCAGTTAGTGAGGGAAATGATCATAACATTAAGACACAGAGGAAGACTGGGTCTGTTAATACAAACTGCCTGTTTTTATTAGTTAATGATACAACCTGGCATGTAGAAAGTCATATGTTTATCCTACAGTGGGTCTCGGGGAACCTGCAGTCTATCCCAAGGGAGTGAGGGAACAAGGTGGAAGATATTCACAATCACACACTCACTCACGCACACTACAGATAGTTTAGTGATGCCAGTCAATCTACAACACATGTCTTTGGACTGGGGAGGAAACCAGTGAACCCTGAGGAAACCCTTTCCCCTGTGGAAAAGATGAAAACTCCACACACAGAGTGAGGGATAGCAACCCAACCCCAGAGGTGTGAAGCCTGACAAAAATTTTTAACATGTCATCATATTATAGAAAAACTCAATAAACTCGATCAAGTATTAATGTACAATTATATTAGTCTTCATGATAATCTATTATAAAGCGACACAAGGGTACAAATAAAATTCAGTAAAACTTCCCAAAGTTCAAATAAAAGCACTGTTAAATATTTTTTCAATGTAAAAAATAAATAAATAAACAAAACTTGCTGTCTACGAAATGTTTTCTTTAAAAAACCACAGACGACTTCTACAGATTTTTGCACAGCATTGTAGAAGATAACAGGAGATAATATAAATGATGTAGTAAAATTTAAGCATGCTTAAAGGAAAAAATGTGTTGTTTGTGGGCTTTGTTTTGGTTTTACATTAATAAAGTAATGTTTTTTTTACATTTATTAAATATTAATAATTAATGCACAATAACTGGGCTTGTGAAACATGTTTATAGTTTTTATATTTAAGGTTTCTGGTGATACTAAGGTTACTGCTACGGCTACATTTTATTATTAAATAATGAAAATGAACTTCCAGTTGATTACATTTTTTTATACGCAGTGCTATGAAATTCTTGCACCTGATTGGTCAGAAGGTTTTGGGTTATTAAAAATAAAAACATCTATTGTTCCTTTTTTTTTTTTTTTTTACATGAAACTCAAACCGTTGACTGGAGTGAAGCGGAAGCCTACATAGCAGCATGAAGCTAAATCATTGAGTCTTGAGAGACTAAACAAACCGCACCAAAATCAATTGGTCTCTTTAATTATTCTGACATTTTCAGCTTTCCTCAAACTCCCGAGGCCAATAAAGCGAGTGAGCAGACGACTAGAAGAAGATGCTCATTTTTTTTGTTTGTTTTGTTTTTTTTTCAGACTCGGGTTCATAAATCAGGAACGCTAATTCTTTATAGTCCGTCAAAGTTATTGCTGAACACAATCATTATCATTAGAGATTAGACAGGAACACAAGACTGAGAGATAAATGTAATAGCACCCACTTCCTCTCCAACACCACCAGCACTAGAATCACCAGCTTGCTCCAAGTGTGCGTGTGTGTGTGTTTGTGTGTTTCTCTAAACAGGCAAATTTAGCAGAAAATTAGCTTCTGACACCACAAGCTCTTGAATGTTTATCTGCATGTGGTATGAGTGGCTTCGGTGTGATGAGCAGTGAAAGTGGATGTGAATTAAAGGAAGGCAAAAAAAATAATATCTTCATGATTATCACTGGTTTCAGAAACAAAATCCCCAACAAGGAGCCGAATTTCCATGAGCTTTGCAAATCACATGACTCTACCGCATGGTTTGGAACGTTGAGTAGAAGTACAGGTATTTTGTCACTCATTATAACTCTTATTATAAGTCTTAAAGTGTCTTAAATAAACTGTACTGAAGTATCAGAAATAGTATTTTCATGAATATATTCAAGTATCAAAAATAAAAGTAGAAGTAAATGACGTATATAGCTAAATACAATGTTAGCTAACGTTAACGTTACACAGCATGGCTTGACAGACACATTAGCTATTATGTATTAAACGTAGTATATTAACCATGTGACTTATAAATTA